>JAHHFK020000940.1:832500-1183349 GCA_024533555.2 Aedes koreicus | reverse complement strand
GAGAGGACCCTGTTTGTTAGTATGCATTATGGAAATTAGGAAATTCTATTGTACACTCTTCAGAAAGGTTTGAATGATGATACGGCCTCAAGTTTAAGGCCCTTCTCCAGCATCTCAACCAGTAGTTGGCAACGTTTAAGTTTAACCTGATAATCTCGAGTTCACTCAGCATCGGTACATGGTCGGCGGATTTTCCATTTGTTTGATTTTAACGCGCTTTCGAAATTTGCGCATACGTTTTTCATCAAAACGATAAGGCATCGTACTTATTCTAACTTTCACAGTTTCTCAAAATTTATTCCTTCCTAGAAGTAAAACTCTATCCAACGCGAATCGTTAAAACAACCGAATAACTATTCATAACTGTACTAATTGGAGTATGCCAAGAATGTTACTTCGGAATATCCTTTTCGAAAATCAAAGCGAAAATCAAACGTAGGAAATTTCTTGATACTTGCCAGAGAGCAACATTCTTAAAAAAATTCCAATACCGATTGATGAATTGTACGCGAAATATATTCATCTTTTGTTGGTAAAATTTTAAATACTTCAGTGAATAAAATGGCAATCGTAAAAACCTCTAGTTGATCAGAGAAAAAATCTCATCAATAAATCAATCAAGAAACGATCGAGTTCTTAGCTTCCGGTGCTCCCTTGCTCACATTTGAAATCTGTGATAGGAAAATACTGTGAATCTATGAAATCCAGCCTGCAAAACAAAATTATAAGGCATCACCTTTCATTTCCGTTACTTTCGAAAATTTCCAAACAATTGAAGTTAGCATTTTGAAAATCCATCAAGCATTTATGAAGTTATTAGCGTTTAATTTGTAACGATATTTCGAGACGGTCGATTATTTTTCGATTTTCAATTCACACCCAACCCTTGCCGTAAAACATTTTAATTTTTCATGACGGCAGCCATTTGTAAATTGTGCAAAATGCTCAAGGTATGCAACGGAGAGAAAATTAAAATTGTTGTAGCCTCTGCTGTCTGCCATTTGGTTAGTTGTTAGATAAATTCAAATTAAACAAACTCTCTAGGAATGGGATTGGTCGTCCTGAAAGAATGGATTTGAATAAGTCCTTCTTGGTCTTTTCACGAAACAGGTTATTTCTGCCGTGCACGTTACGCTTCAGATAAAGATTGCTACCAAGAAGATCACACACTCAAGCACGTTATTTTGCTCCTAGTAATGGCGCCCACCGGCTGGCTAAAAACCAACCGACTGCCTAGCACCCCACTGCATATACAATGACTGCCTAGCAACGGTTGCCTAGCCAAGGGCTTGCTAGCAACAGTCTCAGAGCAATCAACTAGCTCACCACTGGTTGGTCGCCAGTGCACCTTCTGTGGCATATTCCACCACCTGCTACGTTGGCGCCTTGCCGCTTCGCACTACAGGTTTCATGCCATCGGGGTTGCCTCCAGAGTTCATACCATTGCCAGCTGCCTGTTCCTTGATCGCTCCATGTGCTGCTCAGCTCCAGTACTGCGACACTAATGAGTAAAATTCTTCATCTTCTTTTAATTTTGAGAAGGACTTTAACCCTTCGGGTCATTCGTCCCTATGAGTAAAATTGCGAAGGTGTACCCGTTTTACATCGTTCAGTGCTGCATGTGAACCCTGCATGTGAAAAATTACCTTATAGTTTGGTTATTTTCAAAAGCTTGATATTGTTAACAGATAATTAAACTGATACGCGGGAAAATTTCCAACCGATTGATGTAAACTTCATGAAAAGCTGTTGAGCATTTATTAAGTTATAAGCGTTTAATTTGTAACGATATTTCGTGACGGTCGCATATTTTTAGATTTTCAATTGACACCCTACACTTTTCGTAACACGTAGTCTACTTCAAAAGAAGCGTTCTACGCGCAGCTAGAGCAAGTGTATGATGGCTGCCCGCCGCGGGAAAGTCGTCATTGGTGACATGAACGCTCAGGTAGGGCGGGAGGCAATGCACAGACCGGTAATAGGGCCTAACAGCCTGCATACCGTATCGAACGATAATGGCCAACGATGCGTGACCTTTGCGGCCACTCGTGGTTTAGTAGTCCGAAGTACCTTCTTCCCCCGTAAAGACATCCACAAAGCCACTTGGAGATCACCTGACCAACGAACAGAGAATCAAATCGACCATGTTCTAATCGACGGGAAATTCTTCTCCGATATTATCAACGTTCGCACTTACCGCAGCGCGAATAAAGACTCGGCCCACTACCTAGTTGCAGTATGTATGCGCTCAAAACTCTCGACGGTGTACAACACGCGTCGTCTTCGGACGCCACGACCTAACATTGAGCTACGGGAAACCGGAGTTGCCCAGGAATACGCGCTACAGCTAGAAGCAGCCCTACCAACGGAAGAGCAGCTACTCTTGAGGATGGCTGGAGAGATATTCGAACCGCCATTAGTAGCACTGCAATAGTGACATTAGGTACTTCTGCACCGAATCAAAAAAATGACTGGTTTGATGGCGAATGCAAGCAGCTAGTAGAGGAGAAGAATGCAGCACGGGCGAGAATGCTGAACCGTACGAGTGCGAATGTAGAACGGTATAGACAGGCACGGAACAGGCAAAATTCTATTCTTCGAAGGAAAAAGCACCAGAGCGAAGATCGAGACCGTGTAGAAATAGAATCAGTGTACCGTGCTAACGACACACGCAAATTCTACGAGAAGTTGAACAGGTCGCGCAAAGGTTACGTACCACAAGCCGATATGTGCAGAAACCTGGATGGCAACCTTCTCACAGGAGCGTGTGAGGTGATTGAATGGTGGAAGCAGTACTTCGACGAGCATCTGAACGGCAATGTTACAGCGAACGAAAGTGGCACGGTAATAAATCTAGGAACACGCGCAGAAGATGACAGGACCCCGACCCCTACCCTTCAGGAAGTTGAGGAAGAAATTGGTCGGTTGAAAAACAACAACGTTGCGGGTATTGACCAACTCCCAAACGAGCTATTAAAATACGGTAGTGAAGCACTAACCAGAGTGCTGCACTGGGTAATTACCACGATTTGGGAGGAGGAATGTTTACCGGAGGATTGGATGGAAGGAATAGTGAGTCCCTTCTATAAAAAGGGTGAAAGGCTGGATTGATGCAATTATCGTGCGAACACGCTACTGAGCGCTGCCTACAAGTTGCTCTCCCAAATGTTATGCCGCCGCCTGTCACCAATTGCAAAGAAGTTCGTGGGGCAATACCAAGCGGGATTCATGGGGGCTCGCGTTACCACGGACCATATTTTCACGTTTGGGCAAGTGTTGTGGAAATGTCGCGAATACAACGTGCCAGCACATCACCTTTTCATCGATTTCAAATCAGCGTATGATACAATCGATCGAGACCAGCTATGGCAGATCATGCACGAATATGAATTTTCAGAAAAACTGACGCGGTTGATCAAAGCAATTATGGATCGAGTGGTGTGTGTCGTCCCTTCGAATCTCGGAGAGGGTTACCGCAAGGTGATGGATTGTCGTGTTTGTTGTTTAACATTTCATTAGGGGGTTTGATTCAAAAAGCTAGAATAGACACGATTGGCAAGTCTGTCCAACTATTTGGCTCAGCCGACGACGTTGATATCGTAGCACGTAACATTGAGACGATGGCGGAAACGTACATCAGACTTAAGGCTGAAGCTGGTAGGATTGGGCTTGTGATTAATGCGTTGAAAATAAAATACATGAAGGGAAGAGGCTCACGGGAAGACAATGTTAGCCTCCTACCACGAGTTCAGATCGACAGTTATGAAATCGAGGTAGTAGACGAATTCGTGTATCTGGGCTCATTGGTGACCGCCGATAACGACACCAGCAGAGAAATACAAAGGCGCATTATGTCTGGCAGTCGTGCCTACTTCTTACTCCGAAGGACGCTCAGATCGAACAAAGTTCGCCGAACTACAAAGTTCATCTATAAGACATTAATTAGACCGGTAGATCTCTAGGGCCACGAAACATGGACATTGCTATTGGAGGACCAACGAGCCCTTGGTGTCTTTGGAACGGAAGGTGCTGCGTACGTTCTACGGAGGTGTGCAGATGGAAGACGGAACGTGGAGGAGGCGAATGAACCACAAATTGCATCAATTGCGGGGAGAACCTCCCATCGTTCACATCGCTAAAATCGGTCAACTACGATGGGCTGGGCATGTCGTAAGAATATCGGAGGACAGTCCTGTTAGAACGGTTCTCGAAAACAAACCGACGGGTACAAGAAGAAGAGGCGTGCAACGAGCAAGTTGGATCGATCAAGTAGAAGGCGACCTGCGGACCCTCCGCAGACAGCGAGGCTGGCGAAGTACAGCCATGGACCGATGACAATGGAGACAACTTCTGTGTACAGCAGAGGCCACACCGGCCTTGGTCTGATTGGTATGGTAAGGTAAGATGGCTCCGTTAAGAGGTTCAACGTTAATTTAAAAATGTGGGGAGAGGTAGCTCATCAGATCTTCCGGTCCGCCTCTAAGCAATATGCTATGAAATACCAGGTATCCACCGATTGCCTGTCGATCTGCCAAATTTTTTAAACGTCTGCTTTGAGTTATCTAAAATTATGATATTCCGCCCCCTATATCCCAAATCATTGCAATTGGTTGAGTGGATTGGAGATTAGGAAAATATTGGATAGAGGACCATGTTTCCCTCGGTTGATGCGAAGTAGATGAGCTCGGAAGCATAAATTTCAAGAAGGCATGAAATACATCTAGGGACTCTTAATTCACCAAATCCTTCAATCAAAATTCAAAGTATGGATTGCCCTTTAGGACTTTCAACTTGCTTGTTCCAGATATTAATTTCAGTAGAAAAATAGTTTGTAGAATGTACTGGTAAAAATTGAATGTTTATGAAAGCAAACAGTATGCTTCGACCATCGGCTGTACGAGGTATGTGCCGATAATGTTTTGCTTACTATTTTGTTATCGGGTAAAGCGTTTAATCTATTGTTTCGGTTAGATATTGTTCAGCGGCGCGAGTGATCGAGTGATCACAGACAACAAAATAATAAAGCTGCTTCCCGGTGAAATAAAATTGCCGGGTATTGTGGGCTGGTGGTGGGGATCACGATCGATTGTGATTCATATTATTCGTTTGATTTACTCGCCGTACCACCATATCTTGGAATCAGTAAACTATTATTCCATATTGTGAGTGGATCCAACAGCATTCTTATTGGTGTTATTAATCGATCCAAATTGGCTATCAAGCGTAACATAAATTAACTTGTTTTCCTTTTGAAAAAGTGGCCCCAATAGCATTCTTTCTGTTGGTTTCAAATCGGATATCGGTACTTATATTTCAATATTTTACTAAACACCTTATCGTTTGCCAAAACGAACCCTGCTGCCAACCAATCCGGCTATCAATAAGGCGAGTATCACGTCAACATACTTCTACCCTTTTCTTATTTGACCTGCATTCCGGCCGGGCCCGCGCCGGTCTTGTCTTAGATTGGGATCACCAGTTTGTACACATTGAGGATGTGAATTAGTCCTAAGCACCATCTTTTGATTCTCTGTGTAATTACAGCTGTTCTGGCAGTAATGGAGTAACAACCTTGGGCAGTCAATCATGCTCACGCTCATGCTCAAGCTCATGCTTGACGCAAATTTAAAGATGTGCAGTTTTTTTTTCAATTAACTTAATTTGTTGCCAAATCAGATGATTTCAGCAAAACAGTTTCAAGGAGCTAATAACATGGGTGAACATCTACTTCATCGACTGAAACAAGAATAGGGTATGTGTCCCAACTCTCAGCCACAGCCTAATAACTCAGCTTTATATACTAAGATCGATTACATTTTTTATCCTAACTCATTAAATCATTAACCTAAAAACGACATTCAAATGGTTACACGCTTGCTTGGAAATTTTTAATAAGATGTCATAATGCACCATCAAGATGTTGCCAAACTTCCTTTTTCAGGGCAAAAACTTTCGAGAGATGTGTATATAATGTCGGTGTACAGAGTCCATGTTGGGTCTCTTCATGGATGCAACTTCGTCTCGCATTCTAAATTTCGCATTAAGAACAATTTTCGTACGGTTTTCTATTATTATTTTTAAGACATTTTATTGTTAGGAATATTTCCTTCACTGAACTCAAAATTGACAAATCATATTTGAAGAAAAACTTCTTTAAAGTGCTGAAATTATTTTTGTTTGTACTGTGTCGACCGCACAACATTCAAAACATTATAATTTACATAATTAAGGTTCATTTGCTTAGATAAGGTGTGGCCCAGTTAGAATTGGAACATAGACTATTGCGGATATTTCGGATTTACAATAACAAAATAGTATTCTGTTTCAACTTAAATGTTTGACTTTAGGTGAACTATAGAGGGAAAATACAAAAATAAATAATCATCGCGATTTCGAAGAAATTTGCGGACTTTTCCTTAAATACGTTTCATGAACCGGGGCATATTATTCTCAACCATCGTTTTGGCAATCTTATTCCACTTGATTCTCAATTCATTGATGCTTTTGACGACACTGCCATTCACCTACAGCTTCCTCTTCATAGTAGCCCAAAATCACTCTATAGGTCTGAGCTGGGGAAAGTTTGGTGTGTTGAGTTCTTTCGGTATAAACTGAATCCCGTTGGTTTCGTACCACTGTAGCACTGTTTTACTGAAATGACAGCTTGCAAGATCTGGCCAAAACATGACAGATTCATTGTGGGATCTGATGAATGGCAATATTCGCTTTTGGAGACTTGACGTTCTGTAGAGCTCTGAATTAAATGTGTTATCAGTGATGAAAACCATGGTCATCCTAGCACAGCTACAGATGCCTTGCCAAATCATGTATTTACGTGCAAATTTATCTGCAAACACAAACTTGAATTTGGCAGGAACTTGATCATACAGTTTTCTGGCACGGATTCTGGCCACATCGTTCTGATTTTGATCCCTATTTGGTTGTCTACAGGCACGGTATGATTTGAAGCCTTCCCGGAAACAAATCCGTTGCACGGTACTGCGTGCGGCGTGAAACTTTTTGGCCAAATCGCGGTCTGAGATGTTGGAGTTTGCCTTAATGTTCTTGACGACTTTGTTCCACAGTCAACGGTTGACAGAACCCGCCCGACGCTTGCTTTGAGGCTTGCAATCCGTCAACAAAGATTCTCTGTACTTTTTCAAAACACGCCACACGGTATTTCGGGGAAAAACCAAGACTTTAGCAAGTTTTGACCCAGACCACGAAGGGTTTTCCAAATGATTGCGCACAATTATTTTTCTTCTTTCTTCTTCCATTTTGTATTTCTCTGAAGCACGTTCGAACTGCACCCCGAAAAAAAAAAATTATAGGGAACACATAAGATGTCATAGTTTACAAATTCCGACCACTAGGGTTGCTGTAATCCAAAATGTTTGTTCCAATATTAAATGGGCCACACCTTATGAATCTTTATATTATATCCGGAAAATTTACAGCCACATACTCATAAATCATCATTGCATACTTACCAATGCCAATATAAAACTATCTTAGAAATATAAAGGGTGTCCACAGTTAAATTGCATCACTTTAAACTCGTCCTAAGAAACAAGTCTCTCAACCGATTGTCATGATATATTCAGGGAATAAAATACAATGTATAAACTTGGTTTAGTAGTGACAACTTAGGATGCTAACGAAGTTCGTGCTTCATTATAGCCCAATATTTTTCAATTGGCCGCAACTCTGGAGAGTTTGGGGGATTAAGATCCTTCGGCACGAAATTGACACCATTCGTCTTGTACCACTCCAGAACATCCTTGGAGAAGTGACAAGAGGCTAGGTCCGGCCAAAAAATTGTAGCAACGTTGTGTGTTTTGAGAAAACGTCGTTTTTTTTCTGGCATTCATTCAGGTACACTTGACCATTTACAGTTGAAGTTGTCACGAAAGGCTTGTTCCGTTTACCACACGAACAAATCCCCTGCCAAATCATGAATTTCTTGGGGAGTTTTGACACTTGCTGTTTCCTGAGAGACTCTGGAACATCAAACTTGTCTTTCGCAGTCACATACTGGTTGCCGGGAATTTGTTTTAAGTCCGCTTTTACTTGTGTTTCATCGTCCATGATGCAACAGTGTGGTTTCGACAACATTTGTGTGTACAGCTTACGCGCACGTGTTTTAGCTGTCCTATTCTGTTTTTCATTGCGCTTTGGAGCTTTCTGAACTTTGAATGAACGGAGCCCTGCTCGTTTCTTGGCTTTCTGCACCAAACTTTTGGTTAAGTGCCGCTTTTTCGCGACATCCCGAACGGAACAGTTGGGTTTGCGTTTAAAGGCAGCAACCACTTGTTTGTGATCCTTCACACAGTACAGAACACTTTTTCTACCACTCACCTTCTTTCGATCGACAGTTAAACGTTCCCCGAAACGTTTTATGACACCAGATACTGTAAAGGGCGATACGGTCAAAATTTGGTCAATATCAACTTGACGTATTTCTTTCAATTTTGCATTTAAAAAACCTGAACACCCCTCATTTTGAAGGTGTGTGTGTGTAGAATGTTGCTCCTATTTTGATTTTGGAATTCACTCTTCAGTTGTCAAAATGCCGTCCAAGCAAGAAGAGCAGCGTATCAAAATTTTGCTCGCGCTTCGCGAAAATCCGAGCTACTCGCACGCAAAGTTGGCAAAATCGCTAAAAGTTGCCAAATCAACCGTTACAAATGTAATTAAAGTGTTTGGGGAACGTTTGTCGACAGCCAGGAAGTCTGGATCGGGGGGAAATCGAAAACCGGAAGCCGCTGAGACGACAAAGAGAGTTGCCGGTAGTTTCAAGCGAAACCCTAACCTATCTCTCCGAGATGCCGCAAATAAGCTGGGTGTATCGTCTACAACCGTGCATCGAGCCAAAAAACGAGCCGGACTATCGACTTACAAGAACGTAGTGACTCCAAATCGCGATGATAAACAAAATACGACGGCCAAAGCGCGATCCCGGAAGCTGTACACGACGATGCTGACGAAGTTTGACTGCGTGGTAATGGACGACGAAACCTACGTCAAAGCCGACTACAAGCAGCTTCCGGGACAGGAGTTTTATACGGCAAAAGGAAGGGGAAAGGTAGCAGATATTTTCAAGCACACGAAACTGTCAAAGTTCGCAAAGAAATATCTGGTTTGGCAAGCCATCTGTACCTGTGGCTTGAAAAGCAGCATTTTCATAGCTTCCGGGACTGTCAACCAAGAAATTTACGTGAAAGAGTGTTTGAATAAACGTTTGCTGCCTTTCCTGAAGAAACACGGTTGTTCCGTACTGTTTTGGCCGGATTTGGCATCTTGCCATTACGGTAAAAAGGCCATGGAGTGGTACGCCGCCAACAACGTGCAGGTGGTTCCCAAGGACAAGAACCCTCCCAACACGCCAGAGCTCCGCCCAATTGAGAAATACTGGGCTATTGTCAAGCGGAACCTAAAGAAGACCAAAAAAACTGCTAAGGACGAGCAGCAGTTCAAGGCAAACTGGCTTTCTGCGGCGAAGAAGGTGGACAAGGTGGCTGTACAAAATCTGATGGCAGGGGTCAAGCGTAAGGCCCGGCAATTTGGATTTGGAAAAGCGGAAGCCTAACTGAATATTTTTCCTGAATTTTATACTAATTGAACTTGAAAAAGAAATTTAATTTGATTTTTTAAATAAACGATTTCACCGATTTACACGCGTTTTCCCTTGACCAAATTTTGACCGTATCACCCTTTAGACTAGTGAAAGAAGTGACACTTCACGCTGAGGTCATTTCACCCAAAATTTCGTTGGAATCAAACAAAAGGGCGAAATGTTACAGCTTATTGAAAGTGATGCAATTTAACTGTGGACACCCTTTAATAAGCCATAGTTAGGAACACATAATGTTATTTAGCCCTATACCTAAGCCTACGGTTTTCTTGCAAAATTTTAATTTATTTTTCCGTTAGAGAACTTAATTTGGAACTTGAGACTATTTTCTGCAGATCTAGCGTGTTATTGTCGATCAAATTTAGTCAGATTTGTAAGTCATTAATTTCGAACAGTTATATCACAATAAAGTGACAAAAAAGTTCTCAACTGATTAAGAAAAAGTTGATTGCCATGTTGTAATCGTTTTTTTTTTTTTGTTAATTATCGTTGAATAAATGATACATTTGCTACATAGGCTGAATAAAGGAGCTAGGCTAACATTACATACCTACATCTATTACGCATAATGCTTGAATAACCCCTTTTTTGTTTCTCTTGATCCATTATAACAGATGAAACAAAATTACTGGAAATATGACAAAGCATTTTCAAATATCAAATCTCTCAAGAATTTTGTAAAAATAAAGAATCTCACTACCCCTCATGTATAATACAATTATATATCTGAGCACTGTTAACCACTGTTAACCAATGGTTTAAAATGTATTCGTAGACTTTAAATTTTCAGTTATCGTTCAAAATAGGCCTAAGTGCGTAATATTCAATTATTATGTCTTTTAATTCCATTTCACTGGATTTGTCTCCGTTCCTTTATGTTGTTGACGTACGTTAAAACTACAACTACAACAACAACTCTAAGCCGTTTACCATCCTAAGCGCATTAGGAAATTTACTGTTAAAACCTAAATATAGATTTTATGAACGAAGGATGTATAGAAATTAATGGAAAACATATCCGGGAAACCTGGCAACCACCACCAACATCGATAAACTATGATAATGAGAGCAGAGAGTTGATTGTTTAAATTGTGTAAGATTAAAATTAATGGATGCGAAGCCGGTCCCGAGTCAGTAGGTGGGTGGAAACGAGCACTTCACTAGACAATCAACCGATTTAGCCAGCACCGAGCAACCGAAGTGATCTAGTTTGAATGTTTATTATGTAAATATTAATCTCGAGTGCGACGACAACGTGATATACATACGCCTATATTGAAATTGATTCTCGGATCCTAGGAGCGTATGCGAGACGATTGCTCTTTTGATTAAGCAATTAAATTGATGGGGTTTTGAACCGTCGCCGGTCGCTCTTAGTCGCATAATCACTTACATCCCAAACTCCAACAGTGAGTTGGTGAGCGTGAATCATCTTCACGACCGACGTGTTTTCCCTACCTTCCCAGAATGATGGAATTTCCAAACAACTAAAATCGTTACCCAATCGCATATCCGCATCCGACATCGTTCCCGGATCCTGTCGGTTGGTGAAGGCGGTGAGTAAAAACAAACACCGACCAAATGGCGCCACTACGGCGACGATGGAGTGGTGGCCTCATCTTCCCAGATGAGCAAGAGAGGACCATGCGAGTTTGGCAGTCGTCAGCGGAAAAGTGACTCCTAACAATCGTTTCAGCTTTTTCTGCGTAGTCGTCCGTTTGTTGTTCACAAACATACGTACCTACATATGTGGAGGAGTTTTCCGATGAATAGTTCATTTTGCCGGAGAAGTCTCTCTGGCTGGGTGTCCTTCTATGATGCAGAGTGTGCAATAGTGGAACCGGAGCGTACATATATCAAGCGATTTTCGGGGTCGCCATAGTATCAGGGACATATGTAAGGACGCATATTTGAGGTGGGTTCAGAACGTGATGTTTTTCTTCCCTTTAGTTCGGTGTATGTGTGAGTGTGTCGGTGATTTTTTGCTCTTCGGAGAATATTTGCAAGTGTAATGTGATGGAATAGAAAAACAGTACTGGACGTAGAAGGGATCGTAAGCACAGATTTCCATGACTGATGTGGCGTTGTAGGTAGTTTAGGACCCTTCTAACGTCTGCCGTTTGATCGATAACGAAGGAAGTTCCAATAGTTTCATGAAAAATTCTGTTCAGCATTAAATGTTTGCCATCTTTTCGATTTATAGTCTAAGAATGAATAAGAACCACAGAAGAAGAGATTGATGAAAAGGCATGTTTGTTACAGCTGAACCATAATTAAAAATATGACATGTCCTGTGATGATCCATCATGAATGAATTATGAAATGAGGTAGGCCTTGTTATTGAAACTTTTACCCAAGAGTGTCGCTGGTTTGATAGATATGTGATGATATTTCACCAGACCAATTGCTTCTAGGAGTTAAGTTGTTCTGAAAATTCTAAAACGTAGAAACAATTATTAATATTTCATCATCTGCACTAAAAATATTTTATTGAAATTTGCATACTCTCTTTTTGTCCCTTGCGCTGAACTTGACGTGCCACAAGGGCTCAGTAGGGATTTTATGTCAAGATCCGAAGCTAAGTCAGTTCAATTGTGGTTATATCTCACAAGTTCCTTTTTCCACTGTAGCAGCAGCACATCGGAATTGTAGATATACTACACGGTGTTCAATAAGTTCGGATACACTTTCAAAATTTGTTAAAAAAATGAAAACATGTTTTTTTATTTTTTGGATTTATGTTATTGAAAGCTATGTTTACAAGGAACGTTTACAACATTTGTACTCCTTAACGAGCTTCAAACGTTTCTCGAACGCGTCGCAGGCGGCACGCACGGACTGCATGGGCATTTCGTCCCAGATTTTGAGAATTACCGTCTTGAAATGATCCAAAGTGCTGACCTTGTATTCGTTCAGCTTCGCCATCATATAGGACCAAACAAAAAAGTCGAGAGGATTCAAGTCCGGGGAGCTGGGAGGCCACAAAGTTTTGTCCAGAAAGTCGGTTAAATTGTCCCGACACCAGGCTTGAACCACATTTGCCGTATGGGCTGGTGCACCGTCCTGCTGGAACACGTAGTGCTCATCGCCGTAGAGGCTTCGGAGACTGGGGGCAACAACCTTTTCCAAAACCTCAGTTTTGTAGTACGCCGCGTTGATTTTGACGTTTTTTTCAATAAACACCAAGGGTAGCTTACCACGTTTGCATACTGCCCCCCAAACCATCACCGACGCGGCACTTTGGAACCGAGGGATGTTTATATTGGATTCAGGAATGCTGTCCCTCGATGGCGCCCACACCCGGTCATTTTGCACATTGTGCGGCTGCTGCAGCACGAACAGTTTCTCGTCCGAAAAAAACAAACTCCTGACCAGCGTGCCGAGAGAGGATCCTCTTAGCTCGATCCAACCGCTTTTTGCTGGTAGCCTCCGAAACGCCATGGACCTTACGTTTTTTGTAAGGCCTGAAACCAAGGTCCTTGGTGAGTATGGTGTGAGCGGTTCCAATGGAAACGTTGAGATCTGCAGCCGTTTTCCGGATTGAGCGGTTCTTTTTGCGCCGAATTCGCTCCCTCACGATCTTGATGACCCGTGGCGTCCTCGCTGAACGCGGCCGACGGGATCTCGCACGGTCATTGGTCGAGGACGTCTCCCGGTATCGCCTGATGGTCGTGTAGACAAAGTTCCGCTTGACCCCACGGGTTTTCCACCCCCCGAATAATACCCCGGCGCCCCCCCCCCAAAAAACACACAATTACGAAGCCCGCTACTCTTTCACCCCCCCCAACAAACAAACAACAACCAACAGAATGTCAACACCGCGCACATTCGGTAGCGTATGAATGAAGCTAAAGCTGACACCAATACCAATGCAGAATATGTACATGGCGCATACCTACGCAATGATGAAAACTTGTATTCGAACTTATTGAACACCGTGTATTCTTTATCTATATATATATAAAAATGGATTTCTGTCTGTCTGTCTGACCCTGATAGGCTCGGAGACTACTGATCGGCGTGGAAATTTGTATGCAGGGTTTTTTGGGGCCGGGGAAGGTTCTTAAGATAGTAAGAGACCCCTCCCTCCTCTGAAAAGGGGGGCTCCCATACAAATGAAACACATATTTCTGCATAACTCGAGAACTGATCAAGCAAAGGAACCCAAATTTAGCATGCGGAAGTTTTTGGAGACAAAAAATGTTTCTATGGTAGTTTGAGACCCCTCTCGTCTCCTAGAAGGGGGGCTGTCATACAAATGAAAGCGAAATTTCTTCATAACTCTAGATCTAATAAAGCAAATGGAACGAAATTTGGCTTGCGGGGACTTTAAAGGCAATACATGTTTCTACAGTAGTTCGAGACCCCTCCTCTCTCTCTGGTAGGGGAAAGGGGGCGGGGCACCCATACAAATGAAACGCAAGTTTCTGCATAACTCTAGAACTAATCAAGTAAATGGAACCAAATTTGGCAGGTATAAGTTTTTGAAGGCAAGAAATGTATCTAAGGTAACTTGAGACCCCTCCGCCCTCTGTTAGAGGGGGGCTCTCATACTAATTAGACACAAATTTGTGCATAACTCAAGAACTAATCAAGCATATGGAACCAAATTTGGCATGTGGAGGTTTTTGAAGGAGAGAAATGTGTTTATGGAAGTTTGAGAATCCTGCGCTATCTGGAAGGGAGAGGGAGGGGGGTTTCCATACAAATTCAACACAAATTTCTGAATAACTCGAGAACTAATCAAGTAAATGGAACCCAATTTGGCATGTGGAGGTTTTCGAAGGCAAAAAATGATTCTATTGTGGTTTGAGACTCCTCCGCTCACTGAAAGCGGGGTCTCTCATACAAATGAAACACGAATTTCTGCATCTATCTATATATATAAAAATGGATTTCTGTTTGTCTGTCTGTCTGTCTGTCTGTCTGAACCTCATAGGCTCGAAATCTACTGAACCGATCAGCGTGAAATTTTGTATGAAGATGTTTTTGGGGCCGGAGAAGGTTCCTATGGTAGTTTGAGACCCCTCCCTTCTCTGGTAAAGGGGGCTCCCATAAAAATAAAACACTCATTTCTACATAACTCGAGAACTGATCAAGCAAAGGAACCCAAATTTAGCATGCGGAAGTTTTTGGAGGCAAGGAATGATTCTATCGTAGTTTGAGACCCCTCCCCTCTCTAGAAAGGGAGGCTCCCATACAAATGAAACAGAAGTTTCCGCATATCTCAAGAACTAATCAAGCAAATGGAACCAAATTTGGCATGTTGGGTTTTCTGGTGGCGAAAAATGTTTCTTTGGTAGTTTGAGACCCCTCTCGTCTCCTAGAAGGGGGGGGGTCATACAAATGAAAGCGAAATTTCTTCATAACTCTAGATCTTATAACGCAAATGGAATCAAATTTGGCTTGCGGGGATTTTAAAGGCAATAAATGTTTCTACTGTATTTCGAGACCTCTCCTCTCTCTCTGGTAGGGGAGAGGGGGCGGGGCACCCATACAAATGATACGCAAGTTTCTGTATAACTCTAGAACTAATCAAGTAAATGGAACCAAATTTGGCAGGTATAAGTTTTTGAAGGCAAGAAATGTATCTAAGGTAACTTGAGACCCCTCCGCCCTCTGTTAGAGGGGGGCTCTCATACTAATTAGACACAAATTTGTGCATAACTCAAGAACTAATCAAGCATATGGAACCAAATTTGGCATGTGGAGGTTTTTGAAGGAGAGAAATGTGTTTATGGAAGTTTGAGAATCCTGCGCTATCTGGAAGGGAGAGGGAGGGGGGTTTCCTTACAAATTCAACACAAATTTCTGAATAACTCGAGAACTAATCAAGTAAATGGAACCACATTTGGCAAGTAGAGGTTTTGGAAGGCAAAAAAAATTTCTAAGTTAACTCAAGCCCCTCCCTTCTCTGAAAGGAGGGCTCATATACAAATGAAACACAAAATTCTGAATAACTCGAGAACTTATCGAGTTAATGGAACCAAATTTGGCATGTGGAGGTTTTCGAAGGCAAGAAATGTTTCTATTGTCGTTTGAGACCCCTCCGCTTTCTGGAAAGGTAGACTCCCATAAAAATGAAACATAATTTTTAGTATAACTCGAGAGCCAATGAAGCAAATGAAACCAAATTTGCCATGTTGGGGTTTTTGGAGGCAAGAAATGTTTCTATGGCAGTTCAATACCCCTCCCCATTTAGAAGTGTGGGAGGTCTCCAATACAAATAAAAAGCAAATTTCTGCATAACTCGAGAACTAATCAAGTAAATGAAACCACTTTTAGCATATGGGGGTTTTTGGAGGCTAGATTTCTATATACATAAAAATGAATTTCTGTCTGTCTGTCTGTCTGTCAGACCCTTATAGACTCGGAAAGTTCTGAACCAACCTACGTGAAAATTTATATGAAGGGGTTTTTGGGGCTGGGGAAGGTTCCTATCATTGTTTGAGACCCCTACTCTCTCAGGAAGGGGCGCTCTAATACAAATGAGACACAAATTTCTTCAAAACTCGAGAACTAATCAAGCAAATCGAATCAAATTTGGCATGCGGGGGATTTTGAAGGCAAAAATGTTTCTATGGTGGTTCAAGACCCCTCTCCTTTCTGAAGAGGGGGGGGGGGGAGGTGACTTCAAACAAATGAAACTCAAATAATAATATAATGGAAGAGCACAGTGTGATGGTTCGAGAACTAATGAAGCAAATGGAACCAAATTTGGCATGTGGGGGGTTTTGAAGGCCTTGATTGTATGGTGGTTTGAGAAACCACCCTCTTTGGAAGGGAGGGCTCCCATGCAAATGAAACACAAATTTCTACCAAAAATGAAAATTATCCAGGTTACTTAAACACAAAACCTGTATTTCTCGGGTAAGACGTGCTAGTTATATTAAATTTTCCTTCATTTAGTTGCAAGCGTAGCAGCGCACGCACCGGGTTCAGCTTGTACGGTATATAATTTCAGATCATCCATGGAACTTCCAGGTATTGTAAAATAATTTTAAATATTTTGTTTTCTCGTGGTTATGACACATTGTCTAAGGTTCGTGGTGTATGCGCGGGTCCGTCTACAATTGCTGCAGGACCACAATCAGTGGACATCGAAATACATTTAAAATTATTATTATTTCTAAGTTATTATTTTATATTATAACATCCCTTCACTATATTTTCTATGCTATTTTATATGTCATTTTCAGCTTTGCATATATGCATCTATGTCAGTTATATCTTACCTAACCTATATTATGTATTTGAAAATTTAGGAAGGTTTTTAACATTTTTTTTTAAGAAGAATCATATACAACCAAGTCTACTCAAAAAAGCCTTTTCCTTCTCCACCAAAAAATTATAATTGATATTCATCCATTTTCTATTTCAAAGACATAAAGAATCATTTATGGGTCCAGACCAACAAGAGTTATCGGAAAATTCTTTTTTTTTTTGTAGTTTTATTAGGTTTCCGTTTTTTGCATTATTCATACTCATATAAAATTTATTTCGCCTTTTTGTTAGCTTTTCCAAGACTATTAAGATATTTAAACATATCTAATTTGAAATTTCAGTTACAAACCAGTGGATGTCAGATATACACACTTAGAAAATATCATGTAAATTTAAGTCTGCTTGGATGCACATAAAAGGAGCGATCCGTTAGACTTAAATTTAAATCTGTTTTCAAAATTACATGACAGTAAAAGCTCTAAATTGAAACTTGCATTTCATTTAAAAGTACGTCATGAAACATGGAGTCAAATATTGTAATGCTCTAATCTTTAATAACATTTTCAATACGTTTCAAGCTATAGCATATAGCTATATCTTTACTATTGATTATGAATGATCTAATGTTCTAATCTAAATGTTTGAAAATAAGGATAAGAAACACTTTAAAACTGAGTACAACCATCGATGTTTTTGGAAGTATTACGATACTTTTTTGACACAAAAGCAAAGCGTTTCGAAAAATGTATAAACTTTTATTATTCGTCGTTTATTAACATTAAACCATCACAGCGAAAGATTCTATAAATCTGCAACTTAAGTGCACTTAATTGCTTTAAATATCCGAGGTTTTGTGAATTCAGCTTCTGAAAGATTCACTAACAGTGCCACGAAACGATTTTAGTCCCTGAAAAGAGTTCTTCATCTTTTGGAAACTATGATCATTAAGCCGGACGAGGATTCACACTACTTCACAATCTTAAAAGATTTCACTGCCGTTTTCTATAACTACTCATGACCAAAAGACGTTTAGTAAACCCTTTTGCTGTTTGAATTGTTGCATAAGGTTTGCATTATCAGCATTTGAAAATGCAAGTAAATGCTTGTCTCTGTGCTGCGATTTGAACTCCGACGTATGTCAAATAAATGGTGGACAAACTTATTACGACGTGTGAAATCGCCTACGATAGAAGTTTGACTAAGTGGCGTGCTTGACGCTTATACCAAAGTCCACGGCCGAGTTAGTGTTGAGAATCGTAACATTCAGTCTTCCTTCTGTTTTTCGCAGCATTATTAACCTAACTTTAATGTCAACACATATATTTCAGAATACATCCTTATGAACTCAAAATTCAGTCATTTTTATATATAAGTCTTTAAATATTTACGGGTCATAAGGATTACATCACGCGTAAAATCCATTATTTTAAAGAGTATATATTTAACCTACGCAAAATATGTCCTTTGACTATAATTTTGGAAACAAATCCTAATCTTCGTAGATCTTTATCATATAGAAGTGTGCACTTCCCAAGTAGCACATGAAACAACTTTTATAATCAACACTTAGTTTTCATGTTTCATTTGAGTGATTCTGCAGTAACAAAAAGCATAATTTGTTACAGCAGAGTTTATTAAACGTATACGAAATACTTGATGTTTGATCATTGAGGTTACTCAAATAGTTTTCTAAGACCATTGAAAACACACATTGGAGTTATTCGAGACCGGTTTTTCTTTGTTAACTTGCAGCTTAGTAAAATTAATCATGACGTTGCATACCTTATATTTTCCTGTGTATGTGATGTTTAAAATGATGTAACTTTGACCTCCAGTGCAACATAACAAATAAGGTACACTCTTGTTCGAATAATGCGTTTTTTTGTGTCACATGCGCATCGTAATGAGTACGCAACATAAAGTCAACAAATAATTAGAAAATGAGAAGAAAGATTAGCTATTTCCATTTAATTCCAACTACCTTTATTGCTTATCTTGGCAGACACTTGTATTTCGTCTACAATGTGCAGACTTCTTCAGTGTCGTGTACTAATACTCGACTAAAAGAAAACCTTCGCCACCTGCCGTATTTATCCTATTTTCTAAATACAAACACTTGTACCTACAGCTAACATTTCTGGTACCTAACCTATCCTGAGTCCAAAACAAATATTATGCTTGATATCTACCTCGCCTTTTCTTGGACTCAGGATAGGTTAGGTACCAGAAATGTTAGCTGTAGGTACAAGTGTTTGTATTTAGAAAATAGGATAAATACGGCAGGTGGCGAAGGTTTTCTTTCAGTCGAGTATTAGTACACGACACTGAAAAAGTCTGCACATTGTAGACGGAATACGCGTATCTGTCAAGATAAGCAATGAAGGTAGTTGGAATTAAATGGAAATTACTAATCATTCTTCTAGTCATCAATCATTCTAGTTACAGGTATTCCACTAAAAAGCTCACACTCTCCAGGATTCAATAAATAATGTTATGTTCTTGCAACATTCAATTGCACGTTACCACAACAGTCATGACGATTTAAGTATATCCAAATTAAATATACACTACCGATCAGATGTTTTTTAATATGATTTAAAAATTAATCAATACATAATCTGATCAGACTAGATAAGGTTTGATTTCTAGAGGTTGTTGTTATTGTATAGGCCTAACGAAGAAAATGGCTTAAAGTGCTGATTAAGCAATCTTTATAAGCTATGATTTTTTTGTACTGGCTATAACTATTTAACAAGTATCACTCAATCAGTGAGAGCATGATATTTTCATTACTAATTAATAGTTACCTACGTGCAGCTGAAATAAATAATCTTCCCAAATGGGGGTGACCCCGGCGTAGTGGTTAACATCCATACCTCTCACGCCAAAGTCACGAGTTCGAATCTCACCCCCGGACAGGTTACAAAAATGCCCAAAAGTGGTGTTTGAGTGACTACGACGGGAGATGAACCAGCCCCAGGCTGAAAATCTCGATAATCAAGAAACAAAAACAACAACAATCTTCCCAAATAAAATAAACAGTTATGAGATTACTATTTGTGCGTAATGAACATAAGTTGTTATGTTATAAAGATTGTTATAAAGATAGATTTTGTGTAAAATTATGCCTCTTGAAACTGCCACATATGCAATTCGTCGAAAGATGTGTTTGATTGAATTTATTTTCTCATCTCTTTCAACTCATTCTTATGTGCTAAAGGGCGATACGGTCAAAATTTGGTCAATATCCACTTGACGTATTTCTTTCAATTTTGCATTTAAAAAACCTGAACACCCCTCATTTTGAAGGTGTGTGTGTAGAATGTTGCTCCTATTTTGATTTTGGAATTCACTCTTCAGTTGTCAAAATGCCGTCCAAGCAAGAAGAGCAGCGTATCAAAATTTTGCTCGCGCATCGCGAAAATCCGAGCTACTCGCACGCAAAGTTGGCAAAATCGCTAAAAGTTGCCAAATCAATCGTTACAAATGTAATTAAAGTGTTTGGGGAACGTTTGTCGACAGCCAGGAAGTCTGGATCGGGGGGAAATCGAAAACCGGAAGCCGCTGAGACGACAAAGAGAGTTGCCGGTAGTTTCAAGCGAAACCCTAACCTATCTCTCCGAGATGCCGCAAATAAGCTGGGTGTATCGTCTACAACCGTGCATCGAGCCAAAAAACGAGCCGGACTATCGACTTACAAGAAGGTAGTGACTCCAAATCGCGATGATAAACAAAATACGACGGCCAAAGCGCGATCCCGGAGGCTGTACACGACGATGCTGAAGAAGTTTGACTGCGTGGTAAAGGACGACGAAACCTACGTCAAAGCCGACTACAAGCAGCTTCCGGGACAGGAGTTTTATACGGCAAAAGGAAGGGGAAAGGTAGCAGATATTTTCAAGCACACGAAACTGTCAAAGTTCGCAAAGAAATATCTGGTTTGGCAAGCCATCTGTACCTGTGGCTTGAAAAGCAGCATTTTCATAGCTTCCGGGACTGTCAACCAAGAAATTTACGTGAAAGAGTGTTTGAATAAACGTCTGCTGCCTTTCCTGAAGAAACACGGTTGTTCCGTACTGTTTTGGCCGGATTTGGCATCTTGCCATTACGGTAAAAAGGCCATGGAGTGGTACGCCGCCAACAACGTGCAGGTGGTTCCCAAGGACAAGAACCCTCCCAACACGCCAGAGCTCCGCCCAATTGAGAAATACTGGGCTATTGTCAAGCGGAACCTAAAGAAGACCAAAAAAACTGCTAAGGACGAGCAGCAGTTCAAGGCAAACTGGCTTTCTGCGGCGAAGAAGGTGGACAAGGTGGCTGTACAAAATCTGATGGCAGGGGTCAAGCGTAAGGCCCGGCAATTCGGATTTGGAAAAGCGGAAGCCTAACTGAATATTTTTTCTGAATTTTATACTAATTGAACTTGAAAAAGAAATTTAATTTGATTTTTTAAATAAACGATTTCACCGTTTTACACGCGTTTTCCCTTGACCAAATTTTGACCGTATCACCCTTTAACCCCGCCCCACACAATTTTTTTTTGTATAATTTTTTTTTTTTTAAAATTTTCCCACCCCCACTATTTTATATATTTTTCAAAACTTTAAAAAAAAAAACACACACAACAATATCTATATAAAGAGATAAAATATTTTAAAGATAAAAAAATAGATAGATCATGTCAAAGACATCAACATAGAGTTTTACAATAAGATTTTAACACAAAGAACTTTGTTGTGTGTTTTTAATATATATAGACCTCAAGAGAAAAGCCAAAAAACAACAAAAAAAAAAAACATCAACTTTTATCAACCACCAGCATAAAAGCAACAAAATTTTCGTCGTTTAAAAAAATAATTTAAATATTTCCTCGCTCCGCAAATAAAACAACGTATTAAGCTTCTCTAAGAAATCATACAATTGATTTTTTTTTGGCTAGTGTTTTTTCGTCATAAACAATGCAATTAAAGAATTGAAATTGATTGCACTATAAGGTCTACACACTGGTAAAAAAGCTATGATAATAGCTATGTGTTCCACACATGATTTTTTGGAATTTTATCAACAAATGCATTTACTCGTGATTTTACCATATTTTGGACAATCCCTCTTATGTTTTGATGGACGTGAAAGGGAATTCCAGAACATTTTGGGACCTGAAATGTACTCCAAATCAGTTGAAGAGAGTGTCTAAATTTGACATACGACTGTTGCGACGAAACATTTGGAAAGATGGTGCTACACATTTGCACATGTGGCCTGTGATCTTTCATTTTCTACACGAAAGGAACAATAAATGCTGAAATTTACGAAAACGAGTGCTTGCAGAAGAGATCGTTTCTACTATATCTTAATCATAAGATTCCTACTCTCTTTTGGTCCGGATAAGGCATCTGCCCATTATACCATATCAACTCTACAGCGGTTTTCTGATAACAATGTTGATTTCGTTGAAAAAGATTCAACCTATCAAATCTTTCTCCACTGCGGCCGATCGAACGTTACTGGGCAATCGTCAAATGCAACCTCAAAAATGCAGGCGCAGTGGCCCACAACATGTCAGACTTCAGGGCAAATTAGTGAGCAGCGTCCAGGGAACGCACAAAAACCACAGTGCAGAACTTGATGGACGGTATAAAGACTAAAGTACACAGTTTGAAAGAAACATTTAATTTTCTGCGTTACCTATTGCACAGAAACAGGAAAAAAAAAAATCGGTATTTTCAATGTAATGTAAATATCAGAGCATGTACATTTGTATTTCATTCCACACGAAGGAGCCACTTGCATGAAATAGTTATATCAAAGATGAGCTTTTGCGTACAATATTATCGGAAATTTATGAAATGTCCCAGAACATTACACGATGTATTCTTATGTTTTGTGACGCTCCATTTATGTGCAAGATATTGAACAGAAATTCACACGGGCTGCAAAATGGTGAGTAGACAACTGATCAAGAGATGACAAAGACCGCCAGCTAAGGGTTGCGTACTTAGCTGGTAGTGCAGCCTGGGCACTGTTGTTCTTCTGACTTCAGCTAGATTGAGGAGGTGCGTGCCGAGCGTCTGTTCACCAAGGAGGTGCGGCTCAAACAGCGTATGTCCTGGTATCCAGCGGCTGAGTAAGAAACGCTGAATCACGTCAACTATACCTTAGGTGGCAGCCCCACTAACGCGATGTAGGCAGCGCGACCCCGGTAAGGTAGTATGCTGAAATCTTACCCTACCACGACAAATGGAAATATAATTTATACGGTATATAATTTCAGATCATCCATGGAATGTTGTTTAATAATTTTAAATTATTTGTTTCCTTCGTGGCAATGATAATGCAAGTGCGTCTACAATTGCAGGTGGACATCATTCTACAGACATGCAGACAGTACAAATATGATTGTTATTATCATTTTATATTATAACATCCCTTCACAATATTTTTAAAGTTATTTTCAGGTTCTCGTAAGTTTAAGCCCACCTAACCCACGATATGCAATTGAAGAGATAGGATGGTTTTTAACGTATTTTTAGAAAGGATCACACGACAAATTCTACTAAAAAGAAAAATCCAAAAAAATTTAATAGTATAAAGAATTATTTATGAGCCCAGTAGAAAGCAAGAGATATCGGGGAGTTCAAATTTCATTTTTCTTTTTCTCTTTCTATTTTTTTTTCTTTTTTTGTGGATTTATTAAGCTTCCGTTTTTGGGCAGTAATTATAATCATATGAAATTTATTTCGGCTTATTGTTTGCTTAATTTTTTTTTGCTATTCTGCTAGGTGATCAACTTTGGAGATTGTCGTCATTTCAGAGTTTAAATCATCTAACATTGCAGCAGAAGAGACAAATAGATTCATTTTATTTTTATGTGTATATTATTACAACATCGTATTATTTTCATCGTACCATCATTCTATATATACGTTTAATTAAATTAAAATTATTTATTAAAAAATAAATAATAATAATTAAATTTCATCTGCTTCAAGGTAACAAGAAAGTTGATTCCAGATAGTACAGATATTTTATTGCATTGTATCTTATGATGTTTTTCTATTAATTTAGATCATTGAATATTATTAAAATTAATAAATGCTCTTCAATTCTGCTGATTATGTACCTTGTGATCAAAAAGTTCCGGTAATTTGAAAAAAAAACGCATTTATTTCAATTTTTAATTGATATCTTTATTATCGCCTTCAAAGTACTCGCCATTAGAGGCAACACACATATGCCAGCGCTTTATCCAATCATCCATACATTTTTTATAGGCCGATGAATGTATGGCTTTCAGTTCTTCCAGCGAATTCTTTTTTATCGCATCAATCGATTCAAAACGCCTACCTCTGAGCGGAATTTTCAGTTTTGGGAAGAGAAAGAAGTCGCACGGGGCAAGGTCTGGTGAATATGGTGCTTGTTTGATGGTATTGGTGGAGTTCTTGGCCAAAAATTCACAAATAGTGAGCGCGGTGTGTGATGGAGCGTTATCGTGGTGTAAAATCCACGAATTATTGCGCCACAATTCTGGCCTCTTCTTTCGAATTGCCTCACGCAAACGTCTCATAACTTGTAAATAATACTCTTTGTTAACCGTTCGACCTTCTGGAAGGAATTCAGAATGGACGACACCGCGAAAATCAAAGAAAACGGTCAGTAAAACTTTAATTTTGGAGCGACTTTGTCGTGATTTTTTTGGTTTCGGCTCATCTTCGGCGCGCCATTCGGACGATTGTTGACTTGTGAGCATATCAAATTCATATACCCACGTTTCATCACCAGTTATGATGCGTTCCATGAATGTGGGATCGCTATCTGCGTTCGCAATCATCTGTTTAGCGACCTCAACTCGATGCTGTTTTTGCAAAAAATTCAGCTCTTTTGGAACAAGTCGTGCTTCAATGCGTTTCATGCCCAGAATTTCCGTCAAAATGTGTTCGGTCGATCCAAATGAGATATCAAGGAGTGCAGCTATCTCCCGAATGCTAATTGAGCGGTTTTCCATAACTAAATTCTTCACGGAAGCGATGTTTTCATCGGTAGTTGAGGTCGATGGTCGTCCAGAACGCGGCATGTCACTCACGCTTTCACGGCTTTCTTTAAAGTCTTTGTGCCAAACAAATGTACGATTTTGTGACATAGAGTCCTCACCAAAGGCTTTTTGCAACATTCTGAGCGTTTCCGCTGCAGAAAATCCGTTTGCAACACAAAATTTCACACAAACGCGTTGTTCCAATTTTTTATCCATGGTAAAAATCGCCGAGCGTCTATTTTTCGACTAACAAAAGCAGTTGTCAAAACAAAACTAATGGATAATTTGCTCTCACACTTTGAGAGAATATCAGAACTAGTGTTGCCATCTTACACTAAAAAGATTTTACCGAAAAAATAAAGGCGGCCTTTTTAAATTGAAAATTACCGGAACTTTTTGATCACAAGGTATATCTATAAGTCATGAATACATACATTTTTTTTTTGATTCATGTATACAGGGTTACCCATTCGAAGTGTTACCTATTCAAATGACTATAATTTTTTAGTTTGATAATATTTTTATTCAGTCCAATGGCAAAAATGTATGAAAATAATCAAAAATTTAGAATCCATTCACTTTAGCTCGATATGGCCACCTTTTGCCTTGACTATGGCCCTCAAACGGTCAAAAAACGAGTTGCATGCTGCACGAATGTGAGCTTGTGGTATTTTTGCCCATTCACGTACAATCGCTTTCTTGAGCGCATCCATACTGGCGTATTTTTTAGTCCGCACCTTACTCTCTAAAATAGACCAGATGGAAAAGTCCATCGGATTTGCGTCTGGTGAATTCGAAAGCCATTGCGTCGACGAAATGAAGCGTGGAACATGATTTTTTAACCACTCTTGGTTAATTCTCGCTTTATGTGACGGTGCCGAGTCTTGTTGGAACGTCCATTCTTTCCGGCCGAAGTGTTTATGTGCCCACGGCTCTAAAGCACCTTCCAAAATGTTTTCACGATAATAAGTCGCGTTTATTTTGGCACCAGGCTCGATGAAAACGACTGGAGAGCGCCCATCAGCTGTCACGGCAGCCCATACCATCACTTGCGATGGGAAATTACTTCGGGTGGCCATTCGTAGGCTTAAATTCTCGTACGTGCGTTCGGTCAAGTAAACACGGTCATTTTGAGAGTTTATGAATTGCTCAATAGGGAAATTCTTCTCATCAGAAAACACAATGTTCGGAAATTCGCCACGTGCGTACAAGTGTAACAACTCCTTCGCTCTTTCGAGTCTAACTTTTTTTTGCTGCGGTGTAAGACCGTGCCCTTTTTGGAACTTGTAAGGCTTGACCTTTAGCTCATTTTTCAATAGTCGTTGCATTGAACTTTGCGAAATTTTCAGCTCTTTAGCCATTTGATTACCACTTCGACGTGGATTTCGTTCAAGTCGAGCCTTCACTTTTCGAATCATCTCAGGTGATGTTGCTGTTTTCTTATGACCACCTCCATGGCGTTTTGCGATGCTA
The DNA here is from genome assembly GCA_024533555.2 of Aedes koreicus. Lineage (NCBI taxonomy): Eukaryota > Metazoa > Arthropoda > Insecta > Diptera > Culicidae > Aedes > Aedes koreicus. The sequence goes on along the minus strand of JAHHFK020000940.1, from coordinate 1,156,989 downwards.
CCAGTATCATTGTAACGATTTATAGTGCGATACACAAACATTTTGTTCACTTCGAGATGTTTTAGCTGACGAACAATTGCTGCTTGTGATTTTCCAGCCAAATATAAAGCAATCACACTATTACGTTTAAATTCCATCACGTATAACTTTTTTTTCACACGACACAGACTAAAATGCTTTTGTACGCTTGTAAACAATTGAATGAACTGTCATTGGTGTAAATTTGAGCGCGCTGTCATTAATAGTGTGGTAGTTATAGCAGTTTGAATCTGGTAACACTTCGAGTGGGTAACCCTGTAATTAAGTTTTTTATTAATCAAAAACCCACCACAGATATACCCCTATTGATTTAAAAGCACCAACCGCATATGGTTAACATATGCCTATTATTACTATTTTAATTCATCATATTATTTTATTTATAACTATATTAAAATTACAGGATGATGAATTCCAAATATGACATATTATTATTAAATATTCTAGTATTTTTCATTGCTCTATTACAAACGACATATATTGCATATTATGACATATTATGTACATTATATATAATAAATACTGGGTTGGGAGGGAGCATCAGGGTATTATTCAAGCTGAAACTGGACAATGGTTTGATTGACTGCCTGAGTCTAGGAGAGAACGAGCATTATCATTCTCTTTATCCTACCGATTCGATTGTGATGCTGCGGATTCTACTCCAACAGTTTCAGTGAGAGTGACGCGCCCTTCTTAACAAGCCATCCTGTAGAAAGCTTAATAGGTATTGCGAATTGGGGTATTCGAATTGTTGGATCGTATCGTTGGAAAGAGATTCTTATTTTTCCGTGGATTTCGCGTGAGTGTCTCTGCTTACGGGTCCACCCCTCCGTTTTTGGCCCTTCATACAGCGATATTGTGAATTCAGATCGGTGGCTCAATTTGATCTTGCTATTAAGTGGAGCTGCATCCATGCCAAGGGCATGAAGGGATGGTGGCTACCATACATACGTGCATACAAGATATTGAACAGAAATTCACACAACTTTTTCGAGCTGTGTAAAGGGAATGCTAGATTTGGCATAAATTAATGAGATATTTCATGTAAATTTAAGCCAAATATCGTTGGAATCAGGTCTATTGTAAGGAGGATTGAAAACAATGTTGTATGCCGGATAAAAGATTGCAAACAATTACGTTGTTTACGCTTGCTTTGGCTTGAAATTAGACGAGAGAAAATATGTTGCGTCTGTTAAAATACATTTTTTTTCTTTGTACACAGATAAAAAGAAACATTGAATTTTCTGCGTTATCTAATGCACATAAAGGGAATGCTAGATTTGGCAGAAAGTAATGGGATGTTCCATGTAAATTTAAGCCAGATAACGCCTGAATCTAGCTTGTTGTATAAAAGATTCCTAACATTGTTGTATGGCACATGAAAGATTGCAAACAATTTCGTTGTTTACGCCTCCTTTGGTTTGGAATTAAACGAGGGGAAATTTTACGTGCCTGTTAAAATCAGTTCAATGGAATGCAGAACTGGTATGTTTCTGAATGAACGTAAGTAGACGTTTTTGCTAATACTGTTTGACGTTACCCTGCTTGTACAAGGTTATGAAGATTTTGCTCATCATACCACAACTACATTTAGTCTACAAAACTATGAACTTTATAAAGACTACGAATAAGTTTTAAGCATTGATATGATATTCAAACTGGCCACGTAGACATTTTTTATGAATTGATACAGACATCAGTTGAAAGTGTTTTCAATTTTAATAACTTCTAGTGTTTTTTGTTTTTTTTAAACATCCGAGCATTGTTTCTTTTTAAAGCAAGTGTTACACACGCCGGATGAAAATTTACCCATTGGTATTCTAAGATTTATTTCCATAAACTGAATTATCATTATCCGTCGTTCTAAATTACATTTTAACTGTTGGTATAATTCAATCCAGAGCGACTCGCAAGCGTCATAGAAAATATCTAGTTATCCCAAAGAAAAACCACCGTCACATTTTGTGATGGTTCATAGTTTTTTTGAAAAATACTACAAGCATTCGTATCTATTACATATGATCTCCCTAGCAACACACAAGTTTTATAACGGTTGAAAATACTTTCATATGACTGGATTTTGTTACATAGAAGCTCACTCAACATTAAATCACGAAGATGTGTTACTCGGGCTTCATTCAGTTGATCCTGAAATGCAAGATATGTTGTAAAGTGTTAAAGTGTAGAGTTCTGTGGATCCACACTTAAGCACGTTTTCGTTCGTTTTCTGCAATAGCAGCAATTCAACAAAATCTTGATTTGAGATATCTTAAAAAAGTTTGTTAAGTCTATTGAAATTTTATAAACTAACATTTATGCATTTTAATTAATTGTTGCTATGGTTACTATTTGCTGCTTGATGCTGCTTTATAATAACAATCCGCTAACTTTTGTTTCATAATTAATAGTTATAAAAATAGAGAAAAAAACAAAAAAAACAAAAAAAAAAAAAAAAAAAAAAAAAAAAAAAAAAAAAAAAAAAAAAAAAAAAAATAATGAAGAAAAAAAAACAAAAAAAAAAAAAAAAATAAAATAAAATAAAATGTTATTATAAAGAAAAAAAAAAAAAAAACAAAAAAGTAAAAACACACACACCCCACACAACACACAGCGCACAAAAAAATAAAAAAAAAAAAAAAAAAAAAAACAAAAAGCCACCCCATACATTCCTTCCCAGGTTTTTATTTCAGGGCACAAAGAAACTCCAAAACCAAAAAGGAGAAAAAAAAATCAAAAAAATGATTGGACATGTAATACCGAATAATTTATGGTATATGTGTTGGGGCTGCAGTGGACTGTACTGCACCGATCGATTTACGTTGCTCGCGTTCCTCTCGGAACCGAGCCGGGTGGGAGCAGCAAACCTTGCGTTCCTTCCCAGGAGGGCAACTAGCCCGGACACTTAAGCTTGACTTCGCCTCTTGAAGCCACGATGCGATTGGACTGGACTAGCTTCGCTTAGCTAGCAGCAATCTTCTGACACAAAACAACTGAGTCTTGAAAAAGACTGAAAATTCTCAAAAACAACTCTGGATTTGGGGAGTCGGATTGGCCGTCGGTGATTGAACTAAAACGCTAGAGAAACTTTAACCACTTTCAACCACTTTATTCATTTCGCTTCTTTTCTATTTCACTTGTTTTCACTTCACTATCAAAAATAAAATTTCATTCTTCGCTGGTAGGCACACTACTTTTATACCCGTTCTGCGCTGTCGAGAATGTTCTACCTGCTCTAAATTGCGTAATGGCTCACGCAAGGATCACGTGTTCCAGTGTGCCACAACAAATTCGCCTCACTTGTACCTTTCCGCACTTGAACAGGCGGAATTTTCGCGATGGCTCGCTTTGTTCGATGAGTTCGATGGTGGAAGAAACACTCGGATTAGGTGAACGGACATGCGTGGTGCACTCGCTGCTAGACGCTGCTTACAACTTTAGTTCGACCTTTGGTCAACTGAACAATATGTAACCTATTAGGTAAAAATTATAAAATTATTTTTGTGTTAATTTATAAATCCCGAAAACACAAGTAATTTGAATTTTTAATTATTTTACAATACCTGATGACCTGGATGACCTGAAAAATCATGCAAAAGACAGTACATCCCAAATTTTGATAACATGAAACCAATTTATGTACAATAATAAACTATCATATAATAATAACAAAAAGAGACAAAAAAGTATTTTGCCTCTTTTTCCCGCAATGTCTTTCCATTTTATTAGAATAGATCTAAGGCAAGGACGATCTCCCAAAGCACGCTGCAACTACGAAGCTTATTCTTCTTCTTCTTTAGCTTATTGCTTTCACAATTAGCTTATTGCTTGCTCTCAACTCAGTGTTCTAAATGCACTTCCACAGTTATTAATTAAGAGCTTTCGATACCAAGTACCATTTTTGCATTCGTATGAAAGTACAATCATACGCTATATGCCCAGGGAGTCGAGAAATTTTCCTTTACGAAAAATTTCTAAACCAGACCGGGAATCGAACCCAGTCACCTCCAGCATGGTGTTGGTTTGTAGCTGCGCCTTTATCGACTGAGCCAAGCGAGGACCACAACTACGAAGCTTATGTAAATAGTAAAATTCTCAATGTGACTACCTGGCAGGTGTAGCAGGTGGAAAAACTACTTGATGTGATATTTCTCTTAGCTTCGGGCCTTCACACTTACTGATTCTCTCCAGATTTCTTGGTTTATCTTGGTCTTTCCATAAAACGTCATGAGTCTTTCCAAACGTCGTTCTAAGGTCTCCTTTCTTACTGAGTCGTTTGAACAGTTTTGCTAGGTCATCCCAAAACACTTTTTCAGGTTTTCCTCCACAAGAGTGACTCAATTATCCAGATAACTTGCTGAGTCTTCACGAGTCTTTCGAAAAAATCCCAGAGTTTTTGCAGAAGCAGAGCTGAGAATTTTTTAAACAATTTAAAAAATCTAAATATCTATAAAAACTACCCAGTTCACTCAATAACTTTTCACTGATTTTTCAGTTGCTCTTCTCAAAATACTTTTTGATTCTTTCCAAAATTCTTTTTTATTAATTCCAAAGACTGCTTCAGTTTTATGTTTATTTAAAACACTTCACAAGCCTGCACAAAGTCCTTTAAGTAATTGCCTGAGTGTAGTCAAGCTGTACCAAAAAAAGTCTCCACGAAATACTTCTAACCAAAAGATGTAATCATCCTGCACGGCTCCATTGTTGTGGTAAGCGTGGTGGCCTGGTCTAAATTCCAGTGGGCAGCGTTGGGATTTTCTGTGACGAAAAATCTCTGATCACGTCTACCTTCTGAAGAGAAGTAAAATCGATGGTCCCAGCCGATGTGTTGATGGGTTTAATATGTAGGGTCCAGGGCGTCTCCCTGAAATGACAAACCAGCCTCAGGCTGAAAATCTCGTAAATGCTTCAACAACAATAACAATATTGTCATTATATCCAAATCAATCATACTATTTTTTAAAGACTTGATGATTCTTCTTAAAAGTTTTCCTGAGTTTTCCTGCAGAGCTGTTCAAGTCTCTGATTTTTATAGAAAACTTATTGGAAACTTTATTCACCAAAGACTTTTTAAAAAAAATCATTTTTTTTTTATAAAGCACTGTGTCATCGCTACTTTAAAAAAAATTCTTTAGAGCCTTCGCAGCAGAGATCATAAGTTTTTCAGATGCCTTCCTAAAATTTTTCTACCAAATTCCCGATTCTTTCTAGCAGAATGAAGCTTTCTCACAAAATTTCCCCATTTTTTGCCAAAACTTTCACAAGTGTTCTCAAGAAAAGTAAAATCTAGGGTTACTCCAAAAGGCTTTTCCAGGCTTCTAAAAATCCTTACCACATTCCTCAAAAACATTTCGTTTCTTGAGTTTCACAGAACTATTGAATTTCTGCATAAAACGTCATGAATTTGCTCAGAAGGGGCTGGTAGCTGATCGAATCTTCCGGTCCGCCTTTTAGCATCTTGCAAGGACGAATCTGGTGGTTACCCACAGATTGCCTGTCAATCTGTCAAATTTTGGTGACGTCTGCTTCGAGGTTAACTTAAATTATAATATTCCACCAACTATATTACTAAACATTGCGATTGGTTGAGTGGATTGGAGATAATGATTGGGTATAAGACTAAGTCTGACCCGGTTGGTAGAAAACTGATGAGTTTAAATCAATAGAAGATAAAGTTGGCAGAAGGCACGAAATGCTGCCCTTTAATAGTAGTTTTAGGTAGATTATTATAGATTGCTCATTAGATCGTTTCCCTAGCTTTATGCAGATATAAGGTCCAGTAGCGGAATGGTTTGTTGGGTGCAGCTGTACAAATTGAAAGTTGTCAGAATAGACTTTACCATGTAGTTTATATCAGTAACAGTGCTCACTTAGGAAACATCATTTGAAGTAGTAGAATGGACTTTTCCATGTAGTTTATATATGTAGCTGAGTTGACGTTAGTCACATTCTTTATCAAAGGGTCATTGTTTTCATATTAATCTCCCTTGCAAGTTTTTGTTGTTGGTTGTAAGATTAGTTTCAAGTTATTTAGGTCGCCTAAGTAACGCAATTCTGTCACAAATGGTTGCATCAACCTGATTGTAACTCAATTAGGTGAATTTGAAGGTTTTTTTTAACTGGTTTGCAAAATGTGTGCACCTAGGGTGGAGTATCAACTATTGTTTGGTTGAGGATACAAATGTTTAATAGATGCCAAGCTGGAAAGTGGGCAGTGGGGTTCCGTTTTTTGCGAAGTATGGCATGGTAACGCATTGCAACATATAGTAATGGATGTAACGCGCCGTATGTGACGCCACTTTATATGTTTATAATGATATTATCACACTAATCGCGATTCTGAAACCAAATATATACGTTCCATATCATATGTAACGCACAACGCGTAACGCGTAATACAAGTGAAATAACGTTTGCATTATAAAAATGGACAAAAATTGCAGATTCTTCATGGGTTTACCTTCACTCGTACTGACAAAACAAACCATTCAGCATCAATCATAGTAACCCATGAGTCAGCAGACAAAATTTGACAGCTCTATCAGTCGAACTCTAACCGTGATGGCAAAAACAGTGAAGCAACTCCGTTCAGAAGTGTGCGCGTTCAAAGAACGGCACCCCGCCGGGTCGAAAACGGACATCGTGCGGCACTTTGTGGACGCCGGATACACCCGTTCCGGCATCTACAACATCTTGGCAGTATTAGGCAACAATCAGAGAATCAAAAGAAAGCCCGGTTCCGGACGGCCGACGACCCTGAGCGATAAGAAGCTCCAAAGGATGCTGAAGATGAAGACTGAGGGAAAAGTAGCTACATCGCTGCGTGCGCTTGGCCGGGAGGTCGGTTCAACCGGCCAAACAGTGAAAAAGTACCTGGCGAACATAAACATACATGTCAGGAAGCGGAAGGTTCCCCAAGAAGGTGCTGCTGTGGCTGACAATCAGTGAGAAGGGGATGCCAAAGCCGCTCTACTTTCGCTCCGGACTGGCCGTGAACGGGGACATTTATAGTACAAAATGCCTGCCGGAAGACGCGGTGTCCTGGCCGGATCTGGCGTCGGCTCACTGCTCGAAGCGATCGTTTTAGGAGATGGATATCGCTGAATATCGGTGTGGTACCCAAGTCGGTGAATCCGCCCAACGTCCCCCAGCTGCGTCCCATCGAGAATTTCTGGGCCAACTTGAAGCGTAAGATCTACTTCAACAATTTTGTCGCGAAAACTGAGGAGGAATTGATAAATAATACGAAGAAAGAACTCAAAAACATGCCTACACGCATGTTTTCGTCCGCCATGGTGAATGTTCCGGTTAGCTGCCGGAAGGCCGCTTGCAAGGGCATAGAAATTTTTTGGAAGTAAGCTTAAATAATTACCTTCCATGGGAAATTTATCAAAAGCAATCATCTGTCTTAGTTTTTTTATCACCATCCGAAAAAAGTTCATTTTTAATGCAAACGTTATCCCGAATAACTAGTGTAACATACGAAAATCTTAAATATATAGCAAACAATATGAATTGGTTTGTGACAAATACGTTTACAGTATTATTAATAAGATGTATTCACCTCGGCTTATTTGGCACCAATATTTCAGCATGGTCCATACCGGGTGAAAAAGGGAAATACTCATGTTGATGCGTCAAATTTGACGCCAGCTGTGGTCTAAATCACTGAATGGAAACAATTCATATTATGTCCACATCATTTTCTACATCTTTTTAGGCTGTGGTAAATTTTTTATTATGCTACCCAAATTTTTCACAAAAATAAGGATTTTTGAAATTGGTATGTCCAAAAACGTCCTTTTTCACATACACTCAGTAGCAAAAAAAAAAGCCGAGCAAAATTTCGCTTCCAAAAAACGCTACTTTCAACCTTCTGCAACTTTGTCAATTATCAATATTTTTGACAATATTATAACCAATATATATACCTTATTTGACTTACATTTCATGTTGATAGGATTTATTAATTTGAAGTTTTCATAAAATATGCGAAATTTCAAAAATCCGTATTTCTGTGAAAAATTTAGGTAACATACTCAAAATGTCATCATAGACTAAACAAATATGAAAAATGATGTGAACAAAAGTTGAACTGTTTCCATCAAGTAGTTTGGAGTACAGCTGGCGTCAAAGTTGACGCATCAACATGAGTATTTCCCTTTTTCACCCGATATTGACGATGCTGAAATATCTGTGCAATAAAAAAGCCGAGACGAATTCTACTAATAATACTGTGTAATACTGTAAACGTAGTTTTCACAAACAAATACATATTGTATGCCATATTTTAAAGTTCTTCATGGGTTACACTAGTTATTTGGGATATTTCACGTGTAACAAATCATGTGTATTAATAAGATGAATTCTTCTCGGCTTTTTTTTTTTGCACCGATATTTCAGCATGGTCAATATTGGGTGAAAAAGGAAAATACTCATGTTGGTGCGTAAACTTTGACGCCAGCTGTAGTCCAAACCACTTGATGGAAACAGTTCAACTTTTGTCCACATCATTTTCTATATTTTCTTAAGCTATGGTGACATTTTCAATGTGCTACCTAAATTTTTACAGAAATACGGATTTTTGAAATTCCTATTATCGCTGGTGACCTGAATGCAAGACATGAAACCTGGGGAAACGCACGACGAAACAAGAACGGATCCATTCTACACGATGACCTGGAAGAGGACCACTACACCATCCTGGGCCCGGATACTCCCACCCGGTTGAGCAGATCCGGGGTCCACTCAACAATCGACATCTTCCTCAGCAACATGGAGAACAACATCGTCCAGCCGGTCGTGTACCAAGAACTCAGCTCAGACCACTATCCAGTGGTGGCTGAAGTTGGGTCTAGCGTCAACCGGCATTTGGTAACCAGGCGCAACTACCATCGCGCTAACTGGGCCCTGTTCCGTCATCAGGTCGACAACACCGTCGACTACGATAGGCGCCCCGAATCAACCGACGACATCGATCGGCAACTACAGTCGATCGAGCAGGCGATCTCCCAGGCCCGGGAGCACCACATTCCAGAAACAACACAGGTGAGCAACTCTTTACCTATTGATATTCTCACTAAAAATTTGATCCGTCTACGCAACACCACTCGCAGACAGTATCAACGTACTGGTCTGCTTGCCCTAAAATTAGAGTGCAATCGTTTGAACAAAATAATCAAGGCCAGAATGGTGGATCTCAGAAACAATAATTTTGCCAACAAAATTCGCGCCCTCCCAGATTGTGCAAAGCCGTTCTGGAAAATAACAAAAATTTTAAAAACTAAGCCTAGGCCCATTCCACCATTGATCCCACTAGACAACAATGACTCTAAGGATCGTTTGATTACTCCCACTGAGAAGGCTACTGAGATAGGTCGACACTTTGTCAACTCACACAATCTTGGTCAGAACATCATCAGTCCTCACGAAGCTGCCGTCAACGAGCATACAAATAACATCCATCTATGTCCCAATGACTTTTCAGAGGAACTAGAAATCACAGCTGACGAACTGTCGACCTATATCAAAGCGTCGAAGAACATGAAGGCCCCAGGTTTCGATAAAATCCTGAATTTGGAACTCAAGCACTTGAGTTCCCAATTCTACGAGCATCTAGCATTAATCTTTAATGAATGTCTTCGACTTAGCTACTTCCCCTCGTGTTGGAAGTCAGCTAAAGTCATACCCATCCGGAAACCTGGGAAAGATCCTTCATGTTCCAAGAGCTATCGACCCATCAGCCTTCTCTCGGGAGTATCTAAACTTTTTGAGAAAGCAATTTACCGTCGGCTCCCTGCATATACTGATGAACTCAACATCCTGCTTGATGTACAGTTTGGTTTTCGACGCGGTCGATCAACAGTACATCAACTGAACCGAGTCACTAACATCCTCAGGCGAAACAAGTCTGTCTCGAAAACATCTGCCATGGCTCTTCTTGACGTGGAAAAGGCGTTTGACAACGTCTGGCATGATGGCCTGGTGTACAAACTGCATCGGTACAATCTTCCAGTCTTTCTGGTAAAGATCGTGAAGAACTACTTATCAAACAGAACATTCTGTGTTTCGCTGCATGGTGCAGTTTTCGATGCGCAGGAGGTTTCTGCCGGTGTTCCGCAGGGAAGCATATTAGGTCCACTTTTATTCAATCTGTTCACCTCGGACATACCCCCACTCCCTGAAAACGGATCTCTGTCGCTGTTCGCCGATGATACCGCAGTCGTCCACAACGGTAGGGTAGTAAGAGCGATCGCATCGAAACTGCAGCGAAGCCTGAATGTTCTGTTGAAGTATCTCACAGACTGGAAGATCTGCATCAATGCAGCGAAGACCCAGGTCATTCTTTTCCCTCACTCAAAATCTCCCAGACTTGTTCCGGCTGAGGATGTTAAAATTTTTCTAAACGGCACAACGGTGGAATGGACCAACTCAGCCATCTATCTTGGCGTGACACTAGATAGCAAGATGAACTTCAGGGAACAGGTTGACAAGACTGTCACAAAATGTAACGTTCTGTTGAAGCTTATGTACCCCTTGCTAAACAGAAAGTCTACATTGTCCCTGAAGAACAAGCTTGCTATCTACAAACAGATCATACTTCCGGTTATTGAATACGGCATGCCGATCTGGGAGAGTTGCGCAAAAACACACCACCTAAAGCTCCAGCGGGTTCAAAACAAGTTTCCCAGGATAATCCTGAACACACCTCCACGGACGAGAAACACTGAGATCCACCGTCTGGCCGAGATTAAAACACTCGAAGATCGTTTTAGTGAGACTATCAATAGGTACAGAACACGTTGCCACCTATCAGACCACCAAGTCATCCGGGACTTGGTACCCCTTCCCTAGGTTTTTCAAATTGTAGTTATTGTAGCTAGGTAGGTTATCAAATTTTATAAATTCAAACAACCAATCCCCATCAGGGATGGCATGTAAACTAGATTATCAAATTAACAAAGCACACCACAAAAAATAAAACAAAGAACAAAGATGAAGAGCCCTTCTGGCTAAACAATTAAACTGTAAAAATCGAATGTAAAAATTAAAACAAAGACAAATAAAGACACATTTTAGTAGTAGTAATCTTGAATTAGTTTTTCGGTGGTCGTGGAGCTGTGCAGAGTAGGATCTGCAGTTTGATCGTAGCCGGCAGCAGCACTGGCGAGCAGTCGTTGTCCGGAGAGTCATTGGTGCAGTTGGCTGTTGTCGCCGATGCTCCCTTCAACCTCGCTGCGAGAAACATGGCTGCTGAAGCCTACGATTTTTGCGGGAAAAACCCCCCCCGCCACCCAAACAAAAAACAACCACCCCCCCAGATAAACCAAAAAAGAAAACCCAAATTCAAACCCCAACCGTTTTTCCCCCATCAACTAAATCCGTCCTTTTCAGGACGACCAAATCAATTTTCCAATTAAAGAGTTTATTTGGTTAACATTTTCTCTTGGGCTGTTTGAAATTTCCATTACCGCGCCCGGCTGAACATGGCATTGCTTTAAACGCCGCGTCCCGGAATTAATAGCAAAGCGCGTTGAACAACCAATGAACCAACAGATCTATAACTATCTTCTACGCGTTAGAGATAGTGGCCCTTTCAACCATCGTAGAAAATACAACTGGGGCCGTATCATAATTAAGAGCCACCAAATGCTTTCTAAGGAGTGTACAATAGAATTTTCTTGGCCCTTTTCAGAACTGACTTAAATCAATTAGCGGATGGCCCTGACGTGTATGGGAATTCGATTGCTGCGTAGTCCTACGTCAACTTTGCGTACAACCCCATTGGGCTGTCCCTTTTAGTTTTTTTGCTACTGAGTGTATATTATCATAACTTAAAATTTACCAAGTTACGCACACGGCCAGAAATTGAACTCAATTTGAGAGGCCACTTTATTCAGTCGTATGGGAACTGCTACTCAGTTTCGTAAAAAGTGGAGTTACTCAGTCTACGAGTGACTCCACTTTATACGACACTGAGTTGTAGTTCGTATGCGACTGAGCAAAGTAGCCTCTCAGATTGAGTTCAATTTCTGGCCGTGTATCCAATAGCTGCGAGCAATACCATATGGAGCATACATTGCAGGTTTGGATCGGCATCATTTAAATCCTGTACAGTGTACAGTGAAGATGGTCGGTTACTCGCAGCCCCATTCAGTTGATTCATTGTGCAATTTCACTGATTCTGATCAATCACTGAGTAGCTAAGCTTAGTAAGCATACGGGGTGGACACTAAGCTACCTCTCCGCGTCCTGCTGAAAATTATTACAAAGATTTCCTAGAAACAGAAATTTGATTTGCTTTAAGTCAGCAAACCGCATCACGTTCCACACTAAAACTATTATTAATCAATATTGGTATATTTCTTTCAATGTTCTTGACATCTTCTAGTTTAACAAGTAACATGTGTAACATAAGTCCTAGGCATAATTTCAAGCGTTTATTTGAAAGCATTAACAAACACACAGATGTCAACCAATGTACTTGTCACGTTCATTTGTATTCCTACTAAACTGTCAAACTCAAATTGCGCAGTAGTTTCCATTAAAAATGTCGTACAAGCTGGATTTACGAGCACAAGTCGCCAACCTTTTTGGACGGCTTAGTACAAGTGAAATTTTGAGCGTGTTCAAAGACGAGCCAATATCAAAATCAACAATATACCGTGTTTTGAAAGATTGTCGTGATGGTAAAGAACCGGAAAATAAAAAGAAAAGTGGTCACCCAACAAAATTGAGTGCCAGAACAACGAAAAAACTGCTGTCAAGCGCTGAAGACAAGGTTGGCCAATCAATTAGCACGAAAATTTCAGGTTTCAAACATGACAGTCCATCGGATTTTGAGAAAACAACGTAATCTATCGGAAACGTCAGCGTGCACCAAAATATACACAGCAACAACTCGAAAAAATACCAAAATGCTGCCGTGCACTTCGTCGCGAGCATTTTGCAAATGGAAAGTGCATAATTTTGGATGATGAATCTTACTTCACGTTTTCGCACCATGAATTGAGTGGCAACGATGGTTTCTATACTGCTAACATTAAAACAACACCAGACGATGTTAAATATGCCAGCAAATCGAAATATGAGCCAAAGGTGTTAGTGTGGGCAGCCATGTCATCGAAGGGTATCTCGGCGCCTTTGATACGCCCAAACAAGGCCAAAGCTGTCATTTCTGACGTGTATATCAGCCAATGCTTGCCGAAATTGAAGCAATTCATCAACAAATATCACGCTGACGACAAAATCATGTTTTGGCCGGATCTTGCAAGCTGTCATTACGCGAAAAAAAAAACATTAGATTGGCTAACTGAGCAAAACATACCATTTGTACCGAAAAAGGACAATCCACCTAACGTGCCTCAGGCTCGTCCAATTGAAAATTTTTGGAGTGTTCTCAAACGTATGGTGTACGACAATGGCTGGGAAGCTAACAATGAGCAACAATTGGATAATCGAATCAAGCGGAAGATGAAAGAAATAGACATAGACACCGTCCAGAACCTGATTCAACATGTTCGCCGTACACTGCGTAAAATAGAAGATAATGGTCCATTGAGCGTACTGTAAATATTTTTTTCAACAATTTATTAATAGAATAAAATACCCTGAAGAGCATTTTAAAATCCGATTGTTTGATTTCAAGTACCATGGTTTTGAATTTTTCCCAGGACTTATGTTACATATTTTAGCTGTCTTTTTTAGCATGTTTGTATTGACTAAAAACAGCGAGACCTAGCTTTCTACAAAACCGATTTGCATCCTCTTGAATGCCTCCAGTGCCATTACAGCTAATGCCAAACCTTCATTTTCATCCATTCTTTCCAACTGTCCATTTCCATAGATGTACCTACCCCGTGCGGGTCGTCACTTATTGATGAACAATGCGTCGGCCATCACGGTTGAAAACCGTCAAATGAACCGATGCGATCATTCTTGGTGGGCATTCCACGCAAACAGAAAACCGATAAGTAAAACTATGCCTCGTACATGCCATATCCAGCTCGATGACGATGACAGGTAGCCAGGTGCGTGGCCATATTGACATACAGCTTCACATGCACAAAGTGAAAATATCACCACTGGACCGGATAGTTCGATGCCTACACGCGATGAAGTGATGGAATTTTCGCCTCAGCTTTGCGGACAAATATTTGGATTTCCACGTGTTGGCTTTTGGTGGGACGAAGACCTCCTTCATCCGTCCCCCAGTCTAGTCTCTACCCCCATTATGGCCGACGATATCATCATCATTGGATGTCGGTCACGGGACTGGCCAACAGCTTCATCAATGTCTATAACGTACGTTGCACCGCATGCAGGTTGATTTGCGTTAGGCTAGGTGTGTCCTTAGAGCATTCGATCGAAAGTAGGTGATTCGAGGTTTGCTTGTTTTAGCAATTTTCCAACAATTCTCTAACCCGTCAGAGCGGAATTTTAGCGTTTACGAATATCTAAACCTACCGATTAGAAAACCAATCGGGTACCGAACATAAGCAGATCAACATTTTGAGAACGCGAGAAATGGTGTCAGGATACTGTTTTCGATAGAAATTTAGAGCATCCGGATTAAAATACCTTGTTTATTTAATCCTTTTATGAAATACGTCCAATAAATTCTTTTCGTTGTTCAAAGCAGCTCATCTGTGAAGTCCCTTCCAATGTCACATTGGTATGCAGTCAAAGTCTCCGCTTCAACTGAATAAATGATATCCTCCACCCGAAAAAGAAGAACCTAGAGCCAACAGAAAAGTCGATGAAATAAATAGGCTTCCTGAGCTTGTTGCTATTCGTGGCGTTGAACGTAGCCGTTTTCACGAAAAATCGTAGGGTAAATTCAGAATCAAAGGTGAATCCAGCGATAGTCAGAGAGGTGCGGGAAAACACGTCAGTTTCGTCGGAACATCCCACCGAGAGAGATGGGCAAAACAGCTTGTCACTGATGGAACAAATTCACTTCTTTTCTCCGTAGTGGCTGACTGGCTTCTAACTTATTCGAGGGCTGCTTCTGAACCTACCGTGCCTTTTTCATGCAATACAGATGAAGCTAGACGGATGGGGGCATGAGAATGGTGAAAAGCCGTTCACAAATTCAAAGACTGATGATCGCTTGACTGGATGCCGTTTTGTTCCTAGTTTGCTCAGTGCAAATAAGAAGTGATGGAATAGAAGCGGGGCGCGTGCTGCTCAAAATTGGCCGATGCAGGGTGGCTTGCAAGTTTTCGTACCACAACATAGGTTATTATGCATAACATCAGTATTGGCTTCTTACACTTTTATTTCTCAATTGGGTGAAAGTGCAACACCGTACTTCGAAACATTATAAGTTAACTGTAAGAAATAGGAAGGGCCATTCATAAATTTTATTTTACCGTGTACCAACCTGTGTTATAGTCTTTCTACAACAAATCTACAAAAAATCTAGATTGTAATCGAATTTTGCATGATTTTGTTTCATTTCTCGCTATGGATCGTAACTTGGAGAAAAAAAATGCAGCGCAGCAATTCTCTTTGAATAAGTTGCTGATGAATGTGATATTGGTGTCCGAAATTCCGACGGCTCACACAATTAATATCTAGACTTGACTACGAGATTAGAACCGTGGCTGAGTGCATGACGGCCCTCGGTGGTAACCCCTTTAACAATGAGTGGAATAAAACCCTACATTTGGTAAGACTGTCGATGCACTCATTGGTAGAGCAATGTAGCAAATGGATATATTTTCCACCAAGCTGCGTACAACCTGTCGCACACACTTACAGTATGTCCCATAAAAAAATGCGAACGTTTTCAATACTTATTTTTGGGCAGCTTTAAACATTACTTTTACTGTTTTAAGGCACGTGTGTTATCATATGATGTATACTCTGAGACGATGTAACCAAAACAGTGGTTCGCGAGTAACAAAGTTGAGAAAAATGTACACAAAGGAGGTTGTGACAAGTTTGCTGCTCGCCCAAAGGCCCGTGAAACAAATTGCAACGATTGTGGGACGCCACCTGACTACTGTTTACCGTATCCAACGTTCACTCCTTGATGGACCACGTCCACGGAAGCCGGAAAGTGGCCGTCCACGATCCGCTCGCACACCGAAGGTCTTCAGATCAGTGAGAGACAAAGTGAGGCGAAATCCTATCAGATCGATCCGGAAATTCGCTATGGAAGCCGATATTTAAAAAACTACCATGCAACGGTTGTTCAAAGATGACTTGAAATGTTCGTCCAGGGCAAGAGTAAAGCGCCACCTCGTAACGGACCGAATCAAACAACTACGGCTGGAGCGCTTGAAACGTTTGGCGTCAGAATTTAAAAAAAAAAGCTTACCATCATCGTATTCTCCGATGAGAAAATGTTCACCGTCGATCCCGTATCTAACACACGTACAGACAGGTTTATTTCGCCGAAGAAGATTGAGGATGTTCCAGAAAACGTAAAATTCAAGTTTACAACCAAACATCCGGCCGGAGTCATGGTTTTCGGGGCAGTTGCCTCCAATGGCTTGGGTCCAATGGGTTAATACCGAGGTTTACATGAACATTTTGAAGGACCACGTTCTGCCATGGATGAAAGCCAACTTTGGAGCACACCAACACGTCATTTTCCAACAGGACGAAGCACCGTGTCATACCTCAAAAAGGACTCAAGCGTGTCTGAAGGAAAACATGGAATTTTAGCTAAAGGACATTTGGCCTCCTAGCAGCCCGGACCTGAATCCTTTGGATTACTCAATATGGAGTTCTCACCCCAGTGTTGGCGCCCTGAAAGCTTCCATTAACAAGGCATGGATCTCGATGACTGACTCATACATTGAGAAGGTATGCTCTCGATTCCGTACCTGTTTGGAGAAGGTGGACATCATTTGTTTCCGGGAAAACTGGATCTCCTTAACCATGTCCGGAAAATGGAACAGTATGAAAATATGTCTAGTGAAAATCAGCATTAATGATACTAAAACTCCTGGAATGAATACACAGGAATGTGTATAATTTCCATGTGACAATTTGATGACTTGAACCTAGAACGTTCAATTGAGAGCAGGTTCCAATGGGGTCACGGGTGGCTAGAATGATTTGAATTGAACCATAGCAATATGATTGTCAAAGTTTGTTGCAACAAAGTTTGTTCATAACTATCGCAAACTTTCTTTTGGGTCGATTCCAAGAATTTCGCAATCTATATTGTGTCATCGATTATTTATCAAAGATTAGCATAAATAGAATCAGTTTAAGTTAGAACTCCGTAGGAGTAGTTTATTTTTATAAAAATCCCTTCAAAAGACTCCGGACGTAACTGGCGCCCGAAACGGGACCAGTTTCTGGTAATTATACAAGCGTCAAATCGTGAAGCTGCCTTGAGCCATCAACCCAGCTGTTAATCTTTTCGTAGCATTAGAGTGATGACGTATGATGACGTGATGACGTTATTCGGGGCTGCAAAATGGTGAGTCGACAACGAGGAGGGAGGGTGCGTCCCCGCAACATAGCTATGGTCCTCACAAGTTCCTACCTCATGCTTCCACGGATCAAGAGATGGGTTGCGTACTGAGCTGGTAGTGCAGCCTGGGCACTGTTGTCCTTCTGACTTCAGCTAGATTGAGGAGGTGCGTGCCGAGCGTCTGTCCACCAAGGAGGTGCGGGTCAAACAGCGTCTATCCTGGCATCAAGCGGCTGAGTAAGAAACGCTGAATCGCGTCAACTACAGGGTGCGGCAGAAAATAATGCGAAAATGTTCAAACTTGAGTATTGGGTTAATTCGTGTAGCTAGTGACTAATTTCTGTCGAAAGTATATTTGTTTATGTTTACTTTCAAGTGCTGCATCCAAACATTCTATTTGTTTTATTGCAAATTCGTCAAAATGTTCGCGAACGAAGTGATCACCAGTTTGTTGCTCGCCCAGAAGAAGCCGAAAGAGATTGCCAAGGTGGTAGGGTGCCATTTGGCAACAGTTTACCGCATAAAAAAGTCCCTGCGGGATGGTTCTAAGCAGCGGTTCCGGATTAAGTGAAATTCAAATTTCAAACCAAACATCCGGCTGGTGTCATGATGTTTGGCTTGGTGGCGTCCAACGGTTTGAAAATGCCGCCTGTTTTCATTGATGCTGAAGTTAAAATCAATACCGAAGTGTATTTTGGTATTTTAAAGGACCAAGTGCTTCCCTGGGTGAAGACTATCTTCTTCGAGGACCAAAACGTTGTCCTACAGCAGGATGGAGCGCCGTGTCACACATCCAATCGAATCCAACAATGGTTGAACGATAACATGAAGTTTTGTCCGAAGGATTTGTGGCCCCCTAGCAGTGCTGATCTTAATCCGTTGGATTATTCGATTTGGGCATATGTTGAAGCATGAGCCTGCAAAACATCACACCCTAGTGTGAAAACCCTGAAGTCAACCATAACACGCACATGGCAGTCAATGTCGGAGGACTACGTCCGAAAGGCGTGCTCTAGCTTCCGGCGTCGGCTCGAGGATGTTATTAATAAAAATGGAGGACGCATTGAATAAATTTGTTTAAAAGGACTTTGTGAATTAAACTGCCTTCAAAAACTGTTGATATTATTGCTTGAATTAGTTGAAAATGGGATTTGAAAGAAATAGAACAAATGTTCGCATTATTTTCTGCCGCACCCTGTAACAAATTCAATTTAAAAAGCTTAGCGATGTATATCCAATTTAGTTTGTGACGCAGTACGATGAATAAATGAACCTTCGTAGAAAAGTCGAAAATTAGCACTCTTTACGACGTAACTTAAACATAACACGATAAAGGCCACAATTAATTGGGATGTTGACTTAAAATATAGGAATATACGATACTATTTGAACACTGTTAAATGGCTTGTGGTTTTCTGGGTAGTTTATCTTGATTTGCAATAATAATACTCGTTGCTGTGTGATCTAGTAGATTCTGAGGCTTCACTTTAATCGATGTTTCGGTATTTGAAATTCCGCTGCTACATGGGTAGCAATTATGTTAAGCCTTCAGAACTTTGCAGTAACTTGGATATGAGTCAACATCTCTTGCTAAAGAACTTTTTCTGACTTTATTGTACTGTGATTTTGTCATGTTTACGTCAAAAATCATGACAAGTGCTTCATCTGCCGAGTAATAAAAAATTTTGGTTCTTTCTTGAAAACAGAAACTATTTTCTTCGCTCGAGAAGGAGTAGTGCCTCTTGCCTCTCAGACCACCGAAGCCTTATATTTTCCGTTACAACTTCGAAGACTCATCTGAGCAGCGTAATACAGCTCACTTGCTTCATAACTTTTCAGCAACACAGAAACTTTTTGCCTTTTGACGATGTATGAACAATCGTCTACTTGTTTTGACCTCCGATCACGCTTATTCCCTTTGGATGTAGATGGTAGTTCTGAAAGAAATCGTTGAAACGGCTGATCAAAATGTCTGTCTGTCTGTCTGTCTGTCTGTCTGTCTGTCTGTCTGTCTGTCTGTCTGTCTGTCGAAAACTACTGAACCGATCGGCGTGAAATTTTGTACGCAGGAGTTTTTGGGACCGGAAAAGGTTCTTATGATAGTTTGAGACCCCTCCTATATCTGGAAAGGAGGGCTCCCATACAAATGAAGCATTAATTTCTGCATAACTTGAGAACTAATCAAGCAAAGGAAACCAAATTTAGAATGTGAGAGTTTTTAGAAGCAAAAAATGTTTCTATGGTAGTTTGAGACCCCTCCTCTCTCTAAAAGAGGAGGCTCCCATACAAATGAAACACAAGTTTCTGCATAACTCAAGAATTAATCTAGCAAATTGAACCAAATTTGGCATGTGGGGTTTTCTGGAGGCGAAAAATGTTTCTATGGTCGTTTAAGACCCCTCCCTTCTCCTAGAAGGGGAGCTGTCATACAAATGAAACTGTAATTTCTGCATAACTCTAGAACTAAGAAAGCAAATGGGAAAAAAATTAGCATGTGGGGATTTGGAGCAAGAAATGTTTCTACGGTGGTTCGAGACCCCTCCTCTTTCTGGTACGGTGGGGAGGGGGGGGGTCTCATACAAATGAAACACAAATTTAAACCAAACATGAGAAATCTTCCTACTGTTATGAACATTTGTATTGTGGCATGTGGAGGTTTTTGAAGGCAAGAAATGTTTCCACGGTGGTAAGAGACCCCTCCCCTCTTTGGAAGAGGGGGATCTCATACAAATGAAACTCAATTTTTTTACCAAACATGAGAATAATCCCTAATGTTATGAAAATTTGCATGCAGGAGTTTTTAGGGCCGGAGAAAGTTCTTATGATGATTCGAGCCTCCTTCCCCTCCTGGAAGGATGGGCTCCCATACAAATGAAACACAAATTTCTGCATAACTCGAGAGCTAATCAAGCAAATGGAACTGAATTTGACATGTGGAGGTTTTTGAAAGCAAGAAATGTTTCCACGGGGGTTCGAGACCCTCTTTTGGAGGGGGGGGGGGGGGCTAACATACAAATGAAAAATTTGGAGCCGAAAAAGGTTCTAATGATGATTCGAGACTACTTCCCCGTCTGAAAGGGGGGGTTCCCATACAAATTTGTGCATAACCCGAGAACAAATCAGGCAACTGGAACCCAATTTGGATGAGGGGGGGGTTGGAGGCAGCATTTTCTTCTATCGTGGTTCAAGACTCCTCATCTCTCCAGAGGCGGGCGGGTCTCATACAACATTTCAACCAAACATGAGAATTATCCTGGCAACTAAAACACAAAATGAGTATTTCGTGGCGAAAGCAGCATGTTCTGATAGAAGTTTGAACCCCTTTTTAATCAAAAATTGGGGATGGTTGAGTTACTCTCAGTGCTACAAATGCACAAGAAGTTAATTGAAGGTTATGCAAGAGAAAATAAAGTTAAAACTGACAGGATACGGCGTTGTTTGAAGATAAATGTTTTGTCAATGAAGTGTTTCTACACAGAAAGAAAAACCATGGTAAAAACTAAAAATCTGAGGGTATTATTAAAAATACACAGCTACGTTAAATTTTGCAGAAATTACTCACATTAGCAAACGAAAATATTTGAACAAAATTTATTCCTAAAAAACAAGAAAGCGCCAGTTTTTTCATTTATTTAGTTGCAAGCATAGCAAGGCTCGCACCGGGTTCAGCTAGTTAAAAAAAAGCAAAATTTTTTTTTTTATTTTTTTTTTTTTTTTTTTATTTTATCGTCCTTCGTCGTCGACGACATAACGTCGAGCGGACGCTACTCACCAACTATACTTAAACCTAATTTTAAGAACGTGTTAACGAATGGGTAGAACGGAATATAGGTATAGATGGTGGAGCGCACGCACGTCAAAAGGGGTATTGAGAAGCTGAAAGGGGCGCGGAGAGCAGGAACAGACAAGAGGTGCGCGTCTCAAATTTCTCGGGGGGGGATGTGGTGGGGAATAGCGTGAAAGTGCCGCGGACACTATATTTCCCCGTGACACAGAGTGGACAACAACTGGCGGTGAGGGGGTGCGCGTGCCCCCCGAAAAGTTTGTAAATTCATTCGCCTTACATGGGCCGGTAAAATGGGAAGATTCAACGGGTCGTTCCATGGTAGAAATCACGAGTGAAATGGATGCCGATTTTTGTCGTTGTACGCTGCTGATCGTTAGTGCCGTGAGATAGTGTGACCCGATACCGGACCCGCACTCTAGAATATTCTGCACAAAGGTTACGAATAATGTCTTTTGTGCGTAGATATCTGTGAAGTTCCAAGTGTGACGTCGAATGAATCCAAGAACCATGGAGGCTTTAGCCGTAACTAGCGCGATGTGTTTGTTAAATTTTAGCTTGGAGTCAATTGTAACACCTAGATCGCAAATAGATGTGACTCGCTCTAGTGGAACCGCACCAACTGTGTATTGATGCAGGATGATCTCTGTACGACGGGAGAACGATATCACCTTACATTTGGCTTTCTTGACCCTCATACCGTTATCGTTACACCACAGCAGGAGTTCGTTAATATCGTTTTGAAGGACAAGACAGTCAAGTGCATAATGATGAATGATTCTAAAAAATCTTCGGGTCATCGGGAAACGTTTGCTTGAACGATGAAATACGAGGGCACAGATCATTAACGAAAAGAACAAAGAGCATTGGGCCGAACACACTTCCTTGAGGTACTCCTGAAGTAATTGTGAAAGTTCTCGAGCGTGCGGGAATTTACCGTAACGAAGGACTGCCGGTCGGTCAAGTAAGAGAGAATCCACTCAACGAACCAAGTGAATCCTACACAGCTCTAGCTTTTCGGCTGCGTATAGGGGTGTTTCGGACGCAGATAAAAAACAACCAAATACAACGCCCCCCCCTCGGGTCTCCCCCACGAGCAGTTTTAGGAACCCCGCCAAATGCGGTTTTAGAGCGGGCGGACCAACCCTGGTGGGTTTTCGATTTTAAAGGGTGGACCAACTTGGACCTAGCGTTGTGAACTAACGTTTCAAAGACCTTGCTGATGCAACAGAGAAGCGATATTCCACAATTTTCTGAACAACAGCGTTGCATTTAGTTATTGACATGCTTTCAGTCTCCTTCCAAATCAGAAACAGCAAGCGTTTGTCAATGTTTTCTTGATATTCGAAAATATTGAAAAGTTCGCAAGATTTTTGGGAAAAGCGACACCTCACCAAGCCAAGCTGTGTATCTACTTGAGGAAGAATAATAATTTTCGGACTCCATTTATAATTTAAGAATTTCTTGGATAAAGTATCAATCGTTCTTTTCACAACACTGATAACCAAAAGCACCGCCTACTACTCAAGCTCAACAAAAGCATCCTGGTTAACTTTTGATCGATCTCTTATATACAATGTTGCCTACGCTGTGCCATATTTGCAATTGTGACGTGTGTTGTGTTAATATGTGAGCATGTTTAACGCGAAACAATTTACCAGTGTATCACGGTGTCGTATTTTGAAACCAGCGCCAAATAGTTATCCGTGAGGCATGGAACTTTACCATTACACTTTCATCATCTCTAAGAATTGGTGTATAATCATTTCTTTGTATTCCAACATACAATTTTAATTACCAATGGTGACATTTGTTGTAAATTCAATCTCACAGATCCTCCGAATATCTCCTAACAAAAATTGATGTATTTTGTAGCTAAAAGTTTAATCACTTGAAAGATGTTTGATCTGTCACAGCATGCCTCAATTTAAGATGAAGTTATTGAAAGAGTAACTAAATTTTATTAAAAACACTGCAATAGCTTTGCCCACTAATACAAATCATAGCGCTACACAATCTTCTAGCAAAATGTGTGATTTTGATAAAATGAGTCATTTTGTAGAGTATTTGAAAGCCTTATAATGTTTGTTTACATAGTTTTTGGCCAAAAACTGATTTCAAAGGACTTTTCAAAAACAATACATCATATCTTGCCAACGTTTAGAGATAGCGAGTTGCTGTATTCGAATTAAGTTACTTGTTTTATTGTGATCTACAGCTTTTGCTAAGACCGCAACTTTTTTTGTGCATGTTCTGAAAAAATAAATTTTGGATCACCCTAATACGTGGATACATCATCACTCTAATGGTACGAAAAGAAGGCACGGTACACCCGCAGAACAGATTGTCGCGACCCAATGCCCCAAGCCGCGGACACCTTTTATGCAGGAGTCAGCAGCAAGAATTGGTAAGTGATAGGTACAAAGGTCGTGTATGGTAAGTTTATTCTAAGGTTCAATGGTGTTATCAGTTTCAGTTTCAGTTAGAACTCCGTACGGGGCACTTTAGCTTAAATGCCTTCGAACGAAACTTGTATCAAGCAAGAATGATTATCTCTCTGATTGCTCCTCCATCTTCTTCTTTTTGTTTCATTCAACTTTAAATCATGTCATAAATGTTTAACCTATTTGAATTTTTCGTAAATTTGCAATACATTTTAACTTTTGTTGTTTATCACCTGGAATTGTTAGATAATGATATCCTGAAACTTTTAACCTTCAATCATCCCACCGTTCATTGGAAGTTTATTGAATGCCAGTAGCCAGCAACGTCGATGCTGTTTTGGGAGAAAAAAATCACTCAAGTTCTTTGCCTCTGTTTACCGCTTCTTCGCAACATCATTGAAGGTGCTGCCTCCGTAACCAGCAGCTTTGCCATCCATCTCTCAACCTGATACCGTCGACTTTTGATTGTTAAAGTCTGGAACTGATGAAGTATGAAAAAGTTACACAAGTGACATGCAGTTATCTATCCGTGATGATCCAAGAACCAGACAGATATGTCAGAAGGTGGGCTCTGTGAAGCATGAAAGGTCTAGTTGAAATGTTAGAAATTGTTGTCATCGTTTTCGTCACTATCATCGTAGTTACTCACCTTAAAGTTGAAATAATTTCCTTCAGCAACCTTCGATGTGGTTAAAGGTGTGCAGCGGAAGCACCCAGCAATGTAAAAACCTCCAAAAGGGATAAAGGACAAATCAGCAGAATTCGTGGGTTGCAGAAAATTGAACGAAATTGGAAGCAGATGACGACGGTGTAGCATCATGTGGGATTTTACAAGCCATGGAAGACGATCCGTGCTGCTGCTCGGCTGGCAGACGGGAAATAAAATAAGATTGGAAATGGAAATTTTCCAGACGATTTGGTCCATTTGAAGTTTATTTCTGCTTTCTTTGATTGAATCACTTATTTAATCATGTTGAAACCACGGAATCGGGGAAATGGTTGGATTTGTTATCGGGATTCATTGATCTTCGGGATGGGGAAAGCTTTGGCAAAGTAATCAGTATTCAACAAGTGCGAGAGCAAGCACTTTGCGGTCGAATTTGAGAATCAGCTGGATTAAATTCAGGTTTGATTGAAATGCATAGCATCAATGTCAAATAGCTACATTTAACTACAGCAGAATACGAATCATATCGAGCGAAGTTGCGTCGGTAAATATTGTTTTGAAAGGTTTTATAAATCCTAACATCACACAAAATCCAATGAAAACATCAATATAGCAAATGATAACAACGGTGGTGATCACCAAAATTGAAATGATAGGCATCAGTAACAAACACATCCAGTCGTTGACGACAACACTAATGGTAATAACCAGTATGGCATGGGTGCTCCTTCTTTGAACCTCGGCGTGGATGATCTGCTTGGCTCGACCTCGTTCGTTCGTTCACTTACTTCCGTGGAAAACACTGACTCCGGTTGGCTGAATCCGTTGTTATCCTACAGTGCCGCTCACTTTGCCAACTACGCCGGAAAGAAAATTAATTATTTATGAGCTTCGGATTATTAAAGAAGTTATTAATTAAGATGAGGGCAAATAATGTGACAAAGCATTTGATGCTACCAGCCACTGTTGTTGGCGGTGCCCAAGTCGTATAATCATTCTGTTTAAAGAGGGTGGTAAACATTTTTCACAAGACTTGTTTGCAAGACGGTAGCATTTTTAGCAGGAAATCAACAACAATGGCCTACGGTACAGCTATATGTACAGTCAGATGCACAAGGTGGATGAAACTGATTGTTGGTATGTGGTTAGGTTCTATGGTATTACTTATCGAATATTATCTGATTTGGTTGGAAGACAACCGGAAGACAATCTGACTGGAATGTTGCCACCCACCATATAGTAGGAGAACGGACTGTATGTCTATGGAACAAATATGTGAAATCGTGGTAAGTAGCTACGTAAATATGGTGAACTGGTAATGAGCCGTGTTAGGTTGAGAAGATTTTTAGTTTTTGAGTGGTTCTGAGCTTAATTAATCCTTTTTGTTGAACTACTACATTTATGTAGTACGACGACAGAAATTCATTGAACTTGAAATCAGCAGAAGTACATAAGCAACTCGGTTAGAAAGGTCTCATTCCTTAGTTAAAAGATATTAACAAAGTTTACTGTGGAAATAGTTTTTAGTATTAACAAAAAATTCGGTTGTTCCACTTATTTATTGCTCTCGGCTAAGAACATCAGTAGGGCTGGTAACAAGGAACGACCACTCGTTTGTATGCATGATGGATGATATTTACTACCACCCAATGTAGCACGGAAACTAAGTCCGACAGCAATGGGCTCTCCTCTTTGTTAGACTTGATCACGCATTAATAACGGCAAACGTACTTTTGCATATAAAAAGTAATAAACGATCCATAAAAAATTTAAAATAGTGCCACGATAAATGCATTATTTTTGACCCATAAGACTTTGGTGGAAATCCATGAAAAAATTTAAATTATCCATAACATTCATCACTCTGATCCATACTTTATATAAAATTTAGCAATCAAATGTCAAAAATGTACCGTTTTATATCTAGAGTATGATCGATAAAAGTGTACGGATTACTCATAAACATATTGCAAATGATCCATAAAAGGTTCAATAACTTTCCTTAAACTTGAATAATTGATCCATAGAATGTAACCTTTGTCCAATAAATATATTCGCATGTTCCATAAAGTATTTGAAATTTGCTGTAAATAAATTGTCAATGATCCATGAATGATGAATAATGAACAATAAGCTTATTAAAAGGATACATAGGAAATCAGCTTTGTTTGCTTAACTATATGGTATGATCAATAAATTATGCCTGTATTTTGCCAGGTTGGGGCACTATTTTTGTTAATTTTGATCCATAAAGATTGTAAAATGTATCCCTAACTGCGTTACTACTCAGATTTAGTGACATGTCCGTTCTTTCAGTTATCCGGATAAAATATTGCTTCTAAAGAAGGATTGCGGAGTTTTTGCGTAGCCGTATTGAGGATTGAAGAACTAAGGCGGCAGAAAGCGGTCGATGCTTCCGACATCCGAAGTGGTAATATAGCGTAGATTAGATTCCAGGCAAACGACTGATTCAAGCATTTGCCCGGTATAAGGCAAACAGAGGATATTTTTTGTAGTTAGGTCTCGACGAGCGATAGCGAGTTGGACAGCAAGCGTCTGCCCGGCATAATTTAAACAACAGTTTAATCAAGTCATGAATTTGATCGGTAGTTTTAAATGTGCAGGAGATCAAATAATGTTAAGTGAACAAAGTTGGTTTGTTATGAATCATTTTTCAAGATAATGATTTGTTATACAAACTATTTGAGATCATTTGCAATTTATTTATGGAACATTTACAATAATTTAAAGATGATATGCACATATGCATTATCATAGCCACGGGGGAAGAAAACAATTCAAAATTATTATACAATACTTGGGAATTCCATGGATGATCGGAAATTATAGAGCGTATAAAGAATACTTCCATTTTTCAAGGTAGGGTAAGATTTCAGCATGCTACTCTACCGGGGTCATGCAGCATACATCGCCTTTTTGCGTCTACCACCTGATGTATAGTTGACGCAATACAGCATTTCTTACTCAACCGCTGGATGCCAGGACAGACGCTAGTTGAGCCGCACCTCCTTGGTAGACAAACGCTCGGCACGCACCTCCTCAATCTAGCTGAAGTCAGAAGGACAACAGTGCCCAGGCTGCACTACCAGCTAAGTACGGAGCCCTTAGCTTGCGGTCTTTGTCATCTTGACCCGTGGAAGCATTAGGTAGGCATTTGTGAGGACCATAGCTATGTTGCGGGAACGCACGCTCCATCTCAGGTCTATTCACCATTTGGCAGCCTAGGAACGACCATTCGTTTGACGTAGAAACTCTTATTATCATTTCTTATATCACTTTTTGTAAAACCGGAAATAATGGGGACAAAATAACATTTTGAAACAGTCAACTCACAACGCTTGTACGATTGTATTTTAATAAACCTCCCATAATTTTAAGTTGAAAAGTTTTTATTGCACTTCAAACAACCTGAATTTTTTTTTTTCAGAATGACTATTAATATAAAACTCCAATTTTGTTTCGACATCACTATAATGATGAAAATACAGGAACTTAGAAAGTGCTTTATCTTCGCGTTATTTTACCATCACCTTTGTATGGGTCCCTTTCGCATTATTCGATTCTGGGCAATGAGAGAGCCGACTCGTTTGCAAAGGTGAGCGCAATGGAAGGCGATATTTATGATCGACAAATCGCCATCAATGAATTTTTCACTATTTTTCGTCAACAGTCTCTCGTTAGCTGGCAGCATATATGGAGTACAGGAAATTTGTGGCGATGGCAATATTTTATCATCCCAAAGGTGTCGAAGAAATCTTTGTTTGGAGGGATGGATGTGGGTCGATACTTCATTCGTGTGATGCCTCGCCTCATGCCCAATCATTATTCTTTGAACGATCATTTATACTGCGTTGGGCTGAGCGACAGCAATTTCTTTGAATGTGGACAAGGTTACTAGGACGCAGATCACATTATTTGGTCATGTGCTGAGCATCGTGGAGTGGGCTGCAAAATGGTGAGTAGACACCTGGGATGGAGCGTGCGTCCCTGCAACATTGCTATGGTCCTCACAAGTTCCTACCTCATGCTTCCACGGGTCAAGAGATGACAAAGGCCGCCAGCTAAGGGTTGCGTACTGAGCTGGTAGTGCAGCCTGGGCACTGTTGTCCTTCTGACTTCAGCTAGATTGAGGAGGTGCGTGCCGAGCGTCTGTCCACCAAGGAGGTGCAGCTCATACAACGTCTGTCCTGGCATCCAACGGCTTAGGAAGCAGTCCCACCAACGCGATGTAGGAAGGTAGCATGCTGAAATCTTACCCTACCACGAAAAATGGAAGTATTCTTTATACGGTGTATAATTTCAGATCATCTATGGAATTCCCAAGTGTTGTTTAATAATTTTAATTTTTTTCTTTCCTTCGTGGCAATGATAATGCAAGAGCGTCTATAACTGCAGCTGGACATCAGTCTACAGACATGCAGACAGTACAAATATAATTGTTACTATCATTTTATATTATAACATCCCTTCACAATATTTTTAAAACTATTTTCAGGTTCGCATCTATGCATCGTCGTATGTTTTAGCCCACCTATCCCACGATATGTATTTGAAAAGATAGGATGGTTTTTAAGGTTTTTTTTTTAGAAAGGATCATATGACAAATTCTACTAAATAAAATTTCCAAAAAAGTTTAATAATTCAAAAACTAAAATTGTTTATGATCTCTCATTTTCTATTGCACAGATATAAAGAATTATTTATGGGCCCAGTAGAAAGCAAAAGTTATCGGAGAATTCAATTTTTCATTCATGTTTCTTTTTCTCTCTCTGGTTTTTTTTCTTTTTTGTAGATTTATTAAGCTTCTGTTTGTGGACAGTAATCATAATCATATGAAATTTATTTCGGCTAATTGTTTGCTTAAATTTTCTTTGTTATTCTGCTTGGCTGCCCGGTGATCAACTTTCCTTTATTATAACACTTTGGAAATTTTCGCCATTTCAGAGTTTCAATCATCTTACATCACAGCAGAAGAGACAAATAGTTGCATTTAATTTTTATGTGTCTACTATTACAACATCGTATTATTTTCATCACATCATCATTATATACCTATAAATATAATCATATTAAAAATATTTACTAAGAGATTAATAATAATAATTAAATTTCATTTGCTTCAAGGTTAGAAGGAAGTAGATTCCAGATAGTACAGATATTTTATTTCATAGTATCTAAAGGTGTTTTTCTATGAATTAAAATTATTTAATTTTATTAAAATTAATAAATGCTCTTCAATTCTGCTGATTATGTATATCTATATGTCATGGATATATACCTATTTATTTTTTTGATTCATGTATAATTAAATGGTTTATGTTTTATTTAATTGCAATAAGACCTTCACATTCCAGAGTTATATTCATCTGCCATTGATTGAGCAGTAAAGATGCACCAAACTGCATATGATTATCATATGCTTATTATTACTATTTTAACTATTTCATCATATTATTTTATTTATAACCATATTTAAATTACAGGATGACGAATTCCAACCATGGCATATTTTAATTAAATATTATAGTATATTTAATTTCTCTATTACATACTGCATATATTGCATATTATGACATATTATGTACATTATATATAATAAATACTGGGTTGGGAGGGAGCATCAGGGTATCATTCAAGCTGAAATTGGACGATGGTTTGATTGACTGCCTGAGTCTAGGAGGGAACGAGCATTATCATTTTCTTTATCCTACCGATTCGATTGTGATGCTGCGAATTCTACTCCAACAGTTTTAGTGAGAGTGACGCGCCCTTCTTAACAAGCCATCCTGTAGAAAGCTTAATAAGTATTGCGAATTGGGTTATTCGAATTGTTGGATCGTATCGTTGGAAGGAGATTCTTAATTTCCCGTGGATTTCGCGTGAGTGTCTTTGCTTACGGGTCCACCCCTCCGTTTTTGGCCCTTCATACAGCGATATTGTGAATTCAGATCGGTGGCTCAATTTGATCTTCCTATTAAGTGGAGCTGCATCCAAGCCAAGGGCATGAAGGGATGGTGGCTACCATACATACATACATATATGTGCTGAGCATCGTGGAGTCAGATATGAGCTTTATGATTTCCTTCGGGCTCGAGGTAGACAACCCAATGTACCAGTTCGAGATATTTTGGCTCTAGAGTTCCAGAGTTTATGAAACTCATTAATGTGTTTTTGACAAACCTAAGCCTTAGATTTCAGCTTGTTTAACCTAAATGGTTATTTTGTGTAGGACTAACGTCTCACTTTTCTATTTCTGTATAGGGGCGCCGTTCTAAAATTTCTGAAATCGCAAGCGTTACGCGGGTTTGGAGGCTTTGAACGATAATATCTCTTCGCTGGAACACAGAAATTTTACGATAAGTAAATCATTCGCAAGGTAGAACATCAAAGCTGAATCCTTATTGCAAACTTTATTCATAATGTTTGTTTAAACTAATTAAAATGTACTTAAAAGAAAAATGTTTAAACGCACAAAGCTATTGGTCGAATATGACATCATGTTTTTGCCTCTCTCTGATTGGTTCATACTGCCACAGTTACCGTGGCAGAGATTATCGAACATGTGGGGACGACCGACCAATCACCAGTTCTCGCTGTGCATCCGCATGCGACAGATGTGTTCGGCAAGCACGTTGGTAGAAAACGCCGCCCGTGAACACAAGCAGGCCAGACCAAGAAGAGTCATTCCACATCACCTGCAGCTAGCCATCCGCAACGTCGAGGAGCTGAACAAACTTTTCTCCGGTGTGACCATTTCACAGAGTGGTGTCCTGCAGCCCAAGAAAACTGAAGAAAATTTCAATCGCGAGCCATGTTATCAACTAAAATCCGTCCTTTTCAGGACCATCAAATCAAGTTGCCAACTAAAGAGTACGTTTGATTGAAATTTCTCTTGAGCTCATCGAAATTTTTATTGCCACGCACCGGCTCAATAAGGCGTTGAAAAAGCCGCGTCCCGGAGAAAATGGCCTAATCAATCGCCCACATCATCTTCGTGGTCAAGTGGTTAGCGGCGTCGCCCGTCATTCATTGCCATGAAGTGAGGGTTCGATTCTCGCTCCAGTCTGTGGATCTTTTTGCAACACGAAAATGTCCAAACTGGTCCACGTGGTGTTAGGTTAAGTTATTCGTTGTAATTCGTTCTATGTTCAATGTTCAGTCTTTACAAATTCAAGATGAAGACTGTGATAATCTTTGTTTTGACGTAGGACTACGTCTGTGTTTTCAATACTGGGGTACACGTTCGATTTGCGAAAATTTTGAGCGTCACGAAAAATATATAGGTTTTGAAGGTTAAAAACTAAGTCATTCCACGATTGATTTCCAAAATATTTGCACCGATCGATCGGGACATTTTCTACGCTGCGATATAAATATTAAAAACTATTGATTTTTAACATTCAACTATTAAAATTAACGCAAATATAAGGTGATGTCTTATAATGCCGATTTTTCAGAGTAAATTTACTGAATGCACAGTACTTTTCTATCACAGATTTCAAATTTAAGTAAGGAACGTCTCACATGCAGCAGTGCACGGTATAAAAATGGGACACCTTCAAATTTTCATCATTCGCTCGGCAGCCATGGAGCTTTGCAGAGTGGCAATGGGCCAGTACTGATCTGGCAGCTGACGGATGCAAGTACCCTGAAGGAGGGTACGCTGGCGAGCAACCAGCCAGAATGATGGCTCAGCGGCTGTCGCTAGCGAGTGGCTGGCTGGACAGCCATTTTTATGCAGTCGTGTGCTATGCCAAGCTCATGGCAAGTTTATCAAATTTGGTGGGAAACATGCATGATCCAGTTGGTAGTCATATCACGATATGATGTACATGTATATGTATAGATGTATATGTAGATAATTTCGAAATATATGAAGATGATATTGCTAAATATATTGATGTGTATAGTCATGATATTGATATATTTGTAGATTATATCGATACATGTATATATGTATGTATATGTTTGAAGCTGATATCGATACATATATCGATGATGTAGATAAGACGCAACGTTGAGTGTTAACAATTCGCAATCACTATGTCTATACAGGCAAAACAACATTTTTCGGGGTAGAACCATCTGTGTTTAGCGCCCTGGTTCCCAAGTTTCGACAAAATGTCAATAACTATTATATGATGTATTTCAAACAAAAAGATCTCTTCAGGGCTACTATTCTGATTTTCAAAGAGTGTTATACTGAATTATTATAAAAGTTTGTTCATTGTATCCGCATGACACCTATCTAATTCGTAAATCCTGGCCGATACTGAATTTCGCACAATTTCTGTTTGATAAATACCAAATATTTCTTAAAATCATGTTTTGGTGTAGAAAATAACTCAAGGTCGTTTAAAGTTTATTTGCCTTTTGCAATCGCAGCCCGCTGGTTGCCGGCATGTTATGATTTCTCTATTACAGACATAATTTTATTAAAACAAGTTGTTAAATGTTGGTAATGTTCTCTTCAAAATTCAATCAGTGCTTGAAAGTGTTTCTGTTCGTTTTAGTGCGTTAGATAGAGTCCCTACCTTGCATTAGGAATCAAATATTTTTGAGAATGAGAAAGAGAAAGTGAAATGTCGCAAAATATGGCTGCAAAGTATCAGAGCAGCAATCTGAGTGAATAAATTTTTAAGCTATTTTAAATAATAGCATTAGTTTTAAGTCGACTTTCAAACATTTGGAGAAGTTATTAAGAGTTTATTAAATTCCTGCAAAAAATTATCGTTTAAATTGATGACCAATGAACATAATGATTTTTATACAGTTGCATATTTTTTAAGGAAACCTTGTATGTACTTGTATATAAAATTCATATTTCGAACAGGTTTTCAACTGTCTGTCATGCCGTAAAGATCAGGACCCTCTCAACCATCGTAGCAAATACGACCGTGTCCGTATCATCATTCAAACCACACTGCCCTTTTCAGAGCCACCAAATGCTTTCTTTAGAGTTTGCCATTGAATTTTCTCACATACTTATTTTCTAATGCAGGTCTATGAACACCCACGTTATTTTGACCTAGACTACGTCCATCGGCTAGGGTAGAGGTCAAATGAAAATTCGAAAAATAGCGACCATCACGAATATTTGAAACATTTCGAACGCTACTAACTTTTTCATTTCTCGATAGATGTTTAAGATTGTTGCTTCAATCAGTTGAAACTGTCAAGTCAATGTCAAAAATATCATGAATAATTGACTTTGAATACCCAAACAGACTTTCAACAATCAATAACGCAATAAGGATAATGGTCTCCAGCTAGTCGATCATATCAACACAATCACCACTGCCAGCACAGCCGCTGCCCTTTCATCATACCAACATTTAAATGCAGTCTTGCACCGCCAAAAGATTTGTAAAGAGCAAATCATAGAATTTTCTAACATACTTACTTATTTGTGCCGATCTAACGTCCCATTAGAACAGCACCTACCTTTTAGTGTTGTTCTAGGAAACGAACGAAACTAATCTACCATGTTGAACCAGACAATGCATCAAACGGTTTAACCTTGTCTACATAAACCGGTCGTGTGTTATACACTGATTTTCGGCAAGGCTTCTTGATCCAATTGATCAATGCAAAATTCATTACACATTGCTACGTAGTCCTATGTCAACTTTGCGTACAACCCCATTGGGCTGTCCCTTATAGTTTTTCATACAAAAAAACTCCCCACGGGCCCCAATTTTCATTTTTAAGGAGTAATAAAACGAATAAGGGTTTGGTCATTGTTCCCCCCAGACCCCCCCCCAACCCCGAAAACCCCCCCGACCCCGAATTTCCCCAAATTTTCTCTCCAAAAAACCCAAAAATTTTTTAAAAATCTTTTTTTGGTGAAAAAAAAACCCAAGGTCGTTTAAAGTTTATTTGCCTTTTGCAATCGCAGCCCGCTGGTTGCCGGCATGTTATGATTTCTCTATTACAGACATAATTTTATTATAACAAGTTGTTCAATGTTGGTAATGTTCTCTTCAAAATCCAATGAGTGCTTGAAAGTGTTTCTATTCATTATGGTGCGTTAGATAGAGTCCCTACCTTGCAATAAGAATCAAATATTTTCGAGAAAGTGTTTGAAAAAGAATGTGAAATGTCGCCGAATATGGCTGCAAAGTATCAGAGCAGCAATTGGAGCGAATAAATCTTTAAGCTATTTTAAATAATAGCATGAGTTTAAGGCAGACTTTCAAACATTTGGAGAAGTTATTAAGGGTTTATTGAATTCCTGCAAATAAATTATCGTTTAAATTGATGACCAACTAACAATGATTTTTAAACAGTTACATATTCTTTAAAGAAACCTTTTATGTACTTGTATATAAAATTCATATTTCGAACAGGTCCTCAACTCTCTCATGCCCTATAGATCAGGCCCATCTCAACCATCGTAGCAAATACGACCGTGTCCGTATCATCATTCAAACCACTCGGCCCTTTTCAGAGCCATCAAATGCTTTCTAAGGAGTGTACAATAGAATTTTCTCACCTACTTACTTTCCAATGCTGGTCTACGAACACCCACGCTATTTTGACCTAGACTACGTCCATCGGCTAGGGTAGAGGTAAAATGAGAAATAGTGACCATCACGAATATTTGAAACATTTTGAATGCTAATAACTTTATCATTTCTCGATAGATTTTTGAGATTGTTGCTTCAATAGGTTGGAACTGTCAAGTCAATATTAAAAATATCATGAATATTTGACTTTGAATTCCCAAACAGACTTTCAACTATCTATATCGCGATAAGGATAATGGTCTCCAGCTAGTCGATCATATCAACACATTCATCTCTGCCAGCACATCCGTTGCCCTTTCTTCATACCAACATTTAAATGCAGTCTAGCACCGCCAAAAGATTTGTAAAGAGCAAATCATAGAATTTTCTAACATACTTACTTATTTATGCCGATCCAACGTCCCATTTGAACAGCACCTACGTTTCAATGTTTTATTTATTTATTTATTTATTTAATCAACTTAGTTCATCGGACTTATTGTCTACGTGATACAAACTTAAAACTAAATAAAACGAGCATTACGAATACGAGCCAAAAAGTGAGCTGAAGATTCTCCAAATTCAAACAATTCTTCGACAGTCGTAAACGCTCGCATCTTAGCTGTTAGAGGTTCTTTGTTTCCAAACGATGTTCGATGGAATCGGAGTTGGAGGAGAGTACCACTCCGTAATGCTCTCGGAGGAACTCGGATGTTCAGTTTAGAGAGAAGCTTCGAGCAGTCGACCATTCCATTCAAAAATTTAGCAACAAAAACCGCTTGTTGATTTTTCCGTCGGCGTTCCAAGGTATGCAATTGCAGCAGATTGCAGCGAGCTGAATACGGCGGGAGATTTTGCGGATCACGCCATGGTAGATTACGCAATGCCATCCGGATAAACCTGCGCTGTATTGTTTCAATCCCCAAGCTCCAAGTCAATTGATGAGGAAGCCAGACCAAGGCGGCATTTTCTAGGATCGGTCGTACCAGTGAGCAATAGAGAGCTTTCAGGCAGTAGGGGGCAGTGAAGTCTCTTGAGATTTTTGACACAAACCCTAGCTGGCGATTAGCCTTAGAGATCACAGCAGAGCGGTGGAGGTTAAACGATAATTTATGATCCAGTAGAACACCTATATCGCTGAACTGGTCGGTTCTATGTAGAACGACGCCATGGATGGTATAGTCGTAAACAATCGGCTGCTTGATGCGGTAATACGACATAACCATACACTTTGGAATGCTATTCATAAGTTTATTCCGACGGCACCAATCAGTGAATCGATACAATAATGCTTGAAGACGAGTACAATCCTCGGCAGTGCGTACCACAAAAAACAACATTAGATCATCAGCATACGCAAGCCTGCAGCCATCTCCTAGTAGAAGCAATACGTCGTTGAAGTATAGAACAAACAGCAGCGGTCCAAGGTTGCTACCCTGAGGAACACCTGATGAGTTCGTAAAAAAACAGGAAGTGCTTGTATCAAGTTTCACTCGCAGAGACCTGTCTGTTAAATAAGAGCGCAGCCATGATGTCAATCTTTCCGATGTACCGAGTTTTGATAACTTCGCCAGCAGAATTTCGTGGTTGATTGTATCAAACGTTGCTTTTGGATCAGTATAGATGACGTCTACTTGTGCCCCTTTCTACAATTGATCAAAACAGGTCGTGGTAAAATCTAGGAGATTGGTAGTAACCGAACGTCCAGGCATGAAACCATGTTGGTCGCCAGAGATGTAGCATTTGGTGCGCTCGAGAATGAAACCACTCACTATTATCTCAAACAATTTAGAGGCAGCTGACAGATTAGTGATTCCCCGATAGTTTTTAACGTCGCGTTTGTCTCCTTTCTTGTGTACCGGAACCATCAAAGACTCCTTCCAGCCTGCGGGAAATTTCGATTCGGCAAAAGATTTATTGAAGATCCTGCAGAGCGGTTCGACAAGAGCTCCATTGGTGCGACAATACACTGAAGATGGAATACCATCTGGTCCAGGCGAGAATGTACATTTTATTTTCTTGATGGCATTATTTACCATCAAGGACGTTATTTCAAAAATATCCACGTCTACAAGGTTCGTAGGGACGTCCAGAACAGCGGAGTTAAGTTCACTTGGGTTAATACTTTTCGCAGCAAACACTGACGAAAAATGAGTAGCAAAAATTTCACATTTTTCCTTACTTATAGATGTTTCAACATCGTTCAAAAACACGCTAGCTGGCATAGTAGTATTTTTCCTCTTTGAATTTACATAGCTCCAAAAACTCTTGGGGTTACGCCTTAAGTAAGTTTGTACCCGTAAAACGTAAGATTTGTAGAGTGATGAGTTAAGTTTACGGTTCTCATTACATGCTAAGTGAAAACTACGCTTATTTGCCAGGGAACGGTATCGCCGGAGTTTACGCTGCGAAGCATTTCGTGTTCGTTTAAGTTTTCGTAGCAAACCAGAGCTCCATGGAGGAGAAACTCAGTCCATCAAAAAGAACATCCCAGTCAATGGCAGAAAGAAAATCCCAAAGAGCATCGAAGTCAATTTTGTTATAGTCTAACGCCAGCAAAACATTCTCATTCACACCAAGCAATGGTACAGCGTCATCAACTAAAGATGGTACACAGACAACCAGTGGCGGGTGATGAAGGTCAATTGGTAAGAGTGGTGAAACAGAACTCGAGATTTCAACTGGAAGATCCGTTGGGCTAAAGAACAAATCGAGAATGCGTCCTAGGTGATTGTGCACGAGATTTCTTTGATGCATGTTGAAGAAATCCATACCATCAATCAATATCGTGGTAGCTCTCGATTAAGATATAGTGTTCACGGGTTTGAATCTTGCCATCAGAATAATTCCAGGTCACTCCAGGCTGATTATAGTCACCGCATACCAGCAGACAATCGTTGTCAGAGCCTCTGTTAACAAGCTCATGAATCGACTCAATATGCCCGGTCAATATACTGGGATCCTTACTTTTGTTTGGAGGAACATAAATGGTACAAAGCAAGAGCCGTTTGGAACCAATCTTCATCGATACACATACCTGTTCTAACGTAACTCCGCTGGACACTTCAACACTGCTACTGATAAACCGATGATGCAAAGCAATTAGAACCCCTCTGAAACGACATTTACTGCTGTTCATTTGGCTTCGGTCACATCGGTATACATTAAAATTGTTCCCAAAAAGCTGCGTCGAATTGATTGCGACGTCAAGCCCCGTCTCAATTAAAATGACGACGTCAAAATTGCAATCCAAGGTATTGCAGTAAAACTCGTCGATCTTGGTCCGCAGCTCACGGACGTTTTGGTAATAAACCCATAAACTACTATGTTCGGTGCGTCCAAGTATTCTTCTCGCAAGCTGTGATTGTTGAGGTGCGTCAGGAACCATTTGAAAGTGTCTGGAAACGGTGGGCGAATCAGGTCTTGACGGACAAATAGCACATTCGTACTTGCCTGTATTCACGTTTTGGAAGACCCTTTCCCCAAACCCACACGCAGGGTCGGGACGGCTGCTGGTCGCTGGCTGGAATGACTCGACTACGGTGGGGGGGGGGGGGGGTTGAGGGCTTCCATAGTGCTGTGTTCGGAGGGTCCTGGTGTTCGTCTGTCAAGCTGTGTTTGCTGAGCTGCGTCAGGAATAAATGAGAAAATGCTGGAAACGGAAGGCGAATCAGGTCTTGGTGGGCAATTAGTGGATTCATACTTGCCTGTATTCACGTTTTGGAAGACCCTTTCCCCAAACCCACACGCAGGGTCGGGACGGCTGCTGGTCGCTGGCTGGAATGACTCGACTACGATGGGGGGGGGGGGGTTGAGAGCTTCCATAGTGCTATGTTCGGTGCGTCCCGGGGTATAAACGTCTGAAGTACTGTAAGTTATCGTTTCATGCTCACTGAAGGCGGTGTACTGGATGTTGGTGTCAAATAAACTGTTGACGGTTTCCGAAAATTTTGGGGAGAGTAGTCTTCAAATTCACGGAACATGATTCCGTCCGGCCACGTCGATGGATCCAGTGCGTTTGACTTTAATGATGGATCCAATCCGACTTTGAATGAGACAAAGGTCATGCTGCTGGTGTCAGTTCCTTTGGCAACCAGTTTGACAACCTCCGGGTCCTGGGTAGTGTCAAGGTTTGCTCTCACCATTGCCAGAACTTCCTCATTTGTAACATCCGGCCGTATGCGAGACAGGTAGAGCCAAAATTTGTTCGCTGGCTTTGCGCAGACTGGAACGGACTTCACACTGTTGTCTAGCTGCTTTGAACCAGATTGGCATTCGGTTACTTTATGTGCCGAATCAGGTCCACGAGGTCCGTTTGGCAGCTCGGATAGGACCGATATGGGGCCAGCTCTTAATCGATGGTGATTGAATACAAGGCACGGGCTTTTGCGACAACTGTTTTATTTCGGTGTGCAGATTGCTTATTGCCTCTGTGAGAGACACCAGCGGTGATTTTTCGTCGGCCACTTTTGTTATGGAACGGAGATGTGAATTTTCGAACAGCTCTGCACATTTGTCACACATCCGGAACAAATTCTTGCGGTGAGGCGAGAAATATCCCAACAGAGCCCGAGACACATTCGCACATGTCATGTGAAAAATGCAACCACAATATCCGCGGCAAGAAACGAATTCAATGCCAGCGATCGCTTCGCAGCACTTGGCGCAATTTTTTTCTCCGTTCATCGTCACACACGTTGTTTAAGGAAATCGCCTTTGGGTATGCACACACAGCAATAACGCAAGAAACAGCACAACGGGGACGGATTTGGCTCAATGCGAATGACAATAGGCTTGCTATTGGCCAGCAGACAATGAGTTGCGAAGCGATCAAAATGCGATGACGCAGCAAATGACACAACACATGCAAATTAAAACCCAAATTACGTTGATCGGAAGTAGACCGCGCTACTAAATTGACGTGTTTTGCAATTTTGCTCTTAATATTTTTCGCGACATTTTTTTTTTTTTACAATTGAAGTGATTTAGTGAGGAACTGTGAAACATTGGAGTAGTTTTACTGTGATTTTTGTGACGGTCATCAAAGTGGACCGGCGAGTCTTTCCATTTTGATCATTATTTTGACGATAGGTTCTTCACTGTATGTCCAGAAGATGTCTCAACCAACGGCACGGAAAATCAGCTAAGTTTATTTTTAAGAACTCAATTAATGCTTATTTAATATGCACCAATCCGGAAATGGGATGGTTTTCGGAACAACGAGTGGTTGTACTTGGGTATTCTTGTCGTCACCCTTGCGTGGCTTTTGACGGGTGCGACGGATGGACAGTTTCAGAATAAAGCAAAAAAATCATTTATGGCGTGGGGGTGTGATGGTGTGATGGGAAAAAATAAGGTGTCTGCTCCGTATACATTATCGGCTTCATTTTGAGTCCCACAGTAGCTGAGCAGAGGTTCACGTGGGTCGGTGAGATAATGTTTGTATGGGATTTGCTATGTGAGAGCTTTCTTACACATAGACGAATCTCCAGAGGACACCCAGTTAACTTTGAGTATAGATTACTGTTACTTTTCTATATGGGATCTAACCATATAGGAGAGATACCCTCGAAGCAATCGGACTTTTGTATGGAGGATTGTTGAGTTGTAGGCTTGATGGATGATTCACTTTCAGTTTTCCTAGAGACTCTGTGCTGCATAATTCAGATTATATGATCGTGGGTGGCAGCACTCTTACTGTTGACATACTGTGGTCCAAATTTAAAGGATTCAACTCTCAAACGTCAATGAAAAATAACTTGTTTTCCTATTGAAAAACCACTATCACACTTTGTGAGTGGCCCCAACAGCATAATCGCCATTTGTTTCAATTGGTATTAGTGTTGAAATATATATTTGTAAATCTCTTTAAAACCTCTTTTTACAGATGCATTTAATTTGTGGTTCAACTTTGAGGTGAACGCATTCCATCTAGCAATTTCTAGATTTTATAGTTTTTTTTTATTTTTGCAAACATATCCAGTACTATGGTAAGTTTACCAGCGGTTTTAAAAAATCATTGTGATATTTCAAACGTACAGTTAGCCATGGGTGCTCTAGAAGCGGCGAAGTTGATGTCATCATTGTCGAAGCATCAGAAGCGGGAGAAGAACTATGATGGAAGTATGGCCATTGGATCATCACTTATAGCTGCCACACATGGATCTTCTGACGGGTCCTTCGTAGAAAGGCTACATCATTATGGTATCTAATGTACTGTTTCAATATTGTTTTAAACATCCGTAACGTGCAATATTCAAAGGAGTAGGCTGAAGGGTGAAAGAGCGCAGATTAACTGAAATAAATGTCACGCCACAATACAATGCTATATCATGTACAGCATGCTACACATAGCATATATCATATATCATACAGCCTATATGTTTATTAAAATAATTATTATTCATTGCGCGAAAGTTGCTTGAGTCTGCTGTGTGAAAACAATTGCAGATGTGTGTCTTTACACTGAGTCATTTTGGTGTCTTCAGGGCACTTTTTGTAGAAGACAACAAAACGATCTAACGTCATCAGATATAGCTCGAATGGGCTTTAGCTTAATAAATGGCTAATATTATAGTCATTTATTCAATGGGATGTTCCCACTATTCTCATTCAATCCTCATTTCAGCCAATTGTGGTCAACACATAGTTACCACCAACCGTAGACAGCTTGCAACAACAACTCTTAGTATATTTTCATATAAATGGCTATGCTCCCCAGGTAACCAATAAACAGTTCCAAAACGTCTTTACGGCAGCCTATCAAGCAATTAAGTCGCCTTAAATGCAACATAAATGCCACTTTTGGCCCAATATACGGCTGCTTTACTGCAATGCTATGATAATGCTTCATTAATGCTATTTTGCATTCGAAATAATTGCTACAGGCTACAAGCATTTAAATAGCATTTGAAATGCAGCTTTACAACAGATAGCATTTAAGATGCTGATATAATGCTAATATAATGCTTGTAGTATCTAAAATGTAGATTTAGGGTTGACTTACTGCATATGCTAATGCTTATTGGTTACCTGGGCCTTCAAGCATCCGGGGGACTACGAGGATTCTACTTATATCTTTGTTCTTAATTTTGATGAATGAATGTACCGGAAACTGGACGTGAACATACGGAGTTGGGTTACCCATTGTATCTATATTAATAAAATTTATTTTTAATAGGTTTGCGTCGACCTTCGG
This sequence comes from Aedes koreicus, assembly GCA_024533555.2. NCBI lineage: Eukaryota > Metazoa > Arthropoda > Insecta > Diptera > Culicidae > Aedes > Aedes koreicus. The sequence continues at coordinate 1,114,894 of JAHHFK020000940.1, read as the reverse complement.
TTGAATCGGTTGAATCGGTTGAATCGGTTGTGTCAATACTTTGTTACGCAATATTTTGTTACCGGGCGTAGCGTTTTGTCTATTGTTTCGGTTGCTTCTTGTTCGTTTCGCGAGTGATCGAGTGAGCATCAGAAGTCGTGGTTCGCCGGGTAAAATCATTCGGTGGTGAGGTACATAATTGATTGTGATCCAAATTATTCGTTCGCCATGCTCGCCGTGCCACCCTATTTTGGAACAAATAAACCACTGTCTCATTTTGTAAGGGATCCAGCGGCATCCGTACTGTTGGTGTCGGTCCAAGTTGGTTCTCAAGCGTTGAGATGAATTACCTTGTTTTCCTAATCAAATACCAATATCACACTATGTGAGTGGCCCCAATAGCATCCTTACTGTTGGTTTAAACCGGTCAAAATCGGCTTTTCAGCATTATTAAAAATCACTTTGCTGTCCCAATGAAAAACCACAATCACACTTTGTGAGTGGCCCCAATAGCATCCTTACTGTTGGTTTAAATCGGTTCAAATCGGAAATCGGTACTAATTACACTTGACGGCTTATCGTTAACCAAAACGAACCCTGCTGCCACCCAATCCTGTTATCCAAAATCCCAGTGATTTCTCGTGGAAGTGCAGTGGATTACGCGGCTTCCTATAAAGCGAGTATCACGTCAACATATTCCTACCCATTCCCTACTTGACCTGCATTCGGGCGAGGCCGGCGCCGGTATTGCCTTAGTTTGGGATCACCAGTTTTTACACATTGAAGATGTATGTTAGTCCCAAGCAACATCTGTTGGTTCTCTGTGTAATAACAGCTGATCTGGCAACAACGGAGTAGCAACCTCGGGCGGTCAATCATGCTCATGCTCATGCTCATGCTCAAACTTTTTTTTATTTTTTTTTTCAAATCCCCCTTCCCCCCCCCCCCCCCCAAATTTCAAAATCCCCGGTTTTTTTAAATTAAAACGGGCAACAAATATTTCCTTCTCTAAGACGTTATATTGTAATTCTTGAACTTAAGCATCGCAGCTATGCGATAAGTGAACAATGTCGTTGATAGCTATGATTATAAGTTTTCACTGATTTGGTTAGGGGTATAAGCCACTCGGTGATGATTTCATTGCATTTTTCAACAAATCAATTGGTTGTCAATTCTACGTAGCTTATAATAAAAATGCTAAGTTATAATTGGTTATGATTCGTTCGATCAAATTCTACAAAAAAAAAACAAGTTATTCCGCTCAGTAGAACGAAAATTATTAACGTTTAAAATCTCAAGCACCGTAGTTTTCCGAGATTTTGAAATGAGCCCCTTATATCGAAAGTTAGAGAAAGTCTTACGTTAAAAAATCCTATCTCCATAAATGGCAATCGAAGGATAGCTTTGTAAGCGTAGTCATTTTTAGCTCGGAATTGCTCGTGGATTTGACCAAGGAAAGAGCAGTACACTGCTAACATTAAGTGGCGATAGAAAATTTTCATGAGAAAGGTCGGGCCTGGGTTTGAAATCCAAACATTCTGCTCAACAATTAACATGCGGCCACTGAGCCACGTCCGAGAAAGTTTATTTGTGATGCATGAATTTCAATGATGGACCCTACTCAAACATATGGAGCATCATTGCCCTTGAATCAGTAGATCTTTAGATATAAACTATGTTTTACTAGACTCTTTCTTATTCTTTGATGGGTTACTGCATTCTGTTTGTATATAGCAAGTGCAATTTATCGATTTTCCTTAAGGAAAGGCTTAAGCCCTAGATTGAAAAAAAGAAGAAGCATTTCTGCTCTTGAGAATGAAAGAGGCAATAATAATAGTTCTTGGGTGCCAGCTTCCTTTTATATTCGATTGGCTGAGCAAACCCGTAGCCTGGATACGAGAAAGTTGAGTGATGAAAGAAAAACAAAAATGACTTTAAGTTGCATCGAGAGGTGCATGCTTGTTTTATTGGTGTCTGCCTCGAGGATTGAAAGTAGTTCAAAGTCTAAAGGAACAAGACAACGAAGGCAAACAAACAACCGCTAAGGGGTTAGCTAAAAGGATTAAATGGACTCCCAAAGGGTGAGCTTAAGAGCACATAGAGTTTTAGTCCTTGAAGCTAGATGGCTTCTTTACTAGAGCGGTGAAAGAATATTGGCAATGTATATGATAGATGCAAGCAAAGGCATCGGAAAACTCTACCATTCTACATAATGTGCAAGTACCGCTTCAAGATACAACCGGAAAATCAAATAAATATGTAGAGGCAAAGGGTTTCCACCTGGATTTCAAAGGAATACGGTACCTTGGTGGAGGAAACATTAGGTTAAGGAATGCACACTTCCTTCCGGTGTAGAACTTTCGTGTTGAATGAAAGTATGTGTGCAACAGTTTAGTCCTCCTTATACCTTCTTTTCACACCGTCGAACATTAGCGCACTTCAAGTCAGTTTTCCTCCTCTTTTAACTGGTTAAGGTAGATTGTGTTTCGTCATTATGGGAAAGTTTTCAAGAGTATATACTGTCTTCAGTACCCCAGGTCCCTAGAGTTTGTGCTGTTGCTTCTGTAGCTGGAAGGAGCATGATAACGACTGCCTGTCTACCTATACAGAACGGTTTCCAATAGCAAGTGAGTTTGCCTACATGATTTCCCGCTTTGGATTTCCCTTTTGGTGTTACTTTTCTAGCACACGTAAAATCATTCGCCATTCCCCCGTTTGAAGCATGCCAAGAAGTTCGCTATATTGGACTGTGTGTGGTGTGCATCAGAGCTGGTTCTATCGATTGAAATTGATGCACTCTTATGGCAAGTTAATTTCCCCGGAGGTGGCCACTGAGGAGTAAAAGAAAATATTTGTGTAAGCATCGATCACTCGCCACCAACCACCTTTAAACTTCAGCTGATGCGGTTTCATGAAAAAAAAAGTGATTCAAACACATATACACATCACGAACGATACTAGAATTATTGATTTTGTTGATAATGCAGTACAGGATGCAATGAAAAAAAAAAAAAACGATTGATGTTGCGAATATTCCTAATTTTACCATACAAGACAAGATTTTAACAATTTTAATGAAACGGTAATCAGCCATAGGACATTTAAAAGCATCTTGAATACAGTGGAAAAAATGACTACATCAGAACGGTAGATGATGGGAATGAACCAAATTCTAGATTAATGGAAGTTAGGGTACCATCCAACAGCTCAAAAACAATAAGTCATCAAGTTGGGCCCAGAAAATTTGGTTATTTGCCTGCACTCATAATCAGAATCTGGGATGTAGAAGAGCTACCATAAGAGTAGGAGGAAGGGGTCATATGTCCCATCTACAAGAAAGACGACAAATTGGAGTGTTGGAGTGACAATCATCTCCCGTAGTCTATGACCAATAACGAATGATATCGTGGGAAGTTATCAAGTTGGCTTCGTAGATCTTCGCTCGACAACGGGCCAGAACTTTGCCGTATGTCAAATCATCCAAAAATGCCATCGATTTCAAGGCGACGTACGACAGTATCGACCATATAGAGCTATGGAAAATCATGGACGAGAACGGCCTCCTCGAGAAGCTCACAAAAATGATTAGAGATTTTAAGGGATATTCTAATACATTACTTCTTTATGCTATGTTGTTAGACACATCCTGATATTTACCTTTAGTGGCGTGATACAAGCAAAACTGAGATTTATGGGAATTATAACGCAGTGTGGAAATTCGGCTTCTTGTATTAACTTTTCTTCATGCAGCGCACAGTCTGATACAGACGATTGAATTTCATCCAAGACGCCCTGAAAAATCGAATCTTCTGAGCAAAATATAGCTCTCCAGTGGCTAAACCTCAGCAAGCTTGGCTTGCTCCTCCGTTTGAGCGAAGAGTGCAGTGTATCTGGTACGCGCACGGCATAAGTTGCATGGTGCGCCGTGCGTGTTTGGCATCTGCTCTACACCGACAAATACACGCTCCTCCCGTTCGGTAGATCGAGCGTGTGAAACGGCAAAAGAAAAATCCCGAAGAGCGCGCTCGCCGAGCAAACGAGTGTGTTGCTCGGCGTGCCATCCTCCTATTTATTGGCGTCGTGCAGTAAAATCTCCGCTCTTATGTTACCTCTGCATAAGGATGGTTGTATTGACAAATTGTATGGAAGAAAAATGGGAATGAGCACAAAAACATTACTCTCCGCAAATCTTCAAAACATTCATCAAAAACATCTTTCGTCTTGGATTGGAAAATGTTTTTTTTTTCGTTTAGAATCATGCGGATCATTAGGTTTACTAGTTGATATTTCATAAGAAACCATCAATTGATTTCATGACACCGCCCATGCTGCATCACATACAAGATGTAAACATAAATTAATTTACGAATTAATTTGCATCGAGATGATTCACTAGCAATGCGTCATAGTGAAAATCGTCTAAAACGCTCCCTAATAAACATGTACCGTGTAGGAACGATATTATAGATGGTATGACCATACCACTTACAGTTGGGATGATACCCCGAATTGGTGGTTAGGCACTTATTATGGTTGTTGTTTATGCGGGCTTCTCTATCGAATTCCTGTTGGTTGAATGAAGTTCGGAAGTATTTTCTTTAGGTATTGGTAAGTATCCAAATGTTCGCTTGTGAATGTTAGTTTGAATCAAAATTGAAAAACATTATCAAAGCAAGCCTTTTTTCCACTGTCTCTTGCTTCTCTAAGAAAATTCAATCAATTATCGCAGTTATCAATTCATATACGAAGTGTCAAATTTAAGTGAGAATTCACCAAATAGAATATCCCTCTGTTATTGATCCCTATTTTTGATAAAATATAAGTGAAAAATTATTTCTCATCTGTTCGTAATAAGTCTTCCAGAATATGTAATATTAAAACTTTACATTATTTTATTTATTTAAATAGCCATACATCGTAATTACGATATGACTTCATCTACAACATTTCGCCAATATACTCGGTCTATGGCTGCCTCTCTCAAACCTCGTCGACGACCCACACTCGTCAGATCCTGTTGCACCTGGTCCGCCCATCGTGCTCGCTGTGCCCCACGCCTTCTTGTACCGGCCGGATTCGAGGCGAACACCATTTTTGCAGGGTAGTTGTCCGGCATTCTCGCAACATGCCCTGTCCACCGTATCCTTCCAGCCTTCGCGACCTTCTGAATGCTGGGTTCGCCGTAGAGTTCAGCGAGCTCGTGGTTCCATCTTCGCCGCCACACTCCATCCTCCTGTACGCCGCCAAAGATGGTCCTAAGCACCCGGCGTTCGAAAACACCAAGTACTTGCAGGTCCTCCTCGAGCATCGTCCACGTCTCGAGCCCGTAAAGAACAACCGGTCTTATCAGCGTTTTGTACATGGTACATTTATTGCGGGGGTAAATCTTTATTGGCCGCAAGTTCTTCTGGAGCCCGTAGTATGCACGACTTTACATCTGTCACTTTATTACATGGATACATTTTCGAAAAATTCAAAGGCAGTTTGTTCCGTCGCATCAATTTGCATTACAAAAAGCTCGCGTAATTTTTTTCCGTAAAACAACAAAATAGGGTATGTGTCCCTTGACTCAGCCTATTATGCAACGATCGTTTACATTTTTTTATTATAACTCATAAAGCTTTGAAGCTGTAAGCGAGATTCAACTAGTAATACACTTGCTAAGATAAATTTGATAAGACATTTGGTAGTATATATCACGAAAAGTTACACAACTCTATTTATGAAGTCAGAAACATTCGAGGGATATGGATTTAATGTCGGTCTATAAGCATCAAATTGGGTCTATACATGGATGCAACTTCGTCCCATTGGATGGATTTATTACTAAATGCGGTCCTTGTACGGTTTTTTTTTTCTAATTTTATGAAATAAGGCATTGCCTACTGTATTTGCTTTACTTAACACAAAAGTTTACAAAACAATCTAAAATAAAACTGCTTTGAAACACTCAAGTGATGATCATATATGATTTATCAGCCATTCAATAATGAAAACATTATAATTCACTATATAATGATTTTGTTCCTTGAGTTTGTGTTTAGATAAGCCACTTGAATATAAACAACTGTAAACTCATGCATTTCCACTTCAAATTTTACCAATAACAACCTTTTTACGACGTTATTGATACAGCAGCCCATAGTTGGGAACATACAAAAAAATATGTCCCCAACTTTGGGTCTACCATTTTCTTGTAAAGTCATTGTTATTTTAGCTATTGTAACGTGTAACTATTTTCTGTACATCCAGACTGCATTACTTGCTTTATCGATTCATTTAAGCCAAATTTAGATCACTTGAAGATCGTGTAGATCATCTGTTCAGCTTAACCAGTGAAATCATGATACCCCAAAAGTTCAAGAAATCGAAAATTACGCGGAAGTGAAAACTATAAGTTGATTAATATTGTCTCAATTGCTTCGGATTACATCGGTCATCCTAATAGCAACGTGATTTGATTGATTATCGCTAAATTAATGGCAATTTGGTACATAGGCCGAATGAAGGTGATAGGCAAACATTACATCTCGTAACCCTACATAGAATGACGATAGTTTTTTGCAATTCGAGTTATTGTGGCGGAACAAATTCTTTTGAATTTTTTCAAAATGTATCACAGTGAATTGATCCGAAAATGGAAACTATTTTCAATTCGTTGAATGAAGAGTCTGAGCATCTTTCATTAAATCGGTTCATTTTATAAAATTGGTACCAATATCAGTAGTGATAGAGTAAACTTGACCCAGATCAATGTTAATGTTTTTCATAACTTTTAGAATTTTGTCACGAATAACTTCCGCTGTATTGCGGCCTATCAAATTACCACCATAAGGTGGATCGCTGCTCCATGTTTTTTTCCTATCATTTATCTCATTCTCGCAAACTTATCTCGCTATTTCAAATTGATAAATCTCGATTGTTAGTGAATGAACATCGAATCGAACTCCATCAGATTGTTCACAGCAAGTAAACTTACATACTGATGTGATTAAATATTCAATATCTAGTACAGATTCTGAGTTATATCAATTCTAAATTATGAGGTTATGGCTACCGTCGAGAATGCTTCAGCATAAGCCCATAAGGTCGTATCGAGTTCGAAAGAAATTTCTTTTGCTATATCAATCCCATGTTAAATTCCATTTACTGAAACGGAAAAGTAAAGAATCGAAAAGAAATTTCTGCAGCAGTATCCACTTCAAAAGAACGAAAAATAGAATTGAAACTTGTAAGGTTTCCACGCAAACTAATGGGAGCTGTCACTTATACTTTCGGAAAAATATTCCGCTCGATTATTCCGTAAGTGAAGGTGACAATTCGTTCCTTGCAAATCAATTGTCAAAATTCCGCTTGGTAATATTGAACAAAATTCCGTAACCTCTCTACTTTTTAAGTCGATACTGGCTTATAGCAAGGGTACGATTTGAAATTTGGGTTACAATCTCAAGCACAGATCTTCCTCTACGTGATAGTTTATACAAACCCCGAACTTAGTCTAAATGAATTCACAAATCTTGAATGCACGACATCCAAATGTTGCACTATGTTTCTGCTACCGAAATGTGGTAACTTCAGTGCTTTTTCAATACGTTGCAAAATGTTGTGAACTCAGTCCTTGGAAAAAAATTGAGCGGAAGTCCACACTCTGTTATCCACTGCACAATACTGGTGATATACACATTACGGTGCATCGAAACAACACATCCATCGAAATAACACTTCTAATAGTTTTTTTTTTTAACATCCGCGGCGTAGAGGTTTCCCTTATTCTACTTTAGAAGTCCACACTCTACTGCATAATGGGTTTATAAAGACAGTTTTTACGGAATCATTATCACGAGGAAAAATTTCACACATCCCCACTTAACTTCCTTTTCTCAGCCATCATTCAAAAACGTACAACCGCGTACTAACACTGACGAAAGATTTCCGAAATCCAAGAGCACGGAGCATCTTTGATTTCCTCCGTGTTTCTCTTTCTGCATGTTACACACTTCCGATAGGCAATGCTCTTGCTCCGTTTTCAAGTTCTCGTGCACGGCGTGCAGCCGATTTTCTCACTGCGTGTATCGAGTGTTTTACTCCGCGTGTGGTTCAAATCGTACACTTGCTAGCTACACGTGCGAAGAGAAGCCAATCCTGAACCTCAGTCATGTCGATCTGCAGGCGCTCCTCTCATGTGGCGTAACTAAGGTCAGTGGTCATTTTCATAACGTTTTAAATAACCTTGCGAGCCTCTTGGGAACACAAGATTGTGGTGACAATGTTGAGTGTAATCCAACAAGTCCCAAACCTGGCTCTACTCAAGACCGGGCGTTGACTATCAGGTATGTAGTATCCTTTACTGGCGTTGTAACAGTTGGGACAGTTGGATATTGCTGGAGCAACGAATACTACTACAAACAAGTCGATTCACCATCCTTGCGCTCAAATGAGACTAGATCTGACTTCTATCCTTCCTTTTAGATTTTTGCACAAACGTTAACAAATCAAACCGACTGCGCCATTAACCCCCCCCCCCCCCCCCACTTTTTGCTTGCAGGATCAAAGATAAATGGTGTCCTATGACTGCCTTTCTCATTTCGACAGATTGTCAGACTGTCCTGGGTCGAACAAACAGATACGAGTGTTTTTTAGATTGATGCAAATTTTAAAATTTACGCTCCCCAACGGTTAAACAATTCCAAATTGCGTTCTGATGACCTTTTTGAAACTTGAGAACATTTGATAAGAGCCTGTAACTGCACATGGAAATTACTGTGGAGAAAAACTTTTCGTTAAATTTCTATTAGCCTTTTCCAAGACCTATCCAATGAAAAAATCTATTGCTCCTTTTGAAGAAAAATTCCTCAGCTATAATTAGTCTAGGACGATTGCCACTTCAATAATGAACAGCTTAGGGTAACTGCCCCCATAATAATCTCATTGTTCCTTTATTCATCCTACGGTGCATCAAACAATTGGGCAGTTGAAGGATCGGTTTCGTTTTCTAATAATGTTTGCTTACGTTAAATAACTACAACAAACATTACTAACTAATCTTGTCACGTGTATATCGTTTTATTTCAAGTAGGATGAATTGCAAAGTGATGAGATTAATATAGGTACAGGGGATGATCAAAAAGGAGAAGACTAGCAAAACTTTGTCCAGATTCAAAGTGATACAGTTCGGTGAATAATTAACCGATTTTGATGAAACTAGAAGCGTTCGACGGGGAATTTATTTTAGTTTCAGCATGTTTATTCAAAATTTGATTTGACTTCTGGGCACCGGAGATAGCGCGGATAATTTGAGATTATGTCAAATGTGCTAATTTTCTGCAGCTCGTTTTTTTTATGTTACCTCAAAATCGGAAATATTATATTTTTTTTAGAAACTAGAATTCATAACAAGTCTGTCAGTGGTTAAAGATCGTGAATCGGCCCATAAACAACCGAGATATGGCCATTTCCGTAAAATGTAGTTTTTTGCCCTATTGCCTGACACTTCTTATGTTGAAAAACTCCTTTTTAATTTATCTGTAACTCTGCGTACCCTTAACCAAATTAGATGCAACTTTTTCCATACGATCACAAATTTATCCTAGTTTTTGGAAAAGTAGCGGACATTTCGTTATTTTCCGTAGTTCCGGATTCATTATCGGGAATCGTGAAGGAAGTACCCTACCAGTGTAATGGCCAGAGTTAGAACTGTATCAAACCTGGCTTGCGACACATCAAACTTCATGATTTTACAAACCAATACCACTGGTAGTCAACCTGAGAGTATTCTTTCACATTGGCCACACCTGGTGACGTTCCGGATTCCGGGTTCCCCCAGGGAAGTGGCCAGATTTCGAATGATGTCAAACCCTGGCTTGCGACACATCAAACTTCATGATTTTACAAAACAATACCGCTGGTGGTCAACCTGAGAGTATTCGGTCACATTGGCCACACCTGGTGACGTTGCGGATTCCGGGTTCCCCCGGGGTAACCCCACTATGTCCACCCCAACATCCTATTTTTAAAACTAAAATTTCCCGGTCCCACCCCCGGAGTTTCCGCTCCCATTGTTCGGCCCCGGTTACGCCCCGAGATCCGGGTTTCCCCTGGGAAGTGGCTGGATTTAAGTGGCTGGATTTAGAACGATGTCCAACCTGGCTAGCAACACATCAAACTTCATGATTTTACAAACCAATACCACTGGTGGCGAATCTGAGGTTTCTATTGTGGGCATGAGGATTCAATGGCAAATTATTCAAACATAATTTCGAAAATATATAAAAGTTCGGATATGCTAACAATAATTCAGTTATTTTGATTAGATAGATCGTTTCAAAGGAAAATTGCGTTTACTAAGGCGTAGGTCCACCATTCGCATTCAAAACGGCTAGGATACGCCTAGGGATGGAATCGTACAATTATCGGATTGTTTCGATAGGTATTTTATCGATCAAAACCTTCTCATCGATCAAAACCTTCTCTAACGCTTTTAGAGACGATGGTGGTGGAAATACACTTCTCACGCGTGCTTCTAATGTAGACCAAAGTGGCTCGATAATATTGAGGTCTGGTGACTGTGCTGGCCAATCAAGGTGATGAAAGTCTGTGTCATGCTCTTCGTACCACGCCTTTATGATTTGAGCAGTGTGGATTGGAGCGTTGTCATCTTGGAAGATTCCTCTGCCATCAGGAAAGATGGTCTTCATCATTGGCAGCACCTGTTGGGCAATTGTGTTATTTTAAGTATATTGTGAAGGTTTTCTAAAAATACCTGGTCATCCAATATTTCTTGATAATCTTTGGCCTTTATTTTTCCCTTCATAGCAACTAAAGGCCCAAGAGAATGTCCACGATATTGCACCCCATACCATAACTGATCCCCGCCATGTTTAACGGTTGGCAGAAGGCAGCCAGGGTTGTAGGCTTCTCCAGGAGTACGCCATACGTACACTCGACCTGTAGTTGGAAACAAGGTAAAAGATGATTCGTCCGACCACACAACTTGGTTCCATTGATCTGGCGTCCATTCCTTATGATCCTTGCACCAGCGCTTCCTGTTTACCGCATTTTTCGGTTTTATTAGCATTTAGAAATGGCCGCACGAGCGTAAAGATTCATGTCGTGCCAGTTGATGTAGAAACTGGTTCTTGAAGCGCATTGTTCAAAGCAGCAGTTGCTTTAACAGCACTAATGCGTCTGTCTGCTTTGACTATGCGCTTCAACGAACGTTGCTGCCGGTCATTTATCTTCTGCTTCCGTCCACAGCTACTTTTATCAGGCGATGTTTTTCCATGTTTTTTATATTCCGACATTATCCGGCAAACTGTGGCCCTGGCAACACCAACCAGTTAGCATGTTTCAGCGATCGAAGCACCGGCTTCTCGAGCACCGACTATACGGCCCCGTTGAAATTCCGTAAGCTCTAATGGCATTTCGAACTGCACACTTCAGCACTTAACCTTGATTTGTCCCATGCGCAAGCACTCAATCCTGTCACCTTTTGTCTTCTTCTATGCAAACATGTACACGGATAAAAAATAATACCCAATTTGAGTTCTATTCCACCAGGTCGATGGTTCCGTACGCCAAATTAATTTTGAGTTATTTTTCAATTAATATTGAGTTATTTTTAGTTTAGGTATTGTTTTGTAAAATCATGAAGTTTGATGTGTCGCAAGCCAGGGTTTGACATCATTCGAAATCTGGCCACTTCCCTGGGGGAACCCGGAATCCGGAACGTCACCAGGTGTGGCCAATGTGAAAGAATACTCTCAGGTTGACTACCAGTGGTATTGGTTTGTAAAATCATGAAGTTTGATGTGTCGCAAGCCAGGTTTGATACAGTTCTAACTCTGGCCATTACACTGGTAGGGTACTTCCTTCACGATTCCCGATAATGAATCCGGAACTACGGAAAATAACGAAATGTCCGCTACTTTTCCAAAAACTAGGATAAATTTGTGATCGTATGGAAAAAGTTGCATCTAATTTGGTTAAGGGTACGCAGAGTTACAGATAAATTAAAAAGGAGTTTTTCAACATAAGAAGTGTCAGGCAATAGGGTAAAAAACTACATTTTACGGAAATGGCCATATCTCGGTTGTTTATGGGCCGATTCACGATCTTTAACCACTGACAGACTTGTTATGAATTCTAGTTTCTAAAAAAAATATAATATTTCCGATTTTGAGGTAACATAAAAAATAACGAGCTGCAGAAAATTAGCACATTTGACATAACCTCAAATTATCCGCGCTATCTCCGGTGTCAGAAGTCAAATCAAATTTTGAATAAACATGCTGAAACTAGAATAAATTTCCCGTCGAACGCTTCTAGTTTCATCAAAATCGGTTAATTATTCACCGAACTGTATCACTTTGAATCTGGACAAAATTTTGCTAGTCTTCTCCTTTTTGATCATCCCCTGTACATCTTCTCTATGTACCTAATATTTATTCTGAAAGTTGTGTTCAACAAAGTTGCAGTTGAGAAAATTATCTACACTGTATTATATAATGAATTTTTAAAGACGCGTTAAGTTGCCCCATTGTTTAGTTGAAAGTTAAAACAAGCTTAAATATCAAAATGGTTTGCAATCTGTTTTACAGAAGACCTGATTTAGGCGATATTTTATTTGATTCAATCGATATTATCCTTATTAGAGCCCATGAATTTTGGCAAAATCTAGCATTTCATGTTGTAACAAATATTTTTGCAATTAATTCTATGAACCCATCAATTAGATTTACAGTGCAATCTCTATTCCATCAGCTAAAATGAGCATTCACGCTATCATTAGTTTACGCGCTATCTCCTTGAATTTGTTGAGAAAACTGAAGCTTTCGAAGCGAAGCGTTACGATTGTCTTCGAGAACTCATGAGAATCTCTATAGATCACACTCAGCCTACAGAGCAGAACCAATTCACCATTTCAAGTTGAGTTCATGACTGTACAAAGAATTTTATACTTGCGCTCAACAGCAAAAAGAAACTTATGATAAAACGGGACGCTTAGATATGGTTGACAAGAGGCAGAAGGAGGTGGGGGTGGGTTCTACTGTGTTCGTATAATAAAGATACGAATCAGCAGAATCGAAAAATGCAAATTCTGATTGTGGATTGGATTTGATTCTCGTGCGATTCGTCTACCTTAATTGTTCGGCGTATTAGCAAGCTAAAAAGGTGAAGAAGTCGTTTAAAATAGATTTTAAGAAACGATTTGGCAAAAATTTCAAAAATTGGAAAATATTGTGTAAAATTTCTATCATAACAATAAAGGTGAAAAACACAATAATTATTATATTTTGGAAAAGAACTATCTTAATAACAGTTTTTCAGAACCGAGTTTTGTTGATATTATATTTTGTGCACCACCTAACAGATGAGAAAAACTCCTGTTACTGTCAGGTAAGGCAATAATTATACCTAAGTAGTGCGATACTAATATGCTCAAATTATTCGCTTGACCAGGTGAGTCCCACTGGTCATCGCGGGTGCTTGTGTGGGGTGAATTTGGCGGTGAACAATTTGGTCCGGAGTCACCCTAGTTTGACCGAATCGTTCTACTGCCGCTACACTTATCACCTTAAAAGCTCCCTCTCTCGCATACGCTACGTAACACGACCCACAACACAAAAGCTCCTCTGAATTGTCAACCGTGAACTCGATCCACAAGTCACCGCACGAATCGCAAGCAAAGCTTCCGAGTACACCGAAGCAAGAATCGTCGTGTGAGTGAGCCATCATCATCGCAAACGCTGTATGCAGGAGGTCGTCAATAGCTCCACGAGACGTATTATCCGGAGTTGAAGCTTTGGCACCAAACATTACGGCCTGCTCACGTGCCTGGATGTATGTTACTTCAAGCCTTTCTTCGAAGGATGGTAGCGGATTTACAAATTTTCCGAATTGTCGATGCTTGCTGAGTAAAGTCGCAACGGAATAAGGTCAGATCTTTCCATTGTATGAATCGTAAAAGGTTATTAGAAAGTAAGGTAACAAAAAAGCTAGGACTAGGTATATTTTAAGCCTATTAGTGACGTTACTTTCAGAAATCGCAGCAAGCCGTGCTTCGAAACTGACGTGTTTTGTTTTTGCTGCGCCGTCTTCGCGAAAAAAAAAAATCAAATAATAATTCGTAATTTAACTTGAACTAACAGTGAAATCATGAAATCTCCGCGTGCATTGTGTAAGCCATAGTGAATACAATCGATTCCCTCTCGAAATGTGTGAGTATCGGTAGTATTTCCCCGTTTTTTGACGTCTGTGTTTTCAATACTGGGGTACACGTTCGATTTACGAAAATTTGGAGCGTCACGAAAAATATATAGGTTTTGAACGTTAATAACTAAGTCATTCCACGATTGATTTCCAAAATGTTTGCACCAATCGATCGGGACATTTTCTACGCTTCGATTCTTATATTTAAATCTATTGATTTACAACATTCAACTATTGAAATTAACGCAAATTTATATAATTTTTAATATAAATTTTTTTAAACAAATACCCTACACCACACTAATTAACACAATTAACTTACATCCCACCCCCCCCCCTACCACATACACTCATTTTTTTTGTCCGGCCCCCCCCCCCCCCCCGCCCCCCCCCCCCCCCCCCCCACCCCCCCCCCCCCAACCACCCACCCCCCCCCCCCCCCCCCCCCCCCCCCCCAACCCCCAAACAACCCAAACACCCCCCCCAACCCCCCCCCCCCCCCCCCCCCCCCCCCCCCACACCACCCACATCATAAATTTTTTTTTCTTTTTTACCCCCCCCCCCCCCCAAAAAAAAACCCCCCCCCCCCCACAAAAAAAAAAAAACCACCCACCAACCAACCAACCAAAAAACCCACCCCCCCCACCCCCCTTTTTTTTCCTCGTTCCAAATAACCATTATTTAAGAAAATCATCCTTCTTCTTCTTCTTCTATTATTTTTGCGAGGAACTTTAACCCTTCGGGTCATTCGTCCCTGTTCGTTGGATTTATACTAGTTTGGAAAGGCCAGTTTGGTTAAGGAATTCTATTAGCACTTCCTCGTTTGGTGGTGATAAAACTTCCTCAAGTGAGTTACTCAAATTGAAAGTCAAGCGTTCGGTGGTATAGGTAATGCAGTCTATTAAAATATGGTGGATGGATAGTGGGACTCCACAGGTGGTGCAGATTGGGGGATCTTCTTTATCTAAAAGGTAACTATGGGTGAGACAGGTATGACCTATTCGTAGACGAGAGAGAATGCGCCGGTTTTTGGGATTTTTATTGTCGGGCCAGGGAAGAGTGGAGGGTTTGATGCTTCTCAACGCGAAATTCCTGCTGTTGAACCACGAAAGATTCCAGCAATCGCGAATCCTCCCCTTTGTCCATCTGACAGCATCAGGGGATGGAATTGGAACATCCTCTGGATCCAGTCCGCGACCTACACCAGCCAACCGGTCCGCCTCCTCGTTACCACGAATGCCAGAGTGGCCTGGCATCCAACAGAAGGCGGCCCCATTAGCCAATGCAGATCTCTCGGCCTCTTGGAGCCAGGGATGTCTCAAAGTGGAGGAATTCATTTCACGGAGACAACTGGCGGAATCGGTAAATATAACAGAGGGACAGTTGTGGGTGGATGAGCAAAAACTAGCGGCTCTCATCAGAGCATAAGCTTCGGCACTAAAGATGGAGCAAGAAGAAGGGAGGGAGGAACTGATTCTGGGGAGCGTTGAATTAAAAAATATGCCATAGCCGACTTTGTCGTCGGAAACTGAACCATCGGTGTAAATATGTTGATGATTGGGGTATTTTTCAGAACGGAGTGAATGGAAATGAGCTTGCGCTATGAGAGGTGGATCTCCAGCTTTAAGTTGGTGGAGGAGAGAGAGATCTATTGTGAGGGTTGGTTGGTTCCAGGGTCTGGTTTTGCATCTGGGAAGAACAGCTATTGGGGGGAGAACATGGTTGGTTAGGGATTGGAACAATTCGGCTGATTTTTTAACTAGCGGAACTTCTTGACGTCTACCCAGACCAAGCCACCGAATGGTTTTAGTCATCATTGATGCCACCATATAGTGTTCAAAGGGGAGTTGACCACATTCAGCCATTATAGCAGAGATGGGACTTGTGATGAAAACGCCGGAAGCATAGCGGAATGCTTTATTGTACAGTGGGCGTAGCTTTTTATATAACTTATCACCACCTCTGCTATAAAGGCCGATACCATAGAACATCTTTGGAAGGAGCCAGCTATTAATAACCTGTATAAGGATTTTTCTGTGTGCGCAGGGAATCCTGGATCCTAACACTTTAATAAGCTGTAATCGACTTTCGGTAGTTTTACGAACGACATCAAAGTGATGACCAAAACCGAGTGTCCGGTCAAGGTAGACTCCAAGAATTTTAAGGGATGGCTTGGGAATGATAGGAGAACTGTTTAAGGTAATGTCAAGGAGTTTGCTCATCTTTTTCCTATTGGCACTTATGTGGAGTAGTTGAGATTTTTCGGGGGATAACAGGAAACCATATTGATCGGCCCATTTGGCCACACAGTTCACAGCAGACTGCAGGTTTTTCCTGGCCAGGGTCTTATAGTGATGGAAAGTAATAATGGTGATGTCATCGGCAAAAACAAGAATGTAGACATTGGAAGGGATGGTTTTGAACAAGGACTGCATACAAATAAGAAACAGGGTGGGGGCTATCACTAATCCTTGAGGGATACCGTTTTCTTGACATCTCAACTCAGATCGGTTATTGCCAATGTTGACCCTAAATCTCCTGTCTCCCAGAAAGCTTTGTACGTAACGACCCATGCGACCTTTGATTCCCCATTCCTCAAGAGACTTGAGGATAGGAAAACGCCACGCACGGTCGTATGCTTTTGAGAGATCAAGAGAGACAACGTCACCATGTATTCCCCTTTCCAGGTGAGAGTCAATAATATCCTCAAGTTCAGTCAGATAGTCGTCGGTGGATTTGTGTGGGCGGAAAGCGAACTGCCGGTTGTCTAGTAAACCTTTGGATTCGAGAAGAGTTATGAGACGTCTGTTTACCATCTTCTCAAAAATCTTCCCTATGCAGTTTAAAAGGGTGATGGGGCGGAAGCTGTCAGCATTATTTCGATCTTTGTTTGGTTTAGGGATAGGAACTACGAGTCCTTCCTTCCAGGATTCAGGTATTTCGCCTTTGTTCCAAATGTTATTGAATATTGAAATTAATGTGGTTTTGCCAATGAGAGGAAGATTCTTGAGAAGAGGATAGCCTACATCATCTGGGCCAGCGGATGTTCCGTGTACTTTGCGCAGGGCCCAATCTAGCTCTTCGTAGGAAAAATCCTGATTATAATCCAGATTATTGTCATCATCGAAATCGATAGGGGTGGATTCTTGGATTTTTTTGTGGGTTAGAAACTGCGGAGAGTAATTAGAGGAGGAGAAAGATTGGGAAAAATGATCTGCGAGGTGTTCAGAGATAGTGGAAGGATTATCGGTGATTTGGTTACTTATACGGAGTTTTATGGGTTGTCTATTTTTGTCACCATATAATCTGTTGATTTTATCCCACAGTTCTTTTGAAGAGCTTTCGATGCTTATAGTGGAGATGAATTGTTCCCAGCTATCCTGTTTGGCTCTCATAACTTCAGTTCTTGCTGCATTCCTAGCAGCTTTAAATTCAACAAAAGCTACAGATTCCTTGCGATTTCCCACTGTAACCCTCTGAAGAGCTCTTAATTTTTTCCGGCGGAGTTTGATAGCGGACCGAACTTCAGGATTCCACCAGGGAACAGATTTCCTGCCAGGAATTCCACTGGTCCTAGGGATATGATGTTGGCCGATTTCAAACAGTTGTTTAATAAATTCACCAGGACATGATGGAGGATTCCTGGTAAAATGGTCAAAAACCTCATTTTGGTAGTTGGTCCAATCGGCCAACTCATATTTCCATCTAGGACGGCAAGATATAAACGGGGGGGCCTGATTCAGAGAGATTACAATGGGAAGATGATCGCTCCCGCAACAGTCATCATGAACCCTCCAAGATAACCGGGAACCAAGATTATGTGAACAGATGGAGAGATCCAGGGCTGAGGATTCGCCGGATGATGGACTTATTCTGGTATGACTTCCATCGTTCAAGAGTGTTAAACCATATTCATCGATTAATTGCTCCACTATAAGTCCTCTTCGATCATTGGACTTACTCCCCCAAAAAGTGGAGTGTCCGTTAAAGTCGCCCATCAAAAGAACTGGGGAGGTGATTTTGTCTAGGATCTTGGCTAAACGGGATTTGAGGGTTTGATTGGATTGATTGGATTGGTGTGAGGGAGAAATGTAGATGGAAACTAAGGTTACTTTAAATGGGAAATCTATTTCGAAGGCAAGTGCTTGTAAAGGGGAACCTATATCGATTTGACGGTGAGGGATGTCAGATTTGATAGCAATAGCAGAGCCTGTCGTGGAAGGGTTTTCAGGGTTTTCACAGATGTACAGATTGTAACCTTTAATCAAATTAGGAGGTATTTTGGATTGAGGTGTCATTGTTTCATTTAATGCAAGGGCTATGGGGTTGAATTTATTTATAAGCAGTTTTAATTCCGGTAGTCTGACGCGAAGTCCTAATAAGTTCCATTGCAAAGCAAGGGTAATAGGGGGAGACGATGGGTAGGAACGAAAATGGTTATTGATTGGGTCTATTGTGTTGGCCATTGCGAGGAGTTTGAGAGGGATCCAGAGTCAGAGAGTCCTTGGGGCATTGCATTTGTCCGATAGCCATGTCAATGTGAGTAGGGTTCTTTTTAAGGTTTGGGGGAATGATTTCTGTAGTGTAGTGCCGTTTGTGTTGTCCTTGAGGAACGCTTGACTTTCTTGAGGTAACATTTATTTGAGAGGAAGTTTCACTCACCTGAGAGGAAGTGCCGACTATTTGGACTGATGATCAACTGGTCTTTCCGGTGATCGTCTGCTTGGCGCTGGAGTCAGTTTCCATTTCGGATCCAGACTCTACTACCTTAACTTGGTTCCGTTTGGCTCGCTTCTTCTCCTTCTTGCTTAGATTTTTAGTCTCCAGAAGCTCAATCCTGGTGGTGAGTTTGGCGATGGTTTCCTGAAGCTGTTTGATAAGTTCGTCCTTCGCTTTTATCTCCTCAGCTTCTTGGGAGTTAACACGAGCATTAACCAGACGTTGTTGAACCTGGCTAACAGCTGCGTATGATCCACCTCCAGCCTTCAATTGCTTCGTTGCTTCCTGATACGTGATGCCTTTCGTAAAGCGCAGTCTTACGATTTCCTTTTCCGTAGCGTAGACCGGGCATGTTCGGCTTGCTGGACCGTGATTTCCATTGCAGTGTAGGCAAAAAGGGGCAGATCGGCAATCGACTTCCAGGTCGTGCACCTTGGAACAGTTCCTGCATCTCGGTTCGGTCTTGCATCGGAATTTAGAGTGTCCGTATTCGAAGCACCGATAGCAGATCATTGGGTCGGGAATGTAGATTCTAGTACTAATCCTGAGCGGACCTACCTTGATGTACTCGGGTACAGCAGTGCCGTTGATGGTAAGGATTATCGTAGGAGTGTTCACTCTTACGTCATCCTGCATTCGAGTAATTCGTTTAACTCCAACAACACCGTCTTTAGCCATCCACTTAAGCAGCTCCTCATCGGTTTCGTTCACAATTTCACGACAGGTAATCACGCATCGCCGTTTGTTCAGTATTGGATGGAGTTTCACTTTAACTGCTGTGCCATCAAACAACGTCTTCATGTTTAACAGCTTTCGTACCTGGCCAGCATCACGCACGCGCAGCACGTATTTGGATCCGTTAGCTTCTGTCGTTGTTGATTCAATTTCACCAACTAGGTCTTTCATTGATTTTCCAACGACAAATGGTCTCAGCTTCGTATCGGCTACGGTAGCATACAACGACAAAAATTGTAGCTGACCGATGCCGACGCCGCCCATCCATGCCGGAACTGTTGGCCGTCCATCCATTGCTGAGGGAGGGAGCCCGGGGTCCCACCCCGAACTCGTCGCCATCGCTACAACTAAAACTCACTGTCTACTTTAAAAATGTTGCAATATGCAGTCACTATTATAATAAAAATGTCCTGATGGCACTGAACAAAATTCTTTTTAAGTTTACTCCACGCACCGGTGAAGAAAAATTGCACCGCTATAATTAATAACTATTTCACTCTGAAGCGCTCGCAGAACGCACACAATTTGTAGCCGATCGCACTTGGTCGAAACACGTCCGAACATGCAAAGCGTAAGCACTCGAATGTGTGATGTAGCTGAATGTGATGGATGAGAAAATCATCCGTCTAGCGTGCAGTAATTAAAACTAATTATTGTGGCGCAATAACTGAATTTCGTCCCCTTTGGTGCAATTTGTATCACATTGCCTTCGTTGGTACCGCCTTCTTTCGTGCACTAGCATCCGACCCCTATACCTCATAGCTTTTAGCAGACATTTTGATCCAGTCTTATGACAGTCGTTAAGCTGTGCAGTGGTCTTAGGATCGCAGTTGGCGGCGCCGAGCAGTCGTTGCCCAGAGAGACGTTGTTGCAGTTGGCTGTTGTTGCCGATGCTCCCGTCAACCTCGCTGTGAGAAACATGGCTGCTGAAGCGTACGATTTGGCAGGAAAAAGCCGCCAGTGACAACGAGACAAGAATCAATCATCCCACGAGATGAACCAAGAAAGAAAGCCCAAGTTCAATCGCGAACTGTTTCTCCCCGTCAACTAAATCCGTCCTTTTCAGGACGACCAAATCAATTTTCCAATTAAAGAATTTATTTGGTTAAAATTTTCTTTTGTGCTGTTTGAAATTTCCATTACCGCGCCCCGGCTGAACATGGCATTGCTTTAAACGCCGCGTCCCGGAGTAAATGGCAAAGCGCGTTGAACAACCAATGAACCAACAGACCCATAACTATCTTCTACGCGTTAGAGATAGTGGCCCTCTCAACCATCGTAGAAAATACAACCGGGGCCGTATCATAATTAAGAGCCACCAAATGCTTTCTAAAGAGTGAACAATAGAATTTTCTTGGCCCTTTTCAAGACTGACTAAAATCAATTAGCGGATGAGCCTGACGTGTATGGTAATTCGATTGCTGCGTAGTCCTACGTCAACTTTGCGTACAACCCCATTGGGCTGTCCCTTATAGTTTTTTTTTAAGTTGAATACTTGGTAAACAGATTGATTAAACGAGTTCTGAAAGCGATGTAAACTCAAAATTAGTTTACTCACAAAAATTTCTAAACAAATTTTGAACTGGTTGTTAACAATAAGTTTCAAAATAAATCATCTCAAGTGTAACTGACGCCTCGGCTCGGCCAGAAATTCGTCCCCAATTTTTCAGTTGTTTGGATCCCCAAAATGGATCCAAAATAAAGCTTTTCTTGTTGGCTTCAGGTGGTCAAGTTTACATTTTTCTATAAAAACAGTGAGTCATTCTTATAGTTCTGCCGTACCGAATGAATTTTAACAGCGAGCGTACAGCTTAAAAAGACATTAATACAAGAAACCTTATACTAATGATTGAATTTTTCTATGTGGGAGCTGAGATTTCCGCACTCAAAGTTTCACGCTAGGTCTTATTTATTTGTATCTGCACCTTAAGCTTGTTATTTATGAAGAATCAAACACTTGACATGATGTTCCATTTTTACGTTTTAAGTATCTAAGCTTCTCAATGCTCAAATTGTGTTGGTACTGCTTTGGAACAATCGAAATTACAAAAAAAAAACACGAACGGCCCTTCAAACGGCAAGCACCCTCGGAGAATAGAAACCCGCAATAAAATGTTTCCGAGATCGCAAAAACAACAACTTCTCAGGTGCTCTCGATGGATGTGAGTGGAAATGAAAAGCATACATAACACAAATACGCATAGCACAGGGCTCGTGCGAGGGGGGTTGGGAAAAGTCAAAAATAAAACGACAACAAGAAGGCACTCAGCAGCCAACTCCCGACGAAGGTTGATCAAAATAAAGTTCCGAATTTTATTGACAATAAACGTCAACGGTCGAACGGTGTATTGCAGCATACCGTCGTCTTCGACGCCGTCTTTCTAGTTTGGTCCCAATAACGAAGTGGCTTCAAGTGGAACAACGCAGCGCAGGAAGAGGCCATGCTTCTCCATTTTCCAAACGAAAACGGAAGCGCTAGCTTCTCCTGTCCTTTTTTATTTCGACGGGAAAAACACTGACATGAACCGGGGGTGAAAATTGGGGTCGCCAGACAGGAAGCAAGATATAAGCTGTTCTCGATGTTATGATTATGATTTCTCGTAATATATCGCCGTTTGGGATCAAAAGGTCATCTTGGATGTGTCAGTGTGTGAACTCTGGTCCTGATAGAATGGCAACGACGAAGCAGAACGACCGAGCCACGCACCGGGAGAATTAAGATTAAGATGTTTTCGGGGTTTTGAGCCTTCTGAGATGTTGATCCTTTGGCTGCCCTTACAAACAACGTCGGAAAGTGTTTGCCGATTTGGGTGTTTTTGCTGTTCCGCTTCGGATGTGGGTAGAAAAAAAATGAAATATAAAAACTGTCACCCTCGGTTACGTAACAGCTTCTCACAACTGCGTACATCATCATGAAGTGCGATTAGGTTAGGTAATATATGAACAAGGTTTGGTAAGAAATAAAAAATAGGAACGTGGGATGTGTGCAAAGAATGACAAAGCTAGGCTGAAATGTATTTAAATCACACTCTTTTGGTTATGAGAATTTGCTACTGTGTATCGATGTATAATCTTGTTTGGTTATGACGATATTTTGGAATTTATTGTTTTTATTGGGGAATAATGGAAGATTTCATTACTGATTTTTGTAAATCATGCTTTAATTTTCAGACTTAAATAAAGATGCAAGAGATTAATAAAAAACTAAAAGAAGAAGCTGTTAAACATTTCTATTGGATCACGTATTGTGTGCCGTTGCGATGGCATGTTAGATAACCCGCTTGATCTCATGCCCACCACTCAAAATGATAAAGATCTGCTAATTAAGTTGTCCATCTTGTGGTGATAGTTTTGTAGTTTCAAACTTTACCACTAGGGTGGCGCTGTTGCTAACTTTTGAACGGAACACAATAGCAGGGTGATGTCAATAACAAGTTTGTAGGGAATATAATTTCAAGCAGTTTTTCTCAAGACATCATTTTCCTAGCTCTTCATTCGACCATGATACACGCTACAAGCAGCTCATTCACGAATGGAGTGTCCGGCGATTGCGCACTGCTTTAGTTCGGTGCTATTGTGCTGGTTTAGATTAAGGTGTCCCTCAAAAATCTGTTTTTTCATTCTAACTTTTTAGCTTCAATTGTTAGGAAAAAATAATCTTCTGACGAAGTGTAGAAAAAAATATGTTGCATGTTTCTGCTAAACTAAGTGTTTGAGTATATTTTATTGTTTAAAAGTTACGGGTAATTTTAACGAAAAACATGTCCGATTTTAAACAGTCCCCGCTCGTGTGTCCCTGGAGTGCCCGGGCTTATTTACATAGCATTATGTTCCTTGATATGCATTAAAACAAGAATTTGATGGTTTTCTGGCCAATTCTCGCATAAACAATCATGAGGTCGAAGACATAAACAATCATAAGAAAAAACGCATGTTTTTAGATAAAATTATACGTAACTTTTGAATGATAAGCTGAATTAAAAACTTTGTTCAGCAAAAATATGCGCTATAACGTCTTATAACGTCTATCTTTCTAATTTTTTTCCAAGGATCACTTTTTCTCAAAATGAGAAACAAAGAAGTTATAATAAAAAATTTTTTAGAGACACTCAGCAGAAAAATAGCTTTATCATGGTCGAATGAAGAGATAGGAAAATTGTGTCTTGAGCAAAGTTGCTTGAAATTATATTCCCTACAAACTTGTTTTTGACATCACCCTTCTATTGTATTCCGTTCAAAAGTTAGCAACAGCGCCTTTCTAGTGGTAAAGTTTGAAACTACAGAACTATCAGCACAAGATGGACAATTTTTTTTAGGTTAGACTTTGTAGAAGACACTATGATTTGGAAACGTCACCAATAGGAGTTATAAATTTCGCCGTGAAAAAAGGCTTTTCCGATCACTGTGCCCCGCCCGAATGCAGGTCAAATATAAAAAAGGGTAGGAATATGTTAACGTGATGCTCGCTTTATTGGAAGCCAAGAACACCTCTGCAATTCCACGAAAAATCACTGGGATGTTGGATACCAAGGTTGGGTGGCAGCAGGGTTCGTTTTGGTAAACGTTCAGTTGTTTAATGAAACATTTAGATATTAGTACCGCTTTCAATTTTAACCAATTTATACCAACAGTAAGTATGCCAACGAGACCACCCACCAAATGTAATGGTGGTTTTTCATAAGGAAAATCAGGTAATTAGTACTAACGCTAAAGGTTTTGGTTTACTTGTTCTAAGGTTTTGGTTTACTTGCAGGTTCGAACTAGTTCCAACCTGCGATACCCGAACTTATTGCTAGTGTAAACCTCAATCCAATACGAGTTACAAATACAGCCATACACACTGACGTTTGTCACACAACAGGTCGACCTAATTTTAATACCTGATCCAGTTTGGAACTGGATCAAAAATGAATTCGCTATAAGACATGGTGGCCCGGCGAGTATAGCGAGCGAATAATATGGATCGCAATTAACTATGACCCCCACCATCAGCCTACCACATCTGACCGGGAAGCTTTATTGTTTTATTTTTTCTGTGCTCACTCAATCACTCGCGCCACCAAATAATATATAACCGAAACAATAGATAACGCGGTATACCCGAATACAAAACAGTGTGCAACAAAATCATCAACACAACCGTTCACATCCGATGCTCGACGCAGACTCTTTGTTTCTCGTAAACTTGCAATTTGTACAACTACATTCTTTAAACTATTTTACTAGTGGGGCTACATTCTATAAACTATTCCTGTTGGCTGGCTTAATGGCTTATCTTACTTTAATCTTCAAATTCTTATTTTAATGCTTATTTGCAACAAGCAAGTTAAACGTCCTAAAGAGCTATCTTTATCGTTAATAACGATTGAAGGCAAAATTCGAGTCAATAGAAGATTTTCGCGCCTTCTGGAAACTTGATGCTTCTGTTGATTTCCATGCTTTTTGGCACCACCCAGGGAGGATTTGGTTATACATCCAATTATTTCATTATCTCTAATCCGCTCAACCAATTGCAATGTTCTGCGATATAGTGGGCGGAATATTTTAATTAGAGATAACTCAATGCATACGTCTACCAAATTTGGCAGATCGACAGGCAATCGGTGTGTAACCCCCCCCCAGCCCCCCTCCCTGAACTCCCCCTCTTAAAACGATAAAAATCTGCTATTCTTACAAACTTCTCTCACACCGACAACATGCTGACCACGCGATGGTTTTCTCAAGCTATTAATTATAACCACAATAACTACCACAACAACCACAACATGGTGTTGGTTTGCATACTATAATCGTTTCAAGCTGAGAGAAAAGCTCGTTCTTCCTTAGAGAAACGTAAAGGCTGTGCACGAACAAATTGAAACCTGAGTCTGACTGTTCGGACAGTCACCAAATTATCCCGCGTACAAAACCAAGGAAACAAAAAATCTTATCTAGAGCTCTCTCTCTCTCTCTCTCTCTCTCTCTCTCTCTCTCTCTCTCTCTCTCTCTCTCTCTCTCTCTCTCTCTCTCTTTCTCTCTCTCTCGCTCTCTCTCTCTCTCTCTCTTCCCCCTCTCTCTCTCTCTCTCTCTCTCTCTCTTTCTCTCTTTCTCTCTCTCACTCTCTTTCTTAAGGTGGTGCGTATTTTAGCAACACCAAATACTGCATGTCTGCTGAAACCAATATTAGGATTGGTTATCTGTTCATTACATTTTTTGTGTCCTTATCTGCTCTATCCGCCACCCACTTCACATTACCGGGAGGAACTACCACCTTTCTTGTAACGGACACTTTTATCGTTGCCAATCTCAAGAGCCGTTTCTGTGGTATTCTCGTTCAGATCTGTGCACTCGATCACTGTCAACTGGGATAAAGCCCTGTCGGTTGCCTCTTCACCCGCCCACCTCTCGATGGCCAACTAAGCTCTTAACCCTAGGATCCTTCTTCAGCCCATCTCATCTTTCTGGGCGCGCCTTGTAATAAAAACACGCTCCTTTAGTTCCGGGTCAGCCCCCAAAGCATCGCCCTGCTTCCTCTCTCACTGGGGTCCCACCTTCGTCTTGCCATTCTTTTTCTATACATTTTTATTCTCTTCCTACATTTTTTCCTCATGCTTCTCCTTTCAGTCTACTTTTTGTTTCACTCTGGACGATCCGTTATTCACCTTGGCGTATCCTTTTTCATTTTATCCAACGAGGATATGTAGGGTGCTTCGGTTTCTGTTGTGCATCAGCTACTGTATTCAGGGTAGCCTCACTTAGTGCCTTCCCGGTAGTCTCAGCTCTCACTCTCAGTGCGTCACTAAGTCCATTCCTATAGTTTGTCAAGTTATTTCTTGACCTCATCGTGCACTGTTTCAGAGTGTGGCCGACTTCTAATCCTACTAAAACCCCATCAGAACCCACCGGGACTACCAAATGGCAATAACTTCATGGGGGTCTTGGCCATTCGGCCACTATGGAGCCATTTAGCTCCCACTACCTGCGCCATTTACCTCCCACCCTCAACGATATCGACAAGAGTAGTCTACCCTACACCGACGAAGGATTCCTCCCCGAAACCGCCCCCACACACTGAGGCAATTGACTCGAGTAGCAGATCTACCATACAATGACGGGCAGATCTACCATACATTGACGGAGAGTTCTCCGATGTAGGAACATCCCTCGAGGCCGACAACCCACTACTCCGCTCAACCAATCGATTCTTGATTCTCCTGCCATTTACGCTGCATAGCCAACATAGTCTGCGTAAGGGGCTTGACCGTTTGGTCCGTCTCACCGACCTAACATACGGAAAGGGACTGTTCATAAACCACGTAGACTTTTCTAACGGGAGGAGGGGGGGGGGGTTGACCAAAGTCTACGTCCCATACAAAATTTCAAAAAATTGTATGGAGAAAAGTCTACGAGGGTGGAGGGGGGTCTGAGATCTTCAAAAATGAGTCTACGTGGTTTATGAACAGGCCCTAATGGATCCGATAATCGCATTTCACACACTTTCATCACGACACATTCTATAGACGACGTTAACTGGGCTGTTATCTGCCTCACTGATGGCAAGCATCTCGCTTTGCAATGATCCGAATGTACGAACTGTTCCGGTGTTTCTTGGACGTCTGCGCATTCCGGACAGAAGGGTGACGCTGCGTTTCCGTATCGATGCAAGTATTGCCTCTAGCAACCATGGCCAGACAAAAACTGCATAAGGTAGAAGTTTACCTCTCCATTCTATCTTTTCATCCGGACCGACAGATCCGGAATGAGCTGGTGCGTCCATCGACCGTACTCAACTCGTGTTCCATTCTCGCTGCCATTTGGCCACCGACTCCGCTCTCACCAGCTTCCGAACTCCTCCGATATTTCTCCGATGATAGCACTCACTGTCCTCCGCGAGAGTGATGCCAATCGGGAGCATTCCAGAAATGACGCATATTTCCTCCGATGGAATAGTTCTCTACGCACTCACGACTCGCAAGGTCATGAACCTGAACGTACTGTTAAACTTCGCCCGGTTTCACTTGGCTCTGTCCTCCGTATCTCAGTATCGATGATGATACGCTAGCCAGTAGGCGCCACTTACTTCTGCTAGGTCCGAGCTATTCGGCATGATTCTGGCTACCGCATTGATGAATGTCAATAGTTGGTACATGGAATGTCTAGATCCAAATCCGAGCTTCCATTCAGACATGTTTCGGATACCCCAAAGGAAGGGACCAATTTCCAACTTGAACCAAAACTCATCATGTGATATCTTGAATCACATGACAAATCTAAGAAAAGTATAATAATTGTGTGATCATGGCCATATTGTACACATTCGGGCATGTTCTGGATTCTCCAGGGAAAGTAACCAGTTTCGGACCTGCCTCAAAACCCATCATGCGTCATCTCAAATCACATGAGAATTTTAAAAGAAGTATAATTTTGGTGATATTAAGTGCCAAAGACCACATCCGGTTGTGTTCCGGTTAGCCTAGGGAAAGTAACCAGTTTCGGGGTTGTACAAAAACTTATCAATCCCCTGCCCTTCGGTTCAGAAAGGGGTATGGGCGCGTTCTGTCGGCTTGGTCGCGGCAGACATGTTTGAATAAGCTGCCACATCAACTTCCAGAAGTGGCTGAACCACATGGACAGCTTGTAATGATCACTTGAAGATGCGATGGGAGATCATTACCCTGATATTCCCAAATGTAGCACGTAGTAAAATGTTTCTTGTCTTCTATAACTAAACGTGATGAAATTGAGTAAATGAGTGGAAACTCATCGGGAATGATGCCTCATATGTATCCGTCGAACCATTCTGAACGGCCGTTGTGAGAATATCACCATGAACATCTCACATGCGCATAGCATGTTACTAACTACTAATGCTTCTCTCCTTTCTCCTGTTCTCTTTCCTATCCCATGGCAACGAGCGGTTCTTTATGACACATTGTGAGTCTCGATATGCGCTACTGAAGTCAGCTCTTCAAAAGCAGAAACACCGAGTCAACAATCTGGATCCTACATCAAAGGGAGGTTGAAGCAGTAAGTGGGAAACGGTATATATCTCTAACAAATTTTACTTGCAGTCAAATTTTCTAACAGAAGCTTCAAGTTAAGATGATTTCAAAATCAGGGTAAAAAAATCATATTGATCTCTCAGAATTTTTCATATATTTACATAACACCCAACATATGTTGGGATGAAGGGAGGGACCATCAGAGCACCGATTGAAGTGATTTGGACAGGAAGAGTAGGACTGCCAACTTCCTGTTGTTAACATTTTGTTAATAGAGGACGGGCTCTTCTCCCCATCTAGTGGGACTTTTACTAGGCGAGGGCTAGTTTTTGATGTAGTTTCTGCGTACTTGTTTCTGGAAGGAGATTCTCTCTAGACCCCTGTAGCTTTAGGTTGCACGTAAGTATATCTATTTACGGGGCCACAATGCGTTTCTGGCCCTTGATACAGGAACATGATGAAACATTTAACACAGTACAACCTAGATTAAATCGTTTTATTAAAACAGTTCAGTGCTATAGGCAGTTGCCTTGCTACAATAGATGGTAGTTCACATTATCATCATCATCACCACCATGTGTGTGAGTGTGTGTACAATCTAACACCCACTGGCCGGGAATGGTATTATGGAAGAAATCTGTTCACAATAATCATTCAAGTGACCATTGGAAGCAGCTCTAATCCGGGAGCTAAAAAGTGATAGCTCTATTGCAGATCCAGCAACCCATTTCAGAATGTCTGGAGAGTCATGCCCATTCCGAGGCTACTTTCATATACAATAATCCCCGCATGTAAATAGGGAAACTGCCCCATATTGATCTCATTGTTCCTATATTCATCCTACGATGAATCAAACAATTGGGAAGTTGAAGGATCGGTTTCGTTTTCTAATAATGTTTGCTTACGTTAAATAACTACAACAAACATTACTAACTAATCCTGCCACGTGTATATCGTTTTATTTCAAGTAGGATGAATTGCAATGTGATGAGATTAATATAGGTACATCTTCCCTATTACCAATATCATTCGGATAAGGGCACTTCAACACACTTTCAGATTTGGAAATGTAAAATTTCCAAACCAGGCACGTATTTAGTATTATTTGAAAATAGGAATAAGATATAGGATGGTATATTGTGATAATCAGATAGATCTCACCCATGGCCGTCTCCTTGATGACACTATCTTGTTCATTCATCAAATTAAAAAAATCACCTTTGATTCGTAATTTATTTCATACACCAGCGACAAAATAAGCGCCAAAATTGCCGTTGCTAAACCGTCCGTTAGATATGCATTCTGCATAACAAAACTCTGTACACCACGTGTGGTGAATGTTTTTTTTTTATTTTTCAGTCTTCAACATACAATTTTGCAGAAGAAAGTGTGTCGATCAAACTTCAACAGAAAAAGTTATGACCGTTAAAAGGCAGCAGATTTTAGCAAAAAAACAGCATAGTACAATACAGTATTTTTGGAACATTTTTCTAACAACTTCGGGTTAGTCCTTCAGAGAAGTTCTTCACAAAATTTCGAGTAAGTCATTCCCAGAACTTCATGGAAGTACTGCAGAGAACTTCAAGGAAGTTCGTCAGAAAAATTCATGGAAGTTCTTAAAAGAACTCCAGGGAAGTTCTTCAGAGAAATTTAAGAAAGTTCTTCAGTGAACTTCATGGAAGTTCTTCAGTGAACTTCATGCAAGTTCTTCAGAGAACTTCAAGAAAGTTCTTCAGAGAACTTCATGAAAGTTCTTCAGATAACTTCAGGGAATCCTGCAGAGAATTTCTTCACAACACTTCAGGTAAGTCCTTCAGAGAACTTCATGGAAGTTCTTCAGAGAACTTCATGGAAATTCTGCAGAGACCTTCAGAGAAGTTCTGCAGAGAACTTCAGAGAAATTCTTCGGACAAATTCTTCAGAGAACTTCAGAGAAGTTCTGCAGAGAACTTCAGGGAAGTTATGCAGAGAATTTCAGGGAAGTTTTTCAGAGAACCTCTAGAAAGTTCTTCAGAGAACTCCAGGGAAATTTTTCAGAGAACTTCAAGGAAGTTCTGCAGAAAACTTCAGGGAAGTTCTGCAGAGAACTTCAGAGAAGTTCTTCACAAAACTCCAGGGAAGTTTTTCAGAGATCTTCACGGAAGTTCTGCAGAGAACTTCGGGAAAGTCTTTCAGAGAGCTTCAGGGAAGTTCTGCAGAAAACTTCAGGCAAGTTCTTCAGAGAACTTCAGGTAAGTTCTTCAAAGAACTTCAGGTAAGTTCTGCAGAAAACTTTTGGAAATTCTTTCAAACGTGAACAACAAAAGCGGTTTGAGTCCTTTCCATTTTTTTTACATGAGATGGACTTTTGGCATGATTGTCTCTGAAGGACTTACCTTAAGTTTTGTGAAGATCTTCTGTGAAGGACTAACCCGAAGTTGTTAGAAAAACGTACCAAAAATACCCATATTGGGGTTATCAGCCTCTTATGTGCACTAGTGATAAACATTGATTACATAGTTCACAGCCAGACATGCGCCATGCAGTGAAATAATTCTGAACTACGAAGTCGACTCTATGAAGACCATGATTACTCGAATAAATTTCCTGAATACAATGAGTTCATACATAATCTAGATATCAAAATACAGATATTACAAAAAGGTGAGCACTATCGCCACGTAGCGGATGAATTCTGATCTGATGTGTACACCATTCAAAAAGCTCTGACCCTTCGAATATATTTTTTTGAAGATGCCATCTTGCTATGTGTCAATAATCTCGAGATCCAGATTATACATTAAGTTTACATGCACACTAGCGCCACGGAGTGAGATAATTCTGAACTGTTGAGTCGAGATTCTGGAACCTCCTAATTTTACTACTAACTTTTCTGAAAACAGTAAACTTGTACATGATCTAGGTCTCAAAAAAAAAGGTAATACACAAAGTTCACATTTACACTAGTGCCACGGAGCGGACGAGTTCTGAACTAATGTTAACACCATCTTAAAGGCCATAATCATCCAAACATCTTTGTCGAAGACGCCAACTTGCTATATGATCTTGAGATTCAGGTTATACAATTAGTTTACTAGCACACTAGCGCCACGTAGCGAGATAATTCTGAACTTTTAAGTTTACCATCCTAAAGGCCTTGATCTACAGAACTACTTTGCTAAAGAAAGTAACTTCCTATATACGAAGTATTACGAGATATTTTCTGATGAAACAACAAAGGTCAATTCCCATATATCATTTGAGTTCACCATCAAGGGAATCCGCGCATGTCGGGGGGTTTACTGTACTATGCTGTTTTTTTGCTAAAATCTGCTGCCTTTTAACGGTCATAACTTTTTCTGGTGAAGTTGGATCGACACATTTTCTTCTGCAAAATTGTGTGTTGAAGTCTGAGAAATAAAAGAAACATGCTTTTGGAATATTTACATTTAAGCTGCGGCAGTTATTTGAGTGTTTCTCAAAATATATCAAAATTTTAATTTTTGATGCCAATTTGTGAAGAAAAATGCAAATCGCATGAGGTCACAATACGATATTCGGTGGTTTTGGGCCCAAGCTAACGGAAGCTGGCATGGAGCTCTGGATCTCAAGACTTTTTTTGGATTTTGTCGTCCAAAACACTTTACTTAAAAATTCATATCTGGGTGTCACAATACTACCACTAATTAACAAAACTAAGACTCTTCTTCCGGATGCGGGGGCGAAGCACAAAAATAAAAATAAAACGGGGAAATACTACCGACAATCACACATTTAGGGAGGAAATCGATTGTATTCACTATTTCTCACACAAAGCACGCCGAGATTTCATTATTTCACTCTTAGTTTAAGTAACATTATGAATTATTGTTTGGTTTTTTTTTCGCGAAAACGACGGAGCAAAAACAAAACACGTCAGTTTCAAAGCACGGGTTGCTGCGATCTTCAATATTATCATCATCTTCATCATGTACAACAACTTATCAATCGATAGATTGGTTCATAGTTGTTAGCATGCGAAAGATTTATCTGCGCGTCACCTGGGTGTGAAGATGCGAACCTGATTCTACCGCTAGTCATCATCATTCCATCAACCATGATTTTCAACACCAAGAAGAATAACCGAGCAGTCGGCACCTCTCTTTCTATCCGGTCAACATTAAAATGGAGAAACCATAGACTGCTATATAAAGCCGAACTGTCATCACGTTTGACTAGGCTTTGTGGTACCGAACCAACATCATCATCATCAATCAACAACAGAAAAAAATCAGACTTAATAAAATTAAGTGCTAATTCGGAAGAAATTATATGAAATAAATAGAGTAGTGTAAGAAGTTGAACATAAGAAAAAAGGTTATTTTAATAAAAGAATTTGTTAAACTGGTTTAAAATGAAACAAGACAAATTGAGCAAGTGAATTCGTCGACGTTGTGCTATGTTTTGGTGCATTTTTTTTTGCACAGAATATTATTCGCCGCTAAGTGAATCGAATAATAATGTTGTAATGGTGGAATAATCTTCACTGTCACAACTACGAGTAATCATTGGCAGTACTTGCAATTGGCTATGGCTTTTTTGAGCAAATTACAGGATCTCATAATGTGCCACGACAAATATGGCACAACAGCGCCCATTCCTTGACTGACCAAAACACAGGAATAGTTTGAACGTAATCAGATTAAAACTATAAGTTATCACATTAATACATTCAGTGAAGTGTTTTGATGGGCTTCGATGTTTGTGAAAGCTAATGTCAACTAGCACAATTTGACAGCATTTCACATTAAATTGCCATCACTATTGAAATCATTCCATAGTAATTACGCACTCATTAACCACGCATTTCAATCCCACACAAGTCCGCAAAGTCGACCCCTTATTGATTCTCCGGAATTGGGTGGCTGTACAAATAACGATACCAAGCTTAATCAATCACCATGAGTGTGCACAATATGAACCAAAAGCAGCTTTTCTGGTCTTGTATTGAAATTTTATGGGGCAAAAACAATTCGTGCTGGAATTTATCGCCCACTCCCCACTGATGTGATTTGTGATCTAATTTTGTGGTGCATATTTATAACAGCAATGGTGAGGGAGAGTTAGAGAGGCAGAGAGTTTATATGAAACGCATTATGGTTATATAATTGTGATATCTGTGCAAAATTAAACCACATTACTAATTCATCATACGTTGTCGTTTATGTGTATTTGCATTTAAAATTACATCCTTTCAGTACTATATTCAATAATTAATTAATCTATGTTTTCTTCCTTGCGTTGCACCTTTTAGTTGTTGTTGTTTTTTTACTCGTTAGCTTCTTGCGTTTTATCATCAATATAATTTTATTTTTATATATTCTGGTTTTATTTTATCACACATAAATTCATTGAATTCCCTTACTTAACTGTCAAACTACTGCACACTTGCAACGGTGCAGTTTGCAGCTTCGGTCGTCATTCACTTTCATAGCATAATTTTCTCGATCATAATTTTCATTTTATGCACACAATGGATGTCTGTTTTCTGCTTTCTGTTTGCCACCATCGCTCTACAACATACCAACTTTTGCTTCTGGTGAGTTCTTAGTACTACTTACTTAATATATGTACATAAAACTTTGTTTTATTCATTTTGTTTACTTTCTTCCATTAGATTTACTTTATATAGAGTACTAACGGGACTTATCTCATTGTAGTATGGGGATTATGAGTGATGTATCCATCGCTCACTCATTCTCTTACATCAACATTCTTCAGCACTACTGCTGCATCCTAACGGCACGTTTATTTATCAAGAAATATTTTCGGAAACATCCACCCTCACGATTTCCCCTTGCTTGCTTCCTTGCTTTCCGTTTACCTTTATTTGCGTTTATAATTCATGCTGTTCATTTGCATTGTTGAATCTCATCCCCTTTCAGAAGTACCTTTCCACTCGATAGAAGCTGAATAGCAACAGTCGTCAGTGTCAGTGCACCCTTTCTTTCTTTCTCTGGAAATTGACGACGACAACAACGACGACGACGACGCCCTTTCTTCGGAATCCCGACTGGATTTAGCACCTGATTTGCATTTTATCTTCAGACAGGGCGTGGGAACAAACAAGAATAATAACAATCATCACTCGAAACATTATTTGCCGATTGCAACAATAGAAAGTGCCAGGATGCTAGTCCAGGCAGCAGCAACTGAAAGCTATTCGTCATATTCATTGTCGAAAGGAGCGCGTCTTCTTCTCAGACGATATTTTTGATTGCTTCAACGAGATTTGAATTGCTGTCGTCATCGTCGTCGCCGCTGGGACACAAGTAGTAATCCTTATTCGGTGCCGGTAAACAATTTGTTATTGCGCGCCAACCCAGCTATGGATGCAAATATTCTCTAAACCCTCCAAGCCGGTGACGATGCTTTGTCGCCATTGTCGCCATTCTGAAAGATTTGATTTTAATGTGCTCACGAATATTTTTCCATCGGATTATAGCGATGCTGAAGTTGTTGCTGATGAGGGCGCCATTGGAGAAAGCACGTCGGTCGATGCTTGAGAATGGTGCAGCTTTTGCACCTTTCACCGGTTGCTTGTTTGTGCAGTTCTGTTGATCACATAAGTATGGCAGGATTTACAGGTGAGTGCATGAAAGGGTATGGTCCATAACTTTTAACAGTTTATTATCTTGCGCTCAAAGGATGATCATGACGTCCCTTGAGCAGAGTAGATACTAGATAAAAGTAACCTCCTTGACTGCCAAAATGCGTTGTTACTTCAAAAAAGGTTATAGTGCCTTGTAGTCCGTTCACATTTA
The DNA here is from genome assembly GCA_024533555.2 of Aedes koreicus. Taxonomy (NCBI): domain Eukaryota; kingdom Metazoa; phylum Arthropoda; class Insecta; order Diptera; family Culicidae; genus Aedes; species Aedes koreicus. The sequence continues at coordinate 1,079,490 of JAHHFK020000940.1, read as the reverse complement.
GGCAAACGCGCCAATTTTCAATCCAAAACTGCCTTTTTCTGACAGCTGATTGTTGTTGACGTGTTTGGCATCATGTTGAATATGGATAAAAACGACTTTCGTTCTCTCATAAAACATTATTTTTTTAGAGGTAAACGGCCAAGGAAACAACAGAAAAGTTGGATAAGTATTATGGGGCACCGTTAAATATTGGTTTCGAGAGTTTCGTGGTGGCTGCAACTCCAGTACCGATCAAGTCCGCAGCGGCAGGCCCTCCGATGCGGTTACAGAGGACAATGTCAAAAAAGCTCATGAAATGGTATTGGCTGACCGGAAAGTGAAGGTGCGTGAGCTAGCAAATTCCACAAAGATTTTGGGCGAGATTCTGCGTATGAAAAAGTGATCCTGCCGCTGGGTGCCGCGCATGCTCACTCCTGATCAAAAACACATCGAAACAGTGTTAACTTGCTGATGCGGACTCGGAAGGACTTTTGGTGTCGGTTAGAAACTTTTGATGAAACCTGGATCCACTATTACACACCACCGAACAGAATGAGTGCCCGGCAATGGACTGAAGCCGGCACGAGTGCTCCGAAGCAGCCTAGAGAGGCTCAATGGGTCGGAAAGATTTTGGCGTCGGTTTTCTGGCATTGTCATGGCATACTTAGGGTTATTCCGACAGTCGAAGAGACGTTTGTCACTTGGTGAAGTAAGAAAACTCACCTGCGATGACGTGACTCTCCTTGATTTCCCAGAAGAGTCACGTCACTGCAAGTGACTTTTCTCACTTCAACCAAGTGACAAACGTCACTTTCACTCTCGGAATAACCCTCGCTCTTCGGGGACTACCTTCGAAACCATCCTACAGCGAGTATTACTTATTATTATTGGAGCAATTGAAGGCCAAAATCGCTGCAAAATGGCCTCACATGAAGAGAAAAACAATTTTGTTTTAGCAAGACAATGCGCCGGCGCACAAGAGTATCACAACCACGGATAAAATCAAGGACTTACGGCTTCAATTGCTTCCGCATCCACCGTATTCACCGGATTTGGCTCCCTCCGACTATTATCTGTTCCCAAACCTCAAAATGGCCCCTCAATAAAAATTTAGCTCACGGGAGGAAATCATCGACGTCGCGGAGGACCTTCCGGAAAATTACTTTTCAAACGGGATTAAGAAGTTGGAAAGTCGCTGAAATAAGTTTATCGAGCTTAAAGAGGACTACATTGAATAAAATAAACAAATAAAAACATTGAGGTTTTAATTTTTTTTTTCATTCGCAAGGAGGTTACTTTTCGCCCCACCAAGTATTCAAGTGTCATAACGATCGTATCCTCTCGCGATGAGGAACTATCCTACGGATTAAAATGTACAGTCGAACATGCCAGAAGCTTTCACTACTCAGCTGTGAAATATTGAAGAATAACAAACAAATAAAAAGATGCATTCTACTGGGGCCAGGTTTTGTAAATAATATTAAAAAACACAGACTCCATTCAGGAGGGTTTCAATTTGACCTTTGACAGATCGAACATATTTTCCAAGGTTGTTATATCATGGAACTGATCCAAAAGCATTTTAGTTTGTTTGACATAGACGAACGTCTAACGGTAATCCCAAGTAACATTGCTAACACCATCCTGCTTTATTAAATAAGTTTTATTAAAGTTTTATGAAAGCCACTTGAAAAAAAAAATTTGGTTTTATTATGGTACCAAGAGGTGCCAATAGGTCTCGTATTTAAGTCAGGTTTATGAGAACCTACACAGCTTGTTCACAACGATCTTAAAACCTTGTTTCTCAAATTCCTTCTACTCCTATCAAAGGTTTTATTTCGACTTTATGAACTCGTAAAATGCTGTCTTGAAATGCCGTTTTGGGACTCATTGATTTTATCTTGTTATGGTCAGTTGAAAAAGCATTTTATAACCAATCTGCCTCCAGTTAATGCATTAAACGGCAAATTAGCATCGAAGGAAGTCACCATTAGACCAAATAGTTTTATAATAGTCATTGCGAAGAAAAAATTGCTTTATGGCAAAACTGTGATTTTTTTCCAATCGCCATATTGAAATATAAGAAATAATTGAAATGTGGAAAAATTAATGCATCAAATTTTCAATGGTTTGCAAATAAACTGTAGATCGGGGACTAATTTCGGTATTCTTTTAGATAATCTTATCCAATTCCAAGCGCTTTTCAGAAAATTCATGATTAATTTATCGAATATATTTGTTTCCATTTGATTTATGTTGTTGTAAATTCGCATAATTTCCGAGGCGCATTAATTTCCGGCTCTTATCGTGCCAATAATCACCATAAAAATAATTGCGCATATATTTTGGAGCACAATACACTGTATAAAACACAACTTGTTTTGGGTATTTTGCTATCAAACGAAATTTCTCGCAACACTAGACCTATTTTTTACTGCTAAATGAATCAGAAGAGCAGAGAATCGAACAAAGCAGAACAACAAAAACCAACCTCGATTTCACAGTGAAGTTTGACAGCTGTGGCCATTTGGCCGTATCTTTGTTTTCATGGCAGCCAATAGGTTTTATTAAGGTTCTCAAGTGGTCATAGCATCTTTCACTAGAACATTTTCAAAATCTTTATGTTTATTAACTTGTCTTCACAACCGTCTATAGAGTGGGCCAATTTGTACAAATTTCGGCTTTTAAGAAGCATAGAGGAGGTGTTGGTAGACTAAACAGTTTTGAATGTAGTTTTATCAACAAAGCCGCGAGGAGTTCTATACGGCTGAAATAAAACTAAAATTGTTACTTGGGATAGTTGAGTGTCAAACGATAAAAGCGACCTTCAAATTTCAACATTTCAAACTCAATACCTCAATTATTCAAGGCGCAAAGGCGGAATACCAAGACAGCAGGATGAATGGCTTCATCGGTATTGTGGGCGAGGATGAAGTGTCAACTCCCACGATAAGTGAAGTTAAGGATGCTATCAAACAGCTTAAGAATAAAAAGGCAGCTGGGAAGGATAGCATCGGAGCGGAAGTTATAAAAATGGGCTCGGATAAGTTGTCGACTAGTCTGCCTCGACTGATAGTCAGGATCTAGGATACAGAACAGCTACCGAAAGATTAGAAAGAGGGAATTATATGCCCAACATACAAAAAGGGTAACAAGTTAGAATGTGAGAACTATCGAGCGACCATTACAACAAAGTGCTGTCCCAGATTATCTTCCGTCGTCTATCGCCACTAGCAAGTAGATTTGTGAGAAGTTATGAAGCCGGTTTTGTGAACGGTCAATCGACAACTGACAAATTTTTTACGTTGCGGCAGTTTCATGAATATCAAGTCCCTACACATCACCTATTCATCGACTTCAAGGCCGTATACGATACTATTGATCGCCGAGAGCTATGGAAGATTATGGACGAGCACATTTTTTCCGGGAAACTGACCAGAATGCTCAAGGCTACAATGGATGGTGTACAGTGTTACGTGAAGATATCGGGTGCGTTATAGGACTCGTTTGAAACACGCGAAGGACTTCGACAAGGCGATGGTCTTTCCTGCCTACTGTTCATAATTGCGCTAGAAGATGTTATGAAACGTGCGGAATTTAACATGTGGGATACGACTTTCAATAAATCAGGCCAGTTCATCTGCTTCGCTGCTGACGTGGACATTGTCGGTAGAACGATCCAGATGGTAGCTGATCAGTACACCAAGTTGAAACGTGAAGCGGAAAAAGTTGGATTGTAAGTGAAGTATCGGTTGGTTGGAGGAACTGAGCGTGATAGAGATCGCATAGGCAGAACTGTGACAATCGAGCGGGATGAGTTCGAGGTGGTGGATGAGTTTGAGTACCTCGGATCATTGGTTACGTTGGATAACAACTGCAGCAGAGAATTTCGGAAACGCATTATTACCGGAAGTCGTGCTTACAATGGACTCCACAAGACCTTGAGGTCTGGTAAAATTCACCGGTACAAGACGCAGAGGAGCGCAGCGAGCTAGGTGGTTAAACCAAGTGGAGCAAGACCTTGGGAATGTAGGACATTCAAGGAACTGGAGACAAGCAGCCCTCAACCGAGTTTTGTGGTGAAATATTGAGACGCAGGTGCGGTCCTAATAGGACGTTGGACCAGCATAAGTAAGTCAGTAACTCAATTATTCCTTGATTGATTTTCAAGATGTTTACGAGGTTGGTGCGACAAAAACATAGTCGCATCGCCCGATGGCGCCATCAATCTCAAGAGAAATTTTATATCGTGTAGTTTATTCTCGTAGACAACTACTGTCAAAACTGCAGAAAAATCGGACTTTCAGTTTTGTTTTGACCGCCTGTGGAAGTGGGCCTGTTCGCGAAATGGAATAAGAGCAATATCGGTCGGTGATTCGATTCTTGTTTTTGGAAGGGAAATCGCGCAATGAAATCAAAGAACGCTTGGTTGCTGTGTACAGTGGCTCTTCTTCTTCAATGACGACCGTCAAAAATTGATTTAACGAGTTTCAACGTGGTCGCACGTCGTTTTTTTGTTGAGCCACAGCCAGGTGTCCCGAAAACGATGATACCCCGTTTGGCATAAAGACTTTTGGCATACGGATGTTTGGTCGAATGGACGTTTGGCCGAATGGAAGTTTGGCCGAATGAGAATTACATTTGTTTGATCAGTGAAACTCAAAGAACTGCTCATGTTTGAAAGAAGGAAAAATCTCACATAAGAGTTTTGATACCGTGCAAGCGCTTGAATCATAAGTTTGCTTTTGGATACAGGAATATGCTTCGTCAAATATGCAGTGCTTTATTTCGTTGATCAGTAAAACTCCAAAGAACTGCTCATGTTTGAACAATCTCACAGAGAGCAATAAACCAGGCAAGCGCTTGATTCAGAAGTTTGCTTTCGAATACAGGAATATGTATCGTCATAGAAGGCTCTTGTACAAAGAATCAAAAGAAGGTATCTTTCGGAGGAACTGCATATTTCTTCAAGATTATAAAAAATAATGACCCATTCTGTCTAGCTGTTTAACATTGTAAATATTTCCACCTAAAATCAGGAGTCTACGATTTTATCAAAACATATTCATACTTCTCATGTATATGGGCAAATGGCCGAATACAATTTTTTTGAATTTTTGAACATACAAATTTCGTCTTTTAGTGAATTGATATAGTTGAAACTTAATTAGAATACTTATTTCTGCAAATGCGCACACATATTGATAATCTCTAAGTGTAATAAGTCTAGAATATCGGGATGCTATCTAATGCGTTCGAGAATGTTTTTTTGGTTTCTTTTTTCCCTCTTTTAGATCTAATGCGTTTGAACATACTTTTTTAAATTCTTATTTCCTTCTCTCTGCAATAAATTTATGCTAATAAACAATTTTCGGCCAAACATCCATTCGGCCAAACATCCATTGGGCCAAACATCTATTCGGCCAAACGTTCATTCGGCCAAAGATCCATATGCCAAACGTCTCACGCTCCGCGAAAACGGCTACCATGGAGGATAACGTGACCAAAATCCACGATTCCGTATTGGCAGACCACCGAATGAAGGTTCGCGAGATAGTTAAGATAGTAGGCATCTTAAAAGACCGTGTGGGTAATATTTTGCATGAGTTTTTCGGCATGAGCAAGCTGTTGGCGTGATGGTGTTCCGCGTTTGCTCAATCTGGACTACAAACGCAACCGTGAGACCACTTCAGAGCAGTGTTTGAGGCTGTTTAAGCACAATCCAAAGGAGTTTCTGCGTCGTTTCATGACCATCGACGAAACATTGATCCACTGGTACACACCAGCGATCAAGGAGCGGTCAAAACAGTGGACTTCACCCGGCGAACGTGCTCCGAAAAAGGCGAAGACTGTCTTATTGCCCAAAATAGTGATGATCGCCGTTTTCTGGGACTAGCCAGGTGTGAACTACATCAATTACCTGGAGAACAGCAAAACGGGTACGAGGCTGTACTTTGCCGACTTATTGGGCTGAATCGACGCTAAATTGCAGAAAAAACGGCCACATTTGGCAAAGCAAAAATTGCTCTTCCAACCGTCGCCACGGCCAAATTGGTCGAATTGGGTTATGAACTGCTGCCCCTTCTTTTTATTACCAAACATCACTCAGTGGGCAGAAATTTGTGTTGAATGAGGAGATCATTGCCGCCACAGAAGCCTTCTTTGCAGACCTCGAGAAAACGTATTTTTCAGATGGGTTAAAGAAGATCGAGCATCGCTGAGTCAATTGTATCAAGCTTAAAGGAGACTATGTTGAGAAGTAAATCGTCACTTTAAAAAAAAAAAAAAGGAAGAATTAACGTTTGGAGGCTCGGGACGCGGAACTGCCGATCCCTCAATTTTCTAGGAAGTTCTCGCGTGCTTTCCGACGAATTGAAGAACCGTAAGTTCGACATAGTAGCGCTACAGGAGGTTTGATGGAAAGAATCCACGGTGCATACGTTTCGAGATGGTCATACTATCTACCAGAACTGCGGCAATACACACGAGCAGGGAACAGGTTTTATCATGATGGATGAGATGCAGAAGCGAGTGATAGGGTAATGGCTGATCAACCCAAGATTTTGCAGTTTGAGTATCAAGGGCCAAATCTTCAACATCAGCATCATTAACATGCATACCCTTCACCTCGGAAGTTCTGATGATAACAAAAATCAAAATGACATCAAGATCATCATTGGGGATTTCTTTGATCATGCTGGAGAAGGAATATAAACTGGTGATTGGAAATTTCAGCGCACACCAGCTGACCAACGACAACGGCTTTCGACTTATCGACTTCGTCGCCTCCAAAAACATGGCCGTACGTAGAACTTTCTTCCAGCACAGCCTCCTACATCGGTACACATGGAGGTCACCAAACCAATTGGACTTCTGCTGGAAGAAGAAGAACCTTAACGAAAAATTTCTAGACCAGACCAGGAATCGAACCAAGCCACTTCCAGCATGGTGTTGCTTTGAAGCTGCGCCTTTACCGACTGAGCTAAGGGAGGACCCTTAGCACTGCAGTCTTTCTTTACTAAATGGAGCGCTAGAGAGTTGCCGCCTTCGGTAAAGTTTCTGATTATGTCATTTGTCGTCTTTTGTCATTATCAGATTAAAAACAGATCTTGCCGCAAAGATGGCGCTGCAAACTATCTTTTCGAAATGAAGCGTTAGAGAGCTGCCGTTTTCGGCAAAGTTTTTCAATATGTCATTTTTCGTCTTTTGACACTATCATATTAGTTATTGATATTGCCGCAGAGATGGCGCTGAAATTTATCTTTGCCAAATGAAGCTCTAGATAGTTGTAGTATCAGACAAAGTTTCTCAGTATGTCATTTGTCGTCTTGTGAGATTATCATATTAGTTCCAGATCTTTCTCGAGAGATGGCACTGCAGTATATTTTTGCAAAATTAATCTCTAGAGGGTTGCCGTTTCCTCAAAATTTCTAAGAATGTCATTTGTCGTCTTTTGAAAACTTCATATTAGTTCATGATCTTGCTGTAGAGATGGCGCTGCAGTCCCAACAAACGTCAGTGTGGAATAATCGCTTGTTCAAACAAATTTGGAGAAATTATTCAACTTTCTAGAACAAAAAGCTGAACAACTCCTCCAAATTGGTTTGAACAAACAGTTATTCAGCATTGATGTTTGTTGGGGTGTATCTTTGTCTAATGTGATCATTTTAAATGTCTTTATTTTACATTCTCAATAACATTGATGAAGACGGCAACTCTCTAGAGCCTCATTTGGTAACGATAGACTGCAGCACCATCTTTTCGGGGCAGTTTGGAACTAATTTGATAATGTTAAGCGACTACATTTTACATTCTCAACAACTTTACTCAAGACGGCAACTCTCTAAAGCTTCATTTGACAAAAATAGACTGCAACGCCATATCTGCGGCAAAATCTGGAACTAATCTGATAATGTCAAATGACTACATTTTGTATTCCCAACATCTTTGCCGAACACGACAACTCTGTAGAGCTTCATTTGGCAATGACAGACTGGAGCACGATTTGGAATTAATATGATAATATCAAAAGACGATTCGTTACGCACTGAGAAACTTTTCTCAAGACGGCAATTCTCTACAATGAGTCTGGAATGTTTTTTATGCACTTCTGTCAGCACAGCCAAATTAAAAGTTCCTTCTCTTTGTAGCAGATTCCGGGGACAATGTTACCGAAACCAGTTTTTTGTTACAATGCATTTTTGAGACCATAATCCTTCAAATGGTCCAAAAACATCGACTCCTCATCAAAATTTCGAACTTCTATGAAGGGTTGAAAACCGGGTTAATATTGACCCTAATGTTTTATGTGTCAGTTCTTTTGTAGAACGACCTTAAACTGATATTTAAGAAAATATTTTTGCAAAAATTAAAAATTCGGTGAAATACTGAAAGTCAGAAAATATGAGCCCGATTGGTTAAAAAATAAAAAAAGATAGCGTACATTGAAGTTGAATCAGGGGTCAAAATTGACCCCAATGTCTTAGGAAGGATAAGAACCATCTTTGGCGGAGGACCCATCCTTGCCAATGACCTTCGTGTAACATTGCGGGCCAGGAAGAGTTTTTGAATCTTCCTTAACGAATGTTTCGTCATCCATTAAAATACAGTGATCGTCGTTCTCCAAAATTCGATCATAGAGCTACCGTGATCTTTTTCTGGCAGTTTCTTTCTGTTAAGAACTTTTTTTGGCGATTTTCTGTTTTTTGTAAAGGATGTCCACAGTTAAATTGCGTTACTGTCAATAAGCTGTAACATTTCGCCGTTTGGGTTGATTTCAACGAAATTTTTGATGTAATGACCTCAGCGTGTATTATTTACACTGCGTGAGACCAAGTTTATACATTGTTTTTTATTCCCTGAATATTTCATGACAATCGGTTGAGAGACTTGTTTTGGAGGACGAGTTCAAAGTGATGCAATTTAACTGTGGACACCCTTTATGTTTTTAAGGGCCATATCGCCGTTTGATTTGTTGGATCATTTCATACGAAGTACCTGCCTTTTTGGCCAAATCACGCATATAAATTGATTTGTTCTTATTGATAAAATTCACAACGTATTTGTTCACGAGGGGTGACTGGCGCCTTGTTTTCGTCCAGATCTCGGAAAATCGGTAACCGTACGGTATCGTACGTTCCAAATTTCTCAATAATTGCTTTCACACTTGCAGGTGCTACTACTACGCGTTTGATTAAATATCACACCTTTCACAGTACACCAAGTGTGCAAGATTTCTTTCGCCACTCCAATTTGAATTCGCGACATCCTTGCTGCAACAACATACTGTATAAAGTGTGTGCCGGAAACTGAAAATTCACATTTAGAAAATTTTACAGTATTCGGTAGTTTTTAACCGAACTTTCAACTGCTGAACGTTTGGTTATCCGATTTAACGGATTTCGGTAAAATTTGACAAGTTCCGGTAATGTTTTTACCGGAATACTGTAAAATTTCACCGAAATCCGGTAAATTGGATTACCGAACGTTCAGCTGTTGAAAGTTCGGTAAAAAATTGACATGTCAATAAATCAAATTAAACGAAAAGATACGTTGTGCGTGCTTGTACTGGTTTGCGAGAGCGTTATAAATATTTGAAACTACTTTTCCATTCACTCCTTAGATCTGATAAAATCTCCAAAATGTGTCATAAACCTAAATTGGTTTTATAAGTGTATCCATTTCGCATTAGGCCAAAATTCTTATGTAAATTCGCGACAAATCCTAAAAATTCTCAAAATCCGCATTGTCATGACGACCCTGCAAACATATTCCAAAACCATCCATCCGAATGGCCTCTCAAGTAACTAATTTTTATTTGCTCTGAATAATTCCAATGATATTTTCCAGGAAAAAATTTATGTTTGTAATACTTCTAATAGCAAATTCAATTATAGTAGTAGATTAAAAGTTCGATCAATCTTTCTTCATGCATGACTTTAACCTATAAAAAAAGAATATTTAAATAGAATACTTCTATTTGCAACCGGCCGACGAAATTCCAATCACCTGAGGTGAAAACGAACAAAACAGACGCTTTAGAAACAAACTTCGATCAACAGAACATCACGAACAAACCGATTCCTATCCTTAGAGTAAGTTGTTCTTCAAAGTTCACACTTTTCTTTTCAATTAATTGCTTCGACGATAACTATGCAGAACAGTTTCCGCTAGAATAATTTTGCTAATATTTTACTCGCAATTTTCATCCTTTCATCTCCAACGCTAGTCCCGTTGGCTTTGTGTTTCTGTTTTCTTTACCTTCATCTAAATCTTAAAGTTCTGCCCCGGAATTTCACTTTCCCACACACAAACATTTCCCACGCACTCGCCGAAACAACCATTAATCAGCGTCGTCGCTATCATTAACACCTTCATCACGCGCGCTTTCATCCCGTGCAGCTGCTTATCTTCCGTCACCTCCATCACCAACCGACCAGCATCAGGAAAAGTTCCGACTCGGAGACCCACGTTCGACTGACTGCTGCTTCGCAACGCAACATTTCCAGGGCATACTACAAGTGGGTGAAGATTTCCCCATATCTTTTTTTTTTTTTGTTTTTCCTTTTATGCACGCCCGCAAGACACACTGACTTGTAGGAGCAATAAAACCCAAACGAAAAAAAAAACTGCTTCTTCCATTTACGGATCGTTGGTAGAACTAAGGGGCAAGGAAAAAATCAAACAGAAGAAAGTTAAACCGGAAATCACATCACTAATGCACGTCACGGAATCATGTTATGGAAATCGTGCCGAATTTGAGCAAATGGTGAAAAACTATTAGCAGCCCTGTTGCCTCTGCCGCTACCAGGAATCGGGTTGAGCTGATTGATGGCACCGATCTCGTCACCGAGGGGGCACTGCCAGACGCCGAGGATGACATGTCTCCTGGGAAATGCGGTGGAATGGAAGAGAAAACGAAATGATTAATTGACTCGATACGCATGCGAAGTGAGCCGGAGGAGGTGACTTACCCTGTAAGTGCGTCATATAGTCCTTCCGGTCTAGTTCGTTGTCCAGCTGGGAGAACTGATCGTAGGGGGTACCGGCGTCCAGGCCCGAACCCCCCATGAGGCCACGGGGAAAAGGGAAACGAGAAAAATAAACCAGACCCAAAAAAAAAATAAATTAAGAATATTTTTTTTAGATTTTTCTTTTTTCCCCAAAAACTTCCCGACAATATCAAAAAATATAATAAAATTATTAAAAAAAAAAAATAAACCCAAAAAAAAAAAAAAACAAAAAAAACAACCACAAAAACTCAATATAAATAAAATCTCAAACTTTACAATTAAAAAATAATATTTTTTTTTTTTAAATTTTTTCCCCCGCGGTTGTGTGTTTTTTTTTTACCTGTTGCGGTGTTTGGGGGGGGTTTGTGGGGCTTTTTTTGTCCACTTTTTCCCGTGTTTTTCTTCAGAGTTTCCGGGTTTTGGTTTTTTTCCCGCTTTTCTCCACCTTCTTCTCCATATTCGCCCAAAATTTTTCAATCGGACGAAGTTCTGGTGTATTTGGCGGGTTCGCCTCCTTCGGGACCACATTACCCAAGCAACCAAAAGTTCGAATTTTCCTTGAGATGAGAACTCAGAAGTTTACATTCAGTCGAAATTTAGTTCCATGGAACTTTTTTGCTGAATAACAAGACACTTCACGGACAAACAGAACTTAATTTTCTTTAAAGTGTCATTTATATTAAAAGGAACTTAAAAGTTCGAGAATAGTTTTTTCTTGCTATTCAACCCAACCTTCAAGTTTATATGTTGATAGTTGAGAACTTAATTTGAACTTCAACAAGTCTCTAACACAAAGTTCAATAAAAGTATCAACCGTACTTTTATTCAGCACAAAAGTCTACAATACATCTAAGTTGAACTACTTTCCTACTTTTCGAAGTACACGTAAAGTTCTGAGTAAAACTTTAGAAAATGTAAAAACGATTGTTTACATTTGAAGAAGGATCTGGTGTTGAACTTCAAGTTTGACAAGATACAAGAGCAAGGAATGGATTTTTCAAAAACATTAAAAAAGAGCGGCTTATTTTATTACTATCGTAAAAAACTGTTAGCTTAATCAACGGTTGGATAGTCATGAAGGAAATGAATATATTTTTTGGCTCAGGAAGTACTAGCATATCGGTCCCAAGCTCGGTCCCAAGCTTAATCCCAAGTAACTCAAAGAAAACCATCATTTTAGAATGAATTATAGTATTTTGTTATATAAATATATTATAAGTGTTTTGCAAAATATGTCACGTTCTGAGCGGTTTGAATCATTCATATTTTATAAGATCAATGGGCCAAACCAGTTTTCTCTGACTATGATTAAGCTAAAAATACTTTTTTCACTGCTGCGAGTGATTTATTCCTTATAGTTGTTTGTTAAAACATTGTTCTATACATTTATAAAACGTAAACAGGACAAGATTTTATAGGTAGTATAAAACACCGTTGAAATAACATTACATCAACCATGTTTTGCAACACATATTTTGTGACATAAGGATGGATTTGTTGTACAAGATTGTGGTTTCATTGCCAACGAAAAGCAAATCGTAGATACTAAGAATAAACTTTTCAATCATCGGAATTGGTAAAGTAAAGAAGCTACAAACTTTTCACGCCAAGGACTAGGGTTCGAATCCCATACCTGGCGCTGTTTTATTTTTGTATGAGGTTTTATTTTTTTTCACCTTTTCGGCTGCATATTTTGTGCTTTTTACGTCATATTAAGGTATGAAATGAAGTTAATTGCTTATTAATTGCATGTATTTGTCATTGGACAGTATTTTCAACTTGTTTATAACCAGCTGTGTTGCTTGGGATGATTCGCCACTAATAACTTAACTCACACGAATACACCCTCAAATATTCTGTCAAAACAACATAGCGAATCAAAACAAAAACAAAGATACTAGGTACTGAAAAGCGCACAAGTGCATAGCAAGGCGCAGACTGCAAGGTTTACTTCGAAACTAGGGGTTCTACAACAGTTAACCAATTTCAAATCGCTAGTTACACATTGATTGTTGGCTAAATGGGATGCGGAAAATTAAGCTGTCACTCAACAAGCTAATTATTGTGTAGTTTTCTTTTTTTTTTTTTTTGAATGTTTTTTTATCCTGCTTTATAGGAAAACAATAGCCTACCACATCACAAAATGTTCCGAACGAAAGAGAAATTGGGACCGATTACCCAAGACATACATCTCCGTCCGAAGACAATTGACCTGAAGACGATGACAGCGAAATGGAAGATTTTCAGAAAAGTGATGATGACTCATTAGATTATTGATATTCATCATTTGAAATAGATAAATATAGTGCTGCATTGGATTGAATTGGTTTGAATGAGTGCAGTAGGCAATCACACGAATCCATAAATCTAATATTGGAATTAACCCTAATTAAAATCAGATTAAAACTACGATTGAATCTATTGTAGAAGAACATATAAAAGAATGGTAGATACTAAAGGCTTTATTGTTCTCAACGATAAGGTAACATTTAAAATTATTGTTTTCCACCATAGAATCTATTGTTGATGACGATTTTACAATAGAAATGCAGGGTTGTTATGTATCGTAACAATTCAACAATCAAGTTTTTCTCGAACAGTTTCAAACAAAAACCATTTATTTTATTGTCTTTTTACTGGTAAAATTTTCGCTACAATAGACTTTATTGTCTATGAATTACACTGATAATAGTGTCGTTTTAGTAGAAGTATACATGAACAGTAAAGTTTGCAGTTCAACAACAAAACTTATTATAAATTTATGGTTTTGTATTGTAATCCTATTGTAAATTTTTATTCGGGAAAAGGTTGCCCGTTCCGCTTATGAAGACATCCTGGCAAGCAACTTCCGAAATTTTTAAAGTTGCTGGAGGACAATATTGGTACAAAGGTATTAAGCAGTGTCTGATTGATTTTGTTCGGTAAGACTCAATATAAGTAATTGTACTGACCTTATAGGGTAATCCTATTTTGGCTACTAATTTGAATTACATGGCTAGATTCCCCAACACTCAAACTGAGGAGTCGTTACATAGCGTGATTCTAAATTAATCAAAACGATGTAGGATTATAGAGAACAAAAAAGTACTAACGCATGGAATCAACGCTTCGAGTAAAATCATAACATAAACCATTCAGTCCCTATGGCACAGTGGTAAGTATCCCGGTTTTAAAGAGGAAGACTCGAGTTCGAAACTAGATAGTAAGTATTTATGAAAAATTTAATTTAACTAAGAAAATATCATCAAATTGAACTCAATCATCATTTCATTAAACACATCACTCTAAAAATAAATTTGCGGCAGGATTAGAACAAAAACAAGAACAAAAATGTCGAACACATATGTCTTTTTTTTTGTTTTGTTGAGTTCGTTTGACGTACTTTTTAAGCTGAATAGCATTCTCTACAACCTCTTGAACTTCTTTAAGAAGTTTATAAGAATGCTGCTAGCAGCTTAATCATTGAATGCGAACTAGAAAGTTCGGTTGGAACAACACGCTGAAAGACATTCTATGTGCCCTCAAAGATAAGGTTCCGAAGGACGAAATGTCGGGTATTTATGAAATCCCGTGTAAAAATTGCCCGGCGGTGTACATTGGTCAAACCCGCCGAAAATTTAAAGTCCGCTTGAGGGAACATAGAAACGCCGTTGATAACGAAAGGCCCAATGAGTCAAGCGTAGCAGCACACTCTACCGGATCAGATCATACAATAGATTGGGATCATGCAAAACTCTAAAAGCGCGTGAGAAAGATTTCCCACCTAAATCCATGTACATCGCCACCGCTGAGCAGCCGCTGATGAACGAGGACGAAGCTCCTATAGCTTCGTCTCTTTTCCACTTGGCGAAACGGCAAATCAAATAGTTCCAACCACCCCCCTCTCCTTCCTACCTCTTCGACGTGTACTGTGCCAAGTACGAAGCAATTTTACTTTTGTGTCATCAGTTGGACATCTCCCCGTCGATGAGCTGCATCATGCTCGAAACAGGTCGGATTAAAAGGTAAATTTTGAAGTCCTTTTTCATTTGTAAGAACTATAAGTGTTGTGTCCATACTCGCATCGCGTTTCCGTTGAGTGCACTTCGACGAATTGAGCTTTTTGGCCACGTCTCGGGTGGAAAGGTTCGGGTTATTCTTAAAGTACTGCCTTATCTTCCGCACCTTCTCTGGGTATTCCGTTTTCAGTTTTCATACGCTTCCAGCGCGCCGCTCGATGGCCTTCGTCTCCCGGAACATCTTCACAACGCGGGACACGGTAGAATGGTGGATTCCAAGCCTTTTGCCGATCCATCTGTGCGACTGACCAGGATTATCGATCACCGCGCCCAAGATTTGCTGGCTTAGCTCTTCTTGTTTCGCATGCATCTTGAAAACTACTTGACAGATCGCGAAATTTTGCACACATAAACATAACACTCTAAACTAGTATTACCCAAAATTTCATTGATTCTTACACACGCGATAAAAAGTTACACCCAAAACAAAGTGTCGCATTTTTTCCGAGTCCAATCTTTAATTCAGCAATAAGGCTATTTTTATCTGGAAAGCTAAACATTTACAAATAATTTACCAAAAAAGCCCATTGCTGCTTAGAGCATTGGTCTCAAATGGTTTCGTGGTTGCTTTGTTAAGTGTTTTTTCTGCTCGGAAAACAAATTCATTCGTCATGCGCAATATGATAAAATAGATGCACTTCACCTCGAGTGCTTGTTTTCATTTGTCCGGTGGTACGTGTGACCCAGAGGACTGAAGAAAGCGTTAGTTCTTGAAGCCTGCCACTTTTGGTGTGGCGTTAGTGGCGATTTTGACATTTTAAACTCGGTTCACAATGGATTATTTTTCTATACAATATTTCTTCTGCCAAACTGCTAGTATTAGTCATTTTGATAAAACATTATAATACCTGGCTGATAAACAATGAAAAAATACTATCTTTGTGATAACCACTGCACTTAATACAACACGGAAGATTTTTCTCTCGAATGAAATTAACGACAAAAAACGACAACTTCCGCCGCGCATATTGTGTTTGCTGCATACAGCCTTCAAGAAAACCGAGCTGTCAAATAAACACAACACGCAGCACCAACTTTTCGACTTCACGATTGTTGTTCGCGTAACAGTTGAAAAGGGCCTATCTACATTGATAGCTTTTCTTCATAATCTTTCTTTCTAGTTGATCACGGCAAAACAATTGACTTTGAGGTTCTGCTAACAGCTTAGATTGAAAGAAGACGTTGTTAGCTTGTATAGGGTGTCCCAGAAAGTCTAAGCACGATTTTGTTGCACCAGTGTTGCTTCGAGATGACGTTTAAATAGCTGATCATCATTGTTTACATTTAAATCTGTATATTAAAATCATGCACATATGGTGTACTTTTCACAACGTTTTGCTGAGTCAGTTGGCGAAAATGAGCATCGGAGCAGTTCGTAACCCAATTCGGAAGTATGGTGGCCTTCAAGGACAAGAAAAAATCTGGAAGTAACCCAGGCCCTGTGGACCGAAACCTGGACCGGAAAATCACGCAAGCTTTCGCCCGTAAAAACGGTTCTTCCGTTCGAGATGTGGACCATAAGCTGGGAACTTCGAAGAGTAACGTCAACCGAGTAAAGACACGAAATGAACTAAGGACTTTCAAGAAGCACAAGAAGCCAAAACGAAGTGAAAAACAAGTATCATCTGTAAAACCAGGGGCACGTAAATTATACGTGAACCTGCTGTGTAAAAAATCTGCGTAATTATGGATGCAAAAAAATTTGATTATAAGATTCGTAAAATTTTATTATAAGACTCTTCCAGGGGTTCAGTTCTACACGGTCCGTGCTGGTCAAATCATTGAAGATGCCAATAAGTCAACTTTTACCGAAAAATTCGGTAAAAAACTATAAGGGACCGCCCAAGTAAGTATCGTTCATCTAGTTTCTAGTTCTTGGAACGAGAACTTGAAATTGGGTAAAAAGGAGTGTATGTGTGTTTGTGAATTCCCAACTTCCACAGACTGACAGTGGCATTATGGATAGAACCTTCCTGCGGCATTTTTTAGTATCTTGGCTTGCAAAAAGCTTAAATATATTCGAGTGATAGGAAGCGACAGCTCAATCGCAACTTCAACAGCTCATTTCAAACACGCAAGCAGACCGAAATTATCCTCGTATACGTTAATCACCGTTCTAACAAGTTCTCGATGTTGGTATCATCATGAATGTATCAGAACTTCCAGTAAAATAACATAAATATAATAGATAATTTAGATACTTTGATTAAGAAAAAACTAACTGCACTACTTACTTATTTACTACTGCCACAAGTCCCCCTGAATACCATTTTAGGTCAATTAAACTTGCCATGAAGGACAAATTCCAGTCATAGACGAGTCCTTTGATTTCAGGGGCCAATCTGTCCTGGACTTAAGCTCCCTTCCCACAGACAGATTCAACGCGAAATATTTGCAATAGAGCTCAGGGAGAGATGATGTTCCAGTAAAGTTCTTAGCGGTGCTACCATAAAGCAACTTGTCATAGCCGCTGGTACAATGCGGATCCCAAAAAATCGGCACCTTAAAAGTTGTACACTGACTTCACTCACAACTTATCACTGATACTAATAAATTAAAAAATATAGTTAAATCGTACGAAAATCTAACAAAACAATTATTAATTTTCTATTATTTGACAAGACTGAAGAAAAAACGTATGCACCGGTCAAACGTACAGCCTACTTCATCGCAAAGTTGGCAAGTCAAAATCATACGTACAAAAAGTAAAGCAGAGGCAAGGACTGAAGGCGTACATAGTGAAAAAGGTACCCAACCGTGATGACAAGCAACATTTCACTGCAACAAGTCGTGCAAAGGAGCTTTACACCAATGTTTGGAAACATTTTCTTGTATCATAATGGACGACAAAACATACGCACTCGAAGACTTTAAACAGCATCCGGGTCTGGCTTTTCACACCGCAATGCAAAGGAACGCCGTTGCCGAGCGGTATACAAAAATCCCGAAGAAGTATTTGATTTGGCAGGCCATATGTAGTTATGGTTGAAAATCGAAAAGTTTCGTCTCTGCCAGCACCATCAATAAGGATGTGTACGAGAAAGAATGTCTGCAAACACCGCTACCGTTTATCAGAAGCCACTACTCTCCAGCTCTGTTTTGGCCTCTTGTCACTAAATCCGTCCTGGAATGGTATAAGGTACAGGAGGTCAAATACGAACCAAAAACAGCCAATCCATCAAGCTGTCCAGAACTTCGCGCAATAAAGAAGTACTGGGCTCTAGTTAAGCGGAAACTCTTCAAAACTAATAATAAAGCAAATAGTACCGATGATTTCAAGAGAAGATAGAGAATCGCCACGGCGGAAATATCTGAGGATACCGTACGGAACCTGATGGCGGGTGTACCACAATAAGTTCGAGAATTTTAGAGAAAGATGGATTTACATCTGAATCAACTGTTTCTTATGTAGATATAACTCTATTTTTGTGAAATAAACAATCGGTTTTGTTGAATTATGTGTAAATTTTTCCTGCTGCTATTATTTTGGTGTCCGAAATTTAACGTGGACAGGCTTTAGAACGGTTTCCCATGCCAAACTTAACTAGGATTTTTGGTGCCCTGCAGCGTACAAGTCTTCGTCAAAAATTCAAAGTGGCGATGCAAATTGACCATGATGTAATTTTGTATTCCAACGTATAAATGTCTGCCCATATTTTAAATCAAATCACTCTTTTAGGCACTGTCTTCGTGTTGGAAAAGTGACATAAGAAATTATGAATCAGCCATGCTTAAACTTACGAAAGCCAACCAAACCACAAAAACAACAAAAAACATCTAGGATGGGCCAATTCCTGATTATACTTCCTTTGAATTGAATACAACTGAGTTTTAGAATAAAAATGTCAATTCAAGTCATTATTGTATTTGCAAAAACCATTTCTGTAGGAAGGGTCAAATAAGGTCTCAATTTCTCTAGCCGTTGCTCCGAGTCTCAGGCCCAATCTAATTACCATCAATGAAGCGTAAATACAGCCACCTTTTCCGGAGAGGATTATAATTATTATTTTTTCACGTCCCATCATTTTTGCCAGTAGGAGTTCGGAAAGGAATTGTTGGCAGTCAGGCTTGCTGCAGATTACATTCACCGAACACGCCTTTCCATTTAGAAACACTTACCTTAAGCTTTCCGAGCTGGAAGTGATGATTGCTCACCACAAAGTGCAACCCGATGGTCGAAGTTTCCAAATCGGTATTGCGGTCTCTGAACGGCTTATGATTTCGAATATGTGAGGGATTAGCCTGTAAGAAGATTAAGATTTATTCGGTCATTATTATTATTATTATTATTATTTCTATCGTTCGTGGATGTTGAATTTTCGGGGGTGTATGAAAAACTTTGTTGCTCGTTTAGGTGCTTGCATTGTGGGTTCTGTTGCTTCTCAATCCAGGCTTTAGAAGGATTACTTTTGCTTCCGGAATTGGAAGTTATATTTTGATCAATTTTTCTTTGAATCCATCCCATTGTCCAGCAACCATTTCGAATTACAGCTCAGGCGGAAAATTGTTCCGCTGTCGTTGGTCGTTTTCAACATGAAGAATGTTCATGTATGCCTGGAAGAGGCTGCCGGATTTCAATACAGTACACAAACACAGGGTATCCTGTTTGTTGAAGCGGTCGTCACCGTGTAGGTTTCCGTCCATGTGTGGTTTTTTTTATGTGTTAAACAGGCAGGGGTGGTCAAAGGGTGGTGGCTGGTAAGGTAAAGATTGTTGTCAACGTTTAGAAAATCGAGGATTAGGGATATGATTTGTGGCTCCCAGTGCTGTTCAGTTCGCCATTTTAGTCTGCGAAACGGGTTGTTGCAGGAAGCGAGAAAGTTTTGGAATAAAAGTGGGGGATGGGAGGAAGTGAAAGGAACATAGACATTTTAGGGACGGTGTTGAATCGTGTGTTGTTTAAATGTCTTGGCTTGGGATGGTTGTTGTACTTTGAACAGTTCTTCTCCAATATCTGACAGTGTAATATTGTGGTATTTTTTTAATGGCTGAGTTATCAAAGCATACTTTTTTGATTCTGATAAACCATGTATTGAGTAGCTTCTTTTTTTAAAATACAAGGTAAAATTCTCGGATTAATTAATAAATGGTCAAACTTGAAACCTGATAATAGTTTGTTATTTTTTTAAATTAGAAAAAAATAAAAAAAATTAGGTTATTAATAATTACAACTAAAAAGTTTTTATTCATTCCATGAAACATAACAATTCCAACATTTACCCTGGAAGCTCCACCGTTTGCTCTTATAAAACAACTAGAGGCGAATGAATTCTTAAAAATTTAAAGCCTCTCTAATAAATAAAAAAAAAAAATTATAAAACAACAAATGAACTAACTATTCACAGCGGAAAAATTGTACAATTGATTCCCAAAATAAACGCATTAGCTTGAACACTGAACAGCTTTCTACCCATCGACTAATATGGACTAAATTGATAAATCGCATTGTTTCCCTAAGATTTCGACCTGCACGGAAGCAAGTAGGCAATAGTTTTCGGAGTTTAGATTTGAAAATGCTTGACAGGCCGTTAGTTGTTTGGGCCTTACTCAGAAACAGAATAAAACAGAAAATTTCATCAATTTATTCTTGGAAAGAACAAGAAAGCATTTTTAGATAATTTTCCATGATAAGGAACATAGTTTTTTCCGGCCTCACGTGCAGTTTTCCTTCCTTCATTGTTGATTGTCACATTTTAGCTTCTCAACGCTTCGTAATGATCTTAACAACGACAAGCATCTACTTTTAAACGACATTTCAAAACATTAAAGGTCTTACATTCTTGTTGTCCAACTTTTTACTTTACGTTGACAAGCCAGCATAACGCTTCCCATTAATTTATGCCACAACAAAGTACACCGCAGAGACCAATCAACAATCATTCATTCACCCAGCATCCACCTTCATCCACCAGCACCACGCCATTGTTAAGCTCCTAGGAAACCTTTCGGACTACATTGGGAGAACTGTTTTTTACTCTTTCCGCAGAGCCCAACCCTGCCGTTCTGCCACTGCTGGTGCAATTCCCAATTACACTGAAGACATAAAATAAGCATAAAGGCATCATCGCTTTGCAGCTAAAAAACCACCCTCCCTTTTTCACCCACAGAGGCAAAACGGTGCTCAACCGTGGGTGGGGTTTAAAGTTTTGTTCGCCGCACTAAAAAGTGACTGCACACAACAAAATAGTCCCGCGTCTCAGCCCTGAAGCTGCGGCCAGAAGCTTACTTAAGGTGATTGCTTGATGCACCCATACATGACGGTCGTGATAGGTGCTATGTCTTACCACTTGAAGGTTGCAACAGAACAAATCTTCGAGTTGGTGTCGGGAAATTTTGTAATGATACAATGTTGGTACTCTTCAATGATTCACCTTAAGCTCTCTCCGTCGCACTTTTGCTTGTCCTCACAATCGTGCTCTCGGGGGAACGTTTCCGTTTGAAATATGATAGGTGGTGCAACAAAGCAATGTTGGAAAAACGGAAAACGGCTTTCATAAGAGGGGTTATGAGCTTTCTGTTGACATTTTTGCGAGCAATGAAAGTCTTCGAGTTTATATAGGGGAATTTATCGTTAACTGGATGGCTGGTGCATCTTGATGGATGGTCACTCTCATTTTACTAAACAATGAACATGGTTTGAGAGGAAAAATTGTTTACTGAGCTTTGGTTGGGATTCTTTAGAGGATGTTTCAAGCGAATTGTTCCAGAAAAAATGAGTAGCGTTTTCATGCGGAAATTTCTGGCGAATTGCGTCGGCATCAGATCATGTCCCCAGTGGCTATCTCATCCGATCAAAAGCCGGAAAACTGAGCACTTTGGCAATATTCAAAATATCAATCATCTGACTTTCTTGAACCCCGGGAACCGTTAGAATTTTCCGTCGTTTTTTCCCTCTAAACGAGCATGTTCCGGCCGCAGAAGAAGCTCACCACCGAAACCGGGTGAAGGCAGATGAAACAATGTTCGTTGAACATTTCCGAAGTGAGCTGAAATCTTATTTCATGCTTCACTGCTTCCGGTGTGGACTTTTCATGTGCACTATAAAGAAGGAACAAAATCAAATCTCGGGCCATTCTTGTGCTTCAATTCAGCTGCTTTGAGAATCACTTGCTGGCAGAGCGAAGGCGACGTCTTTTCACAATGTTCATTGAACCGCAAGCGTAATTACAAAGTCCAACTTAAATATTGGAGCATTGCATTGGGGGAGGAAACTTTTGCGTGGTGAGTTTGTAGATTTTGCCTCTGGTGAATGGAAACTGCCCGAAAGGTGTTCGTTCCGGTCGGAGGAAGAGCTTAATATTTTGAGGGATGTTTGTGGGTTCTGCTATCGAAGGAAACAATTGATGCAACTTAAATGTTTACTTGTTGGTTTTACACCTGGGCAGCTTCTTTGCCGGGGTGAAGTTCCCGATGTGATTTCAATTAGGAACATTTTATCTGAAAGCGAATGTGGGTTATCGTCATGATGGACTTCTTTTAACTGGAACTGCGAGAATTGAAAATCGATTCATTCTGTTTAACATTCTCTTGAAATAGGATGAAAATGTCATCAAAGCGTGAAATAATTTATTCAAAATCAATAATGATAATTGCTTTAGAGGCCGTGAGTCAAAATTTCAAAAACATATGCTCTTCTCCTAGATGATATTTTAAAAACATTTAAAAAAATAAAATTAAAACTAAGACACTGTTTCAAACAATAATTAGCAAACCCTTATCCTTCTTCACTCACTTTTGCGACATACATACTTCTTCAGTGTCGTGTGCTCGACTTAAATGGAACATCGGAGTAGGTCTAGTATTTACAGTAGGTTTGTTTGTACCTCAATGTTTGTGATGCTCGTGTTCGTTATTTTATACATGTCAGATTACAGTTTGACGTTTTTGTTAAGCAAGGCTTGTTCGCGACAAAGTCTGGACACCTCTAAATACGTATATCGCTGGAAATACTTCATCAACGCGTGAAATACTTCGCAGACTGATGAACGTATGTCTGTTCATTGTGTAAAATCAATTTTTGGTAATACTACAAGCTTTTAGATCGAAGATGGCATCAAAAGAAGAGCAAGTGCGAAAAGCAATTGTGTGCTGTCGCAATGAAAATCCGGGTCTGTCAGTAAGAAAACTTGCAAAAAAAGTTTGGTTTTCCTGCAAGCACTGTCCATAACGTTCTTAAATCTTTCGATACACGTTTGACAACAGCCAGGAAGGCTGGGAGCGGAACAAAAACGGATCTCAGGAACCACCAGAAGGACGCGAAGGTGAAGCAAATATTGCAGAAAAGATCAAATCTTTCGGTACGTAATGTGGCTAGAAAAATAAAAATGTCCTCAACTTTCGTGCATACTTCTAAGCACCGGTAAGGTATGAAGTCGTTCAAGGTGAAAACTGTACCGAACCGTAATGATAAACAGAATGTGACGGCTAAAACCTTGGCTCACAAGTTGTATCGCGAATATTTGACGAAGTTTTCCTGCGTGATAATGGACTATGAAAGTTATGTGCTGGAAGACTTTAAGCAGCTTCCCGGGATGTCTTATTATACTGTCATGCAACGGAACGGCGTAGAGGAGCATCTCAGGACAAAGAAACAGGCCAAGTTTCCCAAAAAATATTTGGTTTGGCAGGCAATATGCAGCTGTGGTCGAGCAAGCAAAAGCTTCATCACTACCGGAACGGTAAACAAGGAAATATACCGTGAAGAATGCCTAAAGAAGCGATTGTTACCATTCCTACGCAGCCATGTCACTCGTTTGCTATTCTGGCCTGATTTAGCATCTTGTCACTGCACCAAAGATGTTTTGGAATTGTATAAAGCGAATGGAGTCCATGTTGTACTGAAAGAGGCAAATCCACCGTACTGCCCGGAGTTGCGACCTATCGAGCGGCATTGAGCTCTCGTGAAGAGAACTCTCTCAATATTAACAACAAGCTACAACTATAGAAATATTTCGAAAATCTTGGACAAAAGCAGCTAAATCGGTTGCAGAGAAGTCTTCGCAGACCATCATGGCTGGAGTAAACTCAATAGTTTGCAGTTTCTTCATGCAGCCTAATTAAGTAACAGCAAATTAACTTTAAGATGACTAATAATGCACAAATAAATGCATAAAAAATGCATCTTGGATTGAGCTAACAGCAAATTTGTTTTATTCCAGATTTAATCTGTCCAGATTTTGTCGTGAACAAGCCCTTATAAATCCTACTTGATCGGTAGGTAGTCGATTGTTGTTGTGTCGTGTAGAGTGTTGTTTATGCGATGAAGGTCAAAATTTAAACAGCCACGAATACCCGTTTCCTGGATCTTTGTTAAGTAATTTTATGAAATTTTGTTAGTGAATTTCTACGCTTTCTGCTACATTTGAGAGCCAAGGATTTGTAATATGTCTTAAAATTTATATATGGTTCAAGTTTATAAAATGTTTTTCGTTGAACATATATTCAGCTACTTTTGATTTGAAATTGTGTACACAGCTCGAAAAATTAGTGTGAATTTTTGTTCAATATCATGCACATAAATTGCGCGTCACAAAACACACACATTTTTATTATAAAGCGTGTAGAGTTCTGGGAAATTCCATACATTTTCGACAATGTTTAAGGCAAACGCTCTTCTTTGTTAGAACTGTTTCATGCAAGTTGCTGTTCCGTGTGGAATGAAACACAATTTCACATGCTCTGATATTTACATCACAATGATAATTCAGATTTTTTTTCTGTGTAGGAGTCCTTTGTCCGTGTCTTTGATACGAGTTTTGATGGAACCTGTGGTTTGTCTACAATATTTTTACCAGTGAATACGTGGCTGGGTAGCCCAGTGGTTACCCGTTCTGCTTACTGAGCAGATGGTTGGGAGTTCAATCCCAGGCCCGTCCCCTTCCTTGCCATTTGTCACTTGCCTCTTTCTATCACCACTAGATTTAAAATAAAAAGCAGTCTACTGCGCTTTCATTGTTAGCATCACTTACCACAGTGAATCCATGATCTTAAAATAACCTGCCTCACTAACACAAAACTATCCTTCACTTGAAAATTGTGGAGACGCAGAGGTAAACACGGTCTCTAACCCAACGATTTTCAAACAATCATCCTTCCCCCCCCCCCAAGAACGTTGAAAAGATGGCGGCGCTGGTTTTTTTTAATAAATAAAATAAAAAACTTATATATTGAAGATATATAGCTACATTCCACCTCCATCTATGTGGTTCTCTGTAAATATATCAGTTCTATACTATAACAGAGAGAAACAAACGCAACACACGCCCCTTTAAAAAAAATATTTTCACTAGTGAATACTATTTTTAAACCAAAATTTCGAATGATTGGTCATAATTGTTTAGTATAGTTGTCATACGTCATTGCTGTTCTTTTAAGTTGGGGTTGTGTTTCTGTCAATTTGGTGAGTGATTGTTTGTATTTTTTCGTTTTGTATTTTTCTGTTGATTATGATTTTTTTTCTTTTTGGTAATCATTCAAGTGTGTTGTCTCAAAAATGTATTCAAGTTCTTTGGTTATGCCGTTTGGATTTTCTTCCATGCAAAGTTCCCCTGGGCACTGGCAAGACCTTGAAGTAGTTTAACTTCAACTACCAGGTCCCAGGGCTGGTCTGGTTCTTTCCATTTTGGAAAGAAGCACACAAGTGTTGCAATATCAGTGGAAATGCAGCCCAAAAGTGCTTCTGAAAATCCTCTTGTACTTCTTATCGATGAACTTTATAGTTCCGAGATAGTGATCAATGGTCAAGTACAGTCTTTGCAAATAGTAGAAATGCTGCATTTGATCATATAGAATCATTTGAAAAAGCTGAAATCGTTTATTATCACAAATCAGCTCACTTTTGGAAAGCATTACCACATAGGGGAACAGTCCCACTATTCATCTCATGATCCATTATTCATATTATTCTTAAATGTAGATTTGATATTTCAATTAATTGATCCCCTTTGTTGCTTGCTTTAAACAACAAATAAAAATAATTAATATTAACAATGAATAAAGAGTGCGAAATAAGAAATCACATAGCCGTCAATCTTTTATTTTCGAACAGCACGAACCGCAAAGTGATGAGATAAAAATGGGAATGTTAACCCTAGATGTATCGAGGACTTTTAGCGTTATGCGATTTTGCTTATATAATTCTAGATACACAGTTTTTGACGCAGCTTATAGAGTGTGCACCGGCAACGGGTGATGTATTAACTCAACAGAGCAAACAGAAGATGAAAGCCAAACAAACTACTCAAATCACGACGGCGCAAATAATAACGTCGTATAAGGAAGAGAAAATTTACATATTGCATCTAATTGGCTTAACAACAGAACCATTAACAAGAAAATAAGAACTGCCAGACTGAACTAATTGAGATACATTATCATATAGAAGTGATCACGGGAGTATTCTTAAAAGAGAATAAAAATATAACTAAAAATATAGAGCATGACCCGCATATTCATGGCGAACTGCATTTGGCAAGAAATTGAGCGGAGTGGAATTCATATCACAGAATGGCACAAAGCGGCTTCAGACAAACAAAAGATGAAGAAATTCACAAACTACAAAAGACTGAAGAAATTACAAAGAAATAACGATGATAAGAAAAACATGTAAACGTGACACTGACAAACAAAATAACAAAAAGACAAAAAGACGAAACGCCACCACACAAAACAGGGGTTATGGACAGTGCTGAGAGAAAGGGAAAGCAAACTTGAAAATGTAACACTTTTGAGACAGTTACAACAGCGTCCCTATGAACAACATGATCCTTGTGAGGCTGGTGAAATACTTCAAAATGAGTTGAGTTATATCATTCTAAAGCACAAGGAACAATACAATAATTTCATTTTTGAAACAAAAAAACCACCTCAGACAGACACTCATAGCACATAAATGACACACTTCGCGGACTGAACCACAAAAAACTGAAGAAATTACGAAACGCCGTATTAAACTTGCAAACGTAACACTGACTAAGCAAATAACAAAAAGACAATTGAAGAAACAGACGAAAGAATTCAAAATCCTCAAAAGTGGCTCCTTCCGAATCATTTACAATAGCATCTTCTTGGACGAAATGTTCCGTGTACGGCTGGTAAAATGATTTGAAAGGATTAACTCAACGATATCATCAAAGGCCTGGCGTAGAGGTTTCTACTCTATTCAGAATCCCGCCAGTAAACCTTCATATAAAAAAGTTCTTTGGTTATGGCGTTTGGATTTTCTTCCACGCAAAGTTGTGTAAGTTTTATGTATAAACGTACTTTTTTTCATGGCAATTTTCGAAAAACTGTAACAAGATACAAATCAACTACCTACCGTTTGGTATGTGTTAATCCTTCTTAAATAATTGATTTTTATTGATTTTCAAGTTCACCTTTTTCGTACCAACCGGGGGAGACTTTGTCCTATGTCCGATGAGTTCATTATCTCCAATCCGCTGTACCAATTGCAATGTTTTGTGATATAGTGGGCGGAATATTTCAATTTGAGGTAACTCAATCCAGACGTCTTCGAAATTTGGCTGATCGACAGGCAATCGATTGGTTACCATCTGGTACCTTATAGCTAGCTGCTAAGTTTCGACCCGGAAGACTCGATGAGTTACGTCCCCCAGCAAAGTATTGTCCAAATGCGTGCCTCAAAACTCTACACGAAGCTGCTAACGAAATACCGGGGCTGCGTCATTGAGCTGCCGGGACGAAAATATATCACACATTTCCTGCCCCTGCTGTCATCATTCGTGTGTGTGTGATTATGTGTATGTGAACGTGCGTCATGTATGTGTGTATGTCTGTTACGCTACAAACTAAGGCGAGTTTCTCGACACACACAGGTATAAACTAGATCCTGCTGAGGTCCGTTGCCTTTTGTCCTATCCCTACAACTCCTTGTTGCCGACTGCAGTGAGTAACCATAGGAAAGATCGGATAACCAACCTCGATGGAACCTTAGTCATATACTGATAAAGAAGGGCTGCTCTCTGCGGAGCTTTATATTCCCTCGAGAAATTGGAATCACCCTCATCGCAATTTGCACAACTTATCACGTCAGTTGTTCGTTCACCGAAAGAGCCGAGCACGGTTACGACTCGGTATAGTGTACCTACTGTGATCGATGTACTCAGTTCGTTTCCTTTGGGGGGGGGCCGGCGGGGTCCGTGGCGAGATTTAGAAAGGCTCAACAAATCGCCCTTCAAAATCAAAAGTTACAAATAATACAGAAGTAAATACGAAGAATATCTCCCATCGTTCACTCCACTAAAATTGGTCGACTACGGTAGGCAGAGTATTTGGTAAGAATTTCGGACGACAGAATAATTCTCGATAACGATCCGACGGACACAAGAAGAAGAGGCGCGTAATGAACTAGGTGAATCAATCAAGAAGAAGGTGACCTGCGAACTCTGCAGACTACGAGGCTGGTGAGGAGCAGCCATGGGACGAATAGAAAGGAGACAACTTCTGTTTACAGCAGAGGCCACCCCAATCTTGGTAGCCTGATTGGTAAGGTAAGTTCTTAGTAACCACTGAACTGATTTGCATGTAGCAAACGCCAAACGGATTGTATAGTATAGTTCAATTCCGCTATTCAATGCATTTGAAATCGGTTCATCGTTTCCTAAATTACCTCAGGCTTCAAAAACCCTGAACCCATCATGCGGCACCTGAAAGCATTTGGAAATCTAATAAGAAAATCAATGGTAGGCACAATGACTCTCCAGGACGAAACTGATCACAATCAGGCGTGTTCCGCGTACCCCATGGGAAGACGCCATTTTCTTACTTAAACCAAAACCCATAGTGTGACCAATTTGAACACATCGGGACATTTTACATTTGATTCCATGTATGTTGAATTATTTGATACTGATCTAAACTGAACCATTAGAAATGGAGATGGTCAGATCAGTACCGGTAAAAATCAGTTCATCTGCTCTCATAGACAACCTTAACGAACAAACCAATTATCCTCGTGAATTTGAATGTTGAAATCACAACAGAGCAACCGTTGAGTTTCGAAGTCGTTATTTGATTTTGTTCATTCGTCGATGGATATTCATTATCGCTTGGGCTGTTTTCAATATCAATATTCAATTTCATCTAGATGGGGATGATTTTGGGTATCAAATGGAGAAACAATATCTGTTTCTTTTGATGTTGAACATGATGAATTATTTTTTAGGCTCAGATCGATAGGTTACAATTACACCGTGTCCAATATATTCTCATACAAAATAAAACTCTATTTATTTCAAATCAATAGTCCAGATTGTATTGATAACTTTACCTATTATATTGCAATATAATACTGATCAACTACAGCATATGTTTTGGAATAACACCGCCTTTAACCTTCTTGACCAACTCCAGAAGTTTTTCGAAACCGTCACAGGCGGCACACACGACTTCCATCGGCATCTCGTCCCAAATTCGTTTGATGACGGTTTTGAATTGGTTCATATTAGACGCCCTGTGGTCATTTACCTTCGTCAGAATGTATGACCATACGAAAAAATCCAAGGGATTGGGATCTGGTGAACTGGGAGGCCATTCATTGTTGTCCAAATAGTCGGTCAAATTTTCTCGGCATCAGCCCTGAACGAGATTTGCAGTATGCGATGGCGCTTCGTCCTGCTGAAACACCTCTTGTACATATGGCTTGACAACTTTCTCCTAAACTCTTGTTTCATAATATACGGCCTCCATTTTAACGCCTTTTTCGATGAAAACCAGTGGTAATTTGCCTCGCTTGCAAATTCCTCCCCATAACATCAAGGAAACAGCACTTTGGAACCGTGGAATATTCCTATCACTCTCTGGAACAGTTCTCGAAGAGAGAACCCACAATCTGTCGTTCTGGACATTGTGGGATTGTTGCAAGACGAATACTTTTCGTCGGAAAAGATAAATTCTTCCCCACCGTGCCGCGACAAAAGCAGACTTGCTCTTTCGAGTCGTTTCTGCTTGGAAGGTACCGAAACTCCGAGAACCTTACGTTTCTTGAGAGCTTGGAATCCGAGGTCATTTTGCAGTATATTGTGCATTGACAATCTCGAAACATTCAGATCTTCGGCCATTTTACGTACAGAGCGCTGTGATTTTCGTTTAGTCCATTCCCTGATCACTTTAACAACTCGTGCAGGAAGCACCGTACGAGTACGACCGAATCTCTTCCGTTCATCCAACGAGCAGGTGTCACGGTACCTTATGATGGTTCGGTACACAAAATCCCGCTTTACTCCGAGGTTTTTTCAAATTTCAGAAAATAACGCTCGGGCGCTCACCTTTCAAAAACTTTTTTATCACCACAGCACGAAACTCCTTCATCGCTGGTAAAAGATAAATACCGAATGAATAAACATAGTGCAAAACTACACCAACACATACGTGAAGCATGTTGAGTAGTTGCACGACACCAATGCAAGGAAAAAGTATATGAGAATATATTGGACACGGTGTGCAACAAGTTGTAATAATGATAATAGAGGGCAGTAATACTCTGCGATTGACACTATTCAAAATAATCATTTTGGCTGAATTGCAAATGGCTTTTTGATGTTTGATGATCACTTGCGATTTTAACTAAGCTGCCCTGGAAACTCAAACTCTAATGAGTATCAAGAAACGAGTAGTCATAGAGACATAATGAGTTGATTTGTTCATCGCCCTTGATTTTGACATCTGAGATTTTCAAAACAAATTAAATTCATCTACACTGACTCGAAATGTTTTTCATTGCGTATGATAGTAAGTGATAAAAACAGACACTGGTAAAGATGTCAACAATCGATATCCGTCGTCATTTTTGGAATGGTTCTAACAAATCTTTCATATATTTCACAATTTGGCTATTTTCAGCTCAGGGACAATGCGTAGAAACCAAAATTGAAAAAAAAAGTAGGCCGTGGTTACAGAAGACCAACGTTTTGATTATTTCATTCACTTTTTGTCTCAAGAAATAAAGTTATTGTTTAGGAACTAAAAGCAGCTTTATAGTTTAATAGTTCATATCCAAAATGGTGGAAGTGCAATTCAAGTGTCAAGAAGAAAAAAAAATCGAATAAGAAACCCATAAAATCAGAGGACCGAAGAAAGCGTTAGATCTTGAAGCCTGCCACTTTTGGTGTGGCGCTAGTGACGATTTTAACATTTAAAGCTCGGTCCACAATGGATTGGTAAGGTAACAATATTTATTCTATCAAACTACTTGTATCAGTAATTTAGATAAAACAATATAATACCTGGCTGATAAAAAATGAAAAAACACTATCGTTGCGATAACCACCGCACTAAGTGCAACATGGAAGATTTATCTCTCGAATCAAATTAACGACCAAACACGACAACATCCGCCGCAAATATTTTGTTTGCTGCATATAGCTTTCAAGAAAACCAAGCTGTCGAATTAGCTCTCCTCGCAGCACCAAGTTTTCGGCTTCACTATTGTTGTTCGTGGATAACAGCCGCTTCAGTCCATTGATAAAAATCAAATTTTCGGTGCAGCCATCATTTTGAAACAGCCGACAAGAGAAAAAAAGTCTGGTGAAATGCAGCAGTTTCTGGAGATCGCTAGAAAGTATTACAATTAAGCAGGATCTATTTGAGTAGCACCGTTTCATTTCTTAAATCTGGATAAAGTATTTCCTTCGTATAAGCAAATTTTTCTTGGTTTTCGGTATGAAATTGACCAGTGTTTTGAAAAATATTTAGAATATGTTTTTTTCCGTTGTATTGGTTACATTCTGTCTTCTAAAATTATTTGAAGCCATGCATAAATATCGCTTCAATTAAATATCTGTCATAGACCCAGAAGCATTTTCAGAATATTTAACTTCAGTATACTCGAGAGATTCGTAACGCTGGTAGATTACTTTTTCGTGGTGCGTTACTGGGTATCAGATCTACCACCGCACTCTAATCCAAATTAATTCAAACTAGGGAACATATATGTTTTTGTAGTCAAAGGAACGTATATTAGTCCTTAAAACATGTTATGTCTTGTGAAAAGCGACAATACTCGGATTGACCCACCGAGGATGAGATTGGAATAAAGAAAACATGATGAGTCTTCATTTATGCGAATTCTCATTTTCTATATCTAGAGCAAATTTTCAATAGGTCGTAAGTACAATATAAACAAAACTGATGTTTTTGCACGAAATGATAGCTAGGAGACACCTCAATATGAATTTTACACAACATAATAAGAATTGCAGCGAATTGTTGCTATATATAATTTATCAAAATTGACTTAAGTCACAAACTACTCCATAACGAACTTTTGTCGCATTCGTCACATTGTCAATTTGACTTAAGTGATTTTCTATGCTTTGCACCGACCTATCCAGCCGATTCATTTTGGCGTAAGCAACATGACAGGTGATTGCATGTCGAAACGGACTTGACGAATGCGACATATTATTTTGCGACACGACGTAACGCGTAAAGCGGATGTAACGTGACGACTTTCGTAACGACTTATAGTGTAGTCGTATTTTCCCTAGCTGAAGTTAAAAGACTTTAAATTGAATTTATCGAATAAATCGATTTGAAATTCAATTAAATGGAAATCTTTATTGATGTAAAGCTAAACCTTGCTTACCTTTGTTGGATCCACATATTTGATTTAAATATTATAGCTTGGTTCAAAAATACGAATTGAAACTAATTTTCAAAACTTCTACAATGAGTTTCTTGATGATAGCAATATGTTACTTACGACCTATTGAAAATTTTCTCTAGATTTGATGTTCTATAGTTTGAATTGTTAGAGGCCAGGGTTATGATGCATGGTCAGTATCAGAGTCGTTAAAATGAATCCGGTTTTGACTGATAAAGGGGTGCCCCCCCCAAAGATTTAAAAAAGGAGCACTTAAAAAAAAAACCCCATTCAAACCCCCCAAAAAAAAAAAAAAAAACACAAAAAAACACCGAATACTTCATCATTTCTTAATAGTGATGAAGTAACTCGACATGCACTAAACAAAGGACACGGGATACACACACGGAAAAAAATCCGTTCCCACATCCGTGAACAAAAAATCACGAAAAGCTGAACTGCTACTGCGCTTGAAATCATGACAAAGTTCACTTTAACGTGATCGAGTAAATTACTTTTACATGAAACCAATCCCACATTCATGAATTAAGTTCATGCTTGTTGAGCCCTCCTTTATTTGCGTAAACATTTGAGAGAATACAAAATAAAATCATGGATTCGTGATACTATCAACGTATATTTGTGATTTTGTTCATGAACTCGTGACCCAGATCACGCACGACTGCATCTGTCATTTTGCTTGTTTGGTTTTGTTATGAGGAATATACGAAACAAGCGATTTCACCACAGCTGCATTTCATCATTCTTTCTGGAACAATTTGGCGTCAGGACTATAGCTACTCGGATAGAAGTTCCCCCACCACATAGAAAAGGCCCCAGGAAGTCTACAATTACTATAATAAAACCTAGTTAATAAATAAACATTCGATTTTTTTGGAGTGATGAATCTGGTGAATTTTTCTTCTGGAAGTTAAAAAAGCCTGAACAAACCAGCAATTACGTTTGTGTTCCACTAAATGCGGATGTGTTGTGATCAATTTTTGTTGTCATGCATGAGGATATAAGCTCTGAATTGTTTAAAATTGAGGGAAGAATTATCAGAATAAAAACATTGAATGTAAACAATACATTTTTGTCATTTTATAGTGTGAATTATGTTCCTTCTTTCGTGAACCTAATCATGATAACAAGAACGAATCATGAACTTGGGTCACGTTTACCGGAATCAAATCATGATTTCTAGAACTAAGTTCACGCTTTCCTTTTCTTTTCTGGTGCCCGTTACGCCGTAATGCAGGCGTTATGATTGTTTTGTGGAATTGTGTTCATGTTTTCATGATTTTTGTTCATGGTGTATATTCGTCAAGGAAAAAACGACTTGTTCCGATATTTGTGACTCGAGGTTGACGTATTTGAGAACGAATTTTTTTCTGTGTATTTTTTCCGTTTTTTTTTTTTTTTGCCCTGCACCCCCCCCCCCCTTCCTTTTTTTTCTTGTCTCTCTCCCCCCCCTTTCTTTCTTTTTGAAATATGTAAATTTTTTTTTTTATATTTTTTTATATAAAAATAATTTAAAAAAAAAAACCTTTTCAAAAAATAAAGTTGCGGTAAAAAACACCCCGCCGCCGGTAAAAAATGTTTCTCCCCCTCCCCCGCAACCGCGGGCAAAGAACCACCCAAACCGAAACTCCAACGCGCAAGTTTCGGCTTTTCTCCATGCTGAGTGAACACCCCACACCACGTGGTTGCTTTGCGCAAACAGCAGTCATTCTGTTGGCGGCAGTGTTGTTAGAAAAAACAGTCCAATGAGCCGTTCGTTTGGATAGTAATCAGTGTTAGCGAAATAACTTTTTCCACAAGCATCAAAGCGCTTTGCGATCTTGAAAGAAAAGTTTCCTTGGAAGATTTCCCAGAGATTGATTGGATTGAATTATTTTTAGAGGACAACGGGTCACCTCACCAGATTTTTCTTTGAAAAAGTAAGTTTCCCCATAGAAAATCCTGAGGAAAATTAAAACCGTGGGCGCTAAAATATAGTTTCACCTATCGAAATTTTGCACAGTTATTATAGGACCTCAAAGGCTCCCAAAAATCAAAGGGGAGCGGTATTTTTTTTCTTCTTTCATATGTCCGTGTCCCAGCACATACGCATTAAAACAGTAAAAATAATGTTTAATGCTACCCAAATATAAGTATTGAAAACATTCGCATTTTTTTATGGGACATACTGTACTACAATAGATCAAATCTAGGGTTTTTTTTTTCATTAGGGCGAATCTACAGTTGAGAGATTCTTTCTGGGCTCGCTCTCTCTTATTCATTACAGCGCCGTTATAAAACTTTCGAGGGATTCTTTAGTACAGATCGAAACACAACAGTGCTGGCTAGCATACTCTACAAATAGTAGAATGAAAAACGTAAAGGTGATTGGTTTATGAATGAAAGAGAGCGAGCCCGGAGAGAATCCCTCAATTGTAGATTCGCCCTAATGAAAAAAAAAAAAACCCTAGAGTTAGTGCTCTGGTCTCAACCGTAAGCGGATAAGAGGGTATTGATTATTTTTTAGGGGCTGTGTGCTCCCAACGACTAACCATTGATAGTTAAATAACAAATATGTTATGTACACGAAGTAGAGCATTCTTATTATATATTCCCTCCGACTGTCACATTTTCTTTTTCCTTGCAGAAGGTATCATGGATTCTTACTCTGGAAGAATCTGAAATCATTTCTAGTATTTCCAAGAATCAGAGTTAAAACACCACAAAACCACTCTGATAGCTTTTTTATACTTTTCTGAAAACATTCCATCATTACACTGGAGGCATTGTAAAAATATCCTAAAAACAACTCAAAGCTAGTCTGAAAACATTCCAAAATTTCAATGGAAGCATTTCAGAACTACTTTGGAAGCATCTGATAGCTGCACTGGACCGGTGAGCCGCAGTTTCCTCGAAAACAAATTCAGTTGGCTTCATCGCTGTACCGCTGAGTGCCTCGATAATTGGAGCAACTGAACAATCGAAGTTATTATCAAGAATCGTCATGTTGGCTACGATTCGAATCCAAATCACGAATCAAAATCGTAATATTTGTGAGCCATCGGATTTTTTACAGTCTCATACTCATCACCTAATACACAGCACAACCACACGCACACATTGCTTTTTTCAAAGTGAATTGATGTGTTGCAATTTTTCGCATAACCAATGTTCCATTTTTATTTTAGGTGTACATTTTTTTCCAGTAACAATGTTATCATCGTGCAGAATCTTTGAAAGACAATCATAAACCTCAATCCTTACGAAACAATATGATTCGTCAAATAAGATGTTCTTGCTCTAAACTTCCGTTCAGTAACAATTCTAAACAAATTAGTCACTTATATTGACACAGGATAATCTGAAGCAGAATACATACCTAAACGGCCAACAACCCATTACTTTGCGTACTCTTATCAAAAGATCTCCATCCCAAAATGGAAAACACTTGGGGAAACAAAAGCATTCTATTAACAAGCACGGAAACCCTCATAAAAATCCATAAAGCCTTCACGCAGGAAATCAACGACCTAAAACCCTCAGGTGCTTCTTGCGTGCAAAACCACTTTCCGATATGATGACTTCTCTGCCCAGCATTCCAAAATTCCATTCGTCCGTCTGATATGATAACCAACAAAACCACCAGCATCCATCCATTCATTTCGAAGACTTCCGTTGCCAAAGAAGACTGCGTGTGCTGGTGTGTATCCTTTTTCACTCTTCGTGCAGTTTGAGGCTTCCTTTGGATGTGGATGCTGGAGGTTTGAGGGTGCAAAACTCTTTTAAGGGTTCTTCTGGAGTTCATACTTTCGCCATATAGCTTTCCAAAAACTCTTCTTCTGTTTTCTCCTACTCAAGAGGGTGGTGATAGATAACAATATTTGCATTCGGGTGTCCTTTTACCGACCCAGTAAAGGACTTGAAAGAAAATTCCAAGTTTGAGAGAATACCTTTTCGAGCTGACTTTGAGGCTATTCCGGTCAGAATGGGTGTGGGGAAAAAAGTTGTTTGGTGACCTCTGGCTATTGGGTAGCAAGCCAACCAAGACCATAACCAGCCGTCAGCCAGCATCTTTTTCTTTGCTTTTTGTTGTTGCTGTCCGAACAAGTTGTTTATCGGAAAGTTTCGTTCACTGCCCGAAAGGTATGTTTCGAACAATCTGTGTTAATTTGATAGCGGGTTAAGTTTTTAACAAGTTCTCTACACAATGCTTTGACCGGTTGATGGTTTTCGAAGGGTTTCCTAAGGCTCTAAATAGATGTGCGATAAGCATTCATTTGACGCAATCCAGCAGTTTACAAAGCCTTTCTCTGACATGATGGGAAGTTGAAAGCTTTCAATCGATGTTGAGATTTTGAAAAATAATTGTCCATTTAAGTGCGCACAGTTCTGGGAATTATTGGATCAGTCTCGTTAATTGATGATAAATTAATCTTCCAATTTGGTCGAAAAACCCACCTCGCACCTTCGAAAGCATCAAGTTTTCATCCCTGAACAATAAATAATTACATACCGGCATTTCGTTGACGTACCACGTCAGATTGGCAGCTGGCCTTGAGTGGGCTGAAGAGCAATTGCCCCGGATGATATCCCCCAGGCGATAACGTGGTCGGATTCCATGGATGAGCGGCACGTGCTTCGGAACCTCTGAAATTAAACGGAATCAAACATCCCCCGGACAAACAAGATATTATTATTAAGTGACCGAGGTTTTTAAATTCACACTGCATTCAATAAATTTCGGATGCCTACTACCGCAAAATAATTAAAATAAATAAAAAAAAAAACACACACCAACTTCCACTGAAGAACTCTGCGATTGTACGAATGAATCTGAAATCGGAATACAATCAAGGAAAAACAATCTCGAATCCGTTGACCGAGCGAAAATTGCTAATTAATTAATTAACCATCTGGAAAATTATAATAATGGCTCCATTTATCTCGAACCGTCAAATGCGCCGCGCCGATCATTTGAAAATTCTCGATAGTGTACTGCCTCTCGATTTCCACTTTTCCGGCGAGATTTGTTTGAATAGTTCCTATCGTCACATCGTCGATGATGTCAGGCTCTTTGTCAAAATGGAACAAATACACATACACACACACACATACATCCATAACCAGTCATCATGGAAATGTTGAATCAAACCTTCCACAGCCGGAGCACCGACGATGGCATGTATTATAATGCATTTCAACCGGTGAAAAACGAGCCAATCAAAACATATCGTGTTGCAGCATTTCGATGGTAGAATGTAGAGCCCCATACATGACGGTAAATATCATAATTGAATGATGCAAACCAATTATCGGCGAATAATTTATGACACTCATTATGCACTTCGCAGATCCCTGCTGTGTTGCGGATGGAAGCTAGTGAAAACAATCGAGAGAAAGAGATTGGGAAATTCAGTTGATGGCATATGCCTCGTGTACTGCTCTAAAGTATCGGGACGTGATAATGATGATGCTTATTATTGTGATAATTAATTGTTTAATCAATCGATTTGAATCATTCCATATGGGGGGAGATTGCTCGATTTGAGTTGCATTTGAGGAGTGGTATTGAAAAACTGAAATCGTTTTCCCTTTGTTAGATGGAGAAAAAAAAAATCTCTAGCAGATGTTAGTACCTAGAAGCTTCTTAAGGGGCTATTCATGAACCACATAGATTTGGTCTGACCAAAGTCTACGCTCCACATAAAATTTAAAAAAAATGTTAGGCGAAAAGGGGGGGGGAAAATAAAACTTACCCCCCCTCCCACACATATTATATATCAGCCAAAACAAAAAACACCCCCCATACATTTTTTTTATGTCCATCGATATTTAATTTAAATGGTGTGGTATTTTTTTTCTAGACGTAGGGTACATGTCCCTTAACTCAGCCTATTATGCAGCGGTCGTTTACAATTTTAATCATAACTCATAATGTAACTGAGCTGGAAACGAAATTCAACTTGGTATACGGTTGCTAAGACATGCCTAATTAGACGTTTACAGTTCTGAACCATGGAAAGTTAACCGACTAACTTAATTAAGCCGAAAACTTTCGACGAATATGGATGCAATGTCGGTCTGTAGGCGCCATATTGGGTCTATTCGTGGTTGCAATTTCGTCTCATCATTCGGAAATTTGTTCAAAAGAATCGTCGTAAAGTTTATTTTTAATATCTTACTAGGCATTCCTTTTTACGTTATTTTTGCTATACTCAACACCAAATTTAACAAATTAAATTAAGATAAAGCTATTTTATTACACCTAAATAATTTTCACCCGCGATCGATTGGACATTTCATTTCAAAGCATTACAACTCCTACTTTATGAAATTTGCTTTTCAGATGCTGGTTTGAGTAAGCTCTTAGGAATATGTACAATCACGTTTTCATACATTTCCATTGAAAACTTTATGAATATTAACTGTTTACTATGTAATAAATTCATTAGGCCATAGTTGGGAGCGTAGTTGAAAATGTGTCCCTAAAATTGGGTCTACAGTTTTCTTGAGAAATCATTGTTAGTTTTTCTCAGCGAATCATTAATGTATAACGTGTAACTTATTTCTGTATATCTAGGATGCATCACTTTTCATATCGGTTCCATTTAGCCAAATTTTGTTAATTTGAAGATCATGAAGTTTATTTGTTCAGCTTAACCAGTGATTCCATGGTAGCTAAAAAGTCAATAAAATTGACAACATCACTCAAGTGTACAACTTTAAATTGATAAATAATGTCTCAGCTGCATCAAAATATATCGATAATTGTGATGCAAACATAAATTTGCCGATTATCACTGGATTAATGAAATAATTGATACATAGGCCGAGTTGAGGAGCAGGCCTAGCATTACATCCCGTTACCCTACATTTACAAAAAAAAAAACAAAAAAAAAAAAAAAAAAAAAAAAAAAAAAAAAAAAAAATAAGAAAAAAAAAAAAAAAAAAAAAAAATTCTTTCTTATTGTTTTTTTTTTTTTTTGTTTTTTTCTTCCTTCTTTCTTTATCGTTCTTCCCCCCTATATTTGTTCAATCAGACAATTTGTGTTTTTTCCTCAAAATTTTTTTTTTATTTATTTCAAATTTTTTTCTTTTTCAAGTTCAGTTAATACAGAATACAGGAGAAATATTCAGCTAAGCTTCCTTGGCGTGTTGGGAGGGTTCTTGTCCTTGGGCAACACTTGAACGTTGTTGGCAGCATACCACTCCATGGCCTTTTTTCCGTAATGGCAAGATGCCAAATCCGGCCAAAATAGAACGGAACAATTGTGTCGCTTCAGGAAAGGCAGTAGACGTTTTTGAGGGCACTCGCTCAGACAAATTTCCTGGTTGACGGTTCCGGTCGCAATGTAAACGTTGCTCTTCAAGCCACGGGTACAGATGGCCTGCCACACCAAATATTTCTTCGCGAACTTTGATAGTTTAATGTGCTTGAAAATTACTGCCACAGTTCCCCGTCCGGTTACGGTATAAAATTCTTGTCCAGGAAGCTGTTTAAAGTCTGCCTTGACGTAAGGTCTGTTCACCTCAAAATATGAATAAAACCTAAATTTCGTATTACATTTCCGTCGTAGTTGTTTATTTCAGATTCATGGGATGTGTTTTAACAATTCGTGAAGACTAAACATAGTTATTCGGTATTTGCATAAAATTTGCAAACTTCGCGCTTAACTCCGTCCATTAGAGTTTGTACAGACTCTTCAGAAATCGTAGAAGCTGCCTTTGTCCAAATTTGCTGGTACTGTTTGATGTCTTTGATTCCTTGCTTTTTTCCAGAAAGCTTCCGCTTCATCAGAGCCCAATATCTCTCGATTGGTCGTAGCTCTGGGCAATTTGGCGGGTTTGAGGTTTTTGGTACAATGTTCACTTGATTTGCTTGGTACCATGATTGGTGGCATGATGCCAAATCGGGCCAGAACAAAGATTTTTCTTTGTGACTTTTGATGAAGGGTAGCAATAGCTTCTGCAGACACTCTTTCTGATAGATCTCCTTGTTGATTGTGCCTGTTGTGACGAAAGATTTACTCTTTTTGCCACACGTGCAAATTGCTTGCCACACAAGGTATTTTTTGGGAAATTTCGATGCCTTCTTCGTTCTAAAATGCTCAGCTGTAGCATTTCTGACCATAGCAGAATAAAAAGCCAGCCCTGGAAGCTGCTTGAAATCTTCCAGGACATAAGTTTCATCGTCCATAACAACGCATGAAAACTTCGTCAAATATTCGCAGTACAAACGTCGAGCCCGTGACTTTGCTGCCAAGTTCTGTTTATCGTTGCGATTTGGAACTGTTTTTACTTTATACAACTTAAGTCCCAAACGTTGTTTTGAATTTTGGACAAAACCAGGCGACATCCCTATTTTACGAGCCACCGTTCGAATGGAGAGATTTGGGTTTTTCGTTAATATCCTTTAGACCATTCGGTCCATGACAGGATCAGCGCGTCCAATGTTTTTGTCACTTCTCGGTTTCCTCTCCACCGTCAAACGTCCCGAAAAGGATTTGAGCATATAGTGAACAGTGGATTTAGGCAAATCCAATGTTTTTGCAAGGTCCCGTATTGACAAGTCAGGATTCGCTGTAAGTCCGTACAAAATTCGCTCGCGCACTTGTTTTTCTTTCGTCACCATCTAGAATACTAAACATGAAATGTAAAAAATCAATCATAGTCTTTTTCATCATAGACTCTCGGCTATACCACAGTGAAATTTTTCATTCCTACGTGCAATATTTCAAAAGTTACAATGATTTGAAGGTGTCCGGATTAATGTGGATACAGACCTTAAGTTCCATCGTCCTGTACCACGCAATCAAACTTCGTCAGCATCGTCGTCGTGCTTTGGCCGACGTGTTTTGTTTATCGTCGCGATTTGGAGTCACCACTTTCTTGTAAGTCGACAGTCCAGCTCGTTTTTTAGCTCTATCCACGGTTGAAGGCGCTACTCCCAGCTTCTTTGCGACATCTCGGACGGAGAGGTTGGGGTACCGCTCGAAACAGCGGGCAACTCCGGCTTTCGATTTCCCCCCGATCCAGCTGTCCTGGCTGTCGACAAACGTTCATCGAACAGTTTTAATACGTTGGTAACAGTGGATTAAGCCACATTCAACAATTTCGCCAACTTGGCGTGAGAGTAGTTTGGATTTTCGCCATGCACGTGCAAAACTTTGATGCGTTGCTTATCTTCCTTCGACGACATTTTGATAACTGAAGTGCTAATCTCAACATCAAAATAGAGGCCTGATGCTACACGCACACATCTTCAAAATTAGTAGTGTGCACAAAATTTTAATGCACGATGAAAGGAAATGCGTCAAGTTTAAGTCGACCAAATTTTGATCGATACACCCTTTAAGTGTGACCCCCAAAGCTTTCAACACAACTTCCAGTCGATGCGTCATTCTTTCGACAAGCTTTTTGAGGCATTCCGGATTAATATGTTCTAAGGCTGTTTTGAGGGTTTCAAAACAGTTATTTTTGTTGGTTACCGATGTATTGTCCACTTTATCGTCCGGCAACTCCACAGATTTTCAATCGGATTCAAATCAGCTGATTGCGGAGGCCATTGGAGCATTTTTATTTAGTTTGATATAAAGAACGCAGTAGTTCTCTTCACGGTGTGCTTTGGATCGTTGTCCTGTTGAAAGATGTTGTTGGTGTCCAGGCCAGTTTTCAAAAGAGACAGCTCCATATTTGCGCAGAGCAAGTCGATGTGTAAGGACTGTTCATTAAAGAA
Source organism: Aedes koreicus (assembly GCA_024533555.2). NCBI lineage: Eukaryota > Metazoa > Arthropoda > Insecta > Diptera > Culicidae > Aedes > Aedes koreicus. Next base: position 1,037,106 of record JAHHFK020000940.1, on the reverse strand, counting down.
AGTGGACACCTGTTTATCAATAGTGAAGGCTTAAAACTTAATGGAAAATTTTGAATTATCTCTCAGTCTGTAAAAAACATTGTTTACTTTGGCAACACATCTGAAAAATCGAAAAAAGTGAGAAATTTCGAACGATGGGTTGATTTGCTTATCAACTCGCATATTAATTCTGCACAAATGGTTTTCCGAAAAGTTGTCGTTCCGGGAATTGGCAAAACTCTTGAAGTGCACTACATCTGCAGTGTTCTAGATTGAGGAGAAGTTTGGAGAAAAATGTTCTCTTGAAGATTTACCGAAATCTGAACGCAAAAAGGGGGCATCCAGTGGTGCGCCATTTGAAAGCGTATAAACCATGCTCCGTTCGTGAAATTGTCAAAAAAGTGGACATCAGCATCTGAACTGCGCAGAATATTAAAAAGCGTAACAATATCAGAAACTACAAGAAGCAGAAAGCACCCAAAAGGACGGATTCACAGAAAACTTCTTGGAAAATATCTGTGCATTTTGATGGACGACGAAACGTACGTCAAATTGGATACCATTACACTTCCGGGGCCGCAATTTTCCAACGTTGAGCAGAGGACAGATGTTCCGGATGATGTGTGATACATCTGAACCGAAAATTTGGGAAAAAGGTTTTGGTGTGGCAAGCCATTTGGTCCTGTGGCTTGAAGAGTTCTTTATGTTTCACAACGGGCACACTCAACGGTGAAAATTACAGAAAATAATGCATCCAAAAACGGTTTCTACCCATGTATCGAAAGCATACGGATCCTCCATTGTTTTCTCCGGATCTGCCATCTGCTCAATACGCTCCTACTACGTTGAAGATGCTCAAGAAGAAAAAAGTTGATTTTGTCGAAAAATGCCAAAATCTTCAAACTGCCCTAGTTTGTGTCCTATCGAAAGATACTGGGCAAAAATTAAGCGGTATCTTGAGAAAGATGGAACAGTACAAGCTTTGTTGACTGCTCCAAGAAAATTTGGTCTGCAGCATAACGAAAAGTTACGGAGGAAGTTATGCAGAGTCTTATGGGAGGTATCAAGAGAAAAGTCCGAGCGTTCTTCACAATTGAGAAGTAAATATTCAAACTCACGTGAAAACAAGCAAACTTATAAATTTGTTCGAAAATAAATATTTTCCTTTGAGAAACGTCCTCATATCTGCAGTCATGATCCCTTTGATATGTGCCAAACTTCCTACTACAGACCATGCGAACGCTCCCCAGACCATGATATTCCTACCATCATGCGTCATTATCTTCTGCATGTAACGAACCTTGTGTACTTCACCAGAAGCTCTTCAAACTCTCGAGCGCCGTTTTCGCCCGAACAGCTCAAACTTACTCTCGTTCGTCCTTGAAATCTTTCCTTGTATTTTTTGGCGAACTCCAGCCGATTCTTCTGGTTCCGCTTGCTAATGAAAGGTCGCTTGGACGCCAAACAGCTCTTATACCCACTAACATTGAGCCGTCGACGAACAGTATAGTACGTCGATCAACACTTAGATTTAGTGATTCAGCAATCTCTATCGATGAAAGTTTCGGATTTTGCTTAGCCAATCGAACAATCCTGACATGCTCACGATGTTTTGTCGAACGAGGACGTCCTTGCCCGGATAAGTTCTTCACTAATCATTGGCTTTCATACTTCCTGCATATGTGTTGCACAGGCCCAAGTGGAACTGAATACATTTTAGCAATATTCCGGAGCGAAAGGCCGTTTTCACGAACGCTAATCACCAATATTCTAATATCAAGCGAAATTTGTTTCCCGGACATTTTAAACTTTTGGAATACACACGGAAACAACTTCGGCGGGAAAACACCACATCTGTGCTGTGACTAAAATTGTCAAAAAAAAAAATGGAGTGCTGCCAAAATATTAAAACTGGCTCTAGTAATGTCATCAAGAATAAATCGATTTTTAGATTAAAACTAATGGCAAAAAAATAACTTCTAATGATTTACGGCTTGGCCCCTGTATTCATGAGCATGAGCATGAGCATGATTGGCCGCCCACGGATGCTACTCCGTTATTGCCAGATCAGCTGTATTTACACAAAGAACCAACAGATGATGTTTGGGACTAACATACATCTTCAATGTGTTAAAAACTGGTGACCCAATAAGAAGCAATGCCGGCGCTGGCCGTGCCCAAATGCTGGTCAAGTAGGAAATGGGAAGGAACGTGTTGACGTGATACTCGCTTTGAAGGAAGCCGAGAAATCCTCTGCACTTCCACGAGAAATCACTGGGATGTTGGATAGTTGGGAAAAGGTCAGCAGCAGGGTTCGTTTTGGTTAACGATACGCTGAAAGTATGTAACTAGCACTATCCGCCAAAAGCATGGGATCGCTCCTTCAAGCAACAGAACATCGAACGCCAGTTGCACCGCACACCGAGACCCAATCACTGTAAACTCGTAAAAAATGGTGTGTAGGTGCCTGTGTAGGTAATAGTTAGGCATGAGCAGCGGCATGTCCTCTTTTTTGTGAATATCCTGCAAATAGAGATGAGACAAGTTGAGCCGCCCCTCCGATTGGTGGCCCATCATAGCATTAGTAACTGATATTGATTCTATTGATTCCTACGCTCATTAATTTAGTACCAACCGAAGGAGACTTGGTCCTATACCCAATGCTTTCCTTATCTCCAATCCGTTCAACTACTCGCAATATTTTGTCTGCTTGGAATTATCTCAAATTGTAATATTCCGCCCACTATATCGGTCGGAATATTACAATTTGAGATAATTCTAAGCAGTAGGTTTACCAAAATTTGGCAGATCGACAGGTAATCGGTGAGTGACTGACCACCAGGTACTTCATAGCAAGATGCTAGGAAGCGGACCGGAAGTGTAAATGAGCAAACTCCCCCAAGGCTACGCAAGAGAAAATTACGTTCAAACTGACAGGATACGGCGTAGTTTGAAGATAAATATTTTGTCTATGAAATGCTTCTACACAGAAAGACAAACCATGGTAGAAACTACCGATACGAGGGATAAATTAAAAACAAACACCTGCGTTTTTCGGCAGAAATTACACATATTAGAAAAGGAAAATATTTTAGCAACACTCATTCCGAAAAACAATCATAAACACGCCAGTTCTATTAAATTCTCATTCAGTTAGTTGCAAGCGTAGCAACGCTCGCACCGGGTTCAGCTAGTGTTAATATACAGAAACATCATATGTATGTGCGACGCTGCGAAAATACTCATAAGAAGGTGGCCTCTGGTTAGCTTGTCTATAAAAGGTAAATCTCCCAGATAGAGCTAAATATTAGGATCTGTTGTAGATCGGATTGGTTAATAAGAACAACTGTTCTGTTCAAGAATTGAGAAATAAGTAATGAATCAAATTTAATTCATGCCGAAGTATAACATATCATGGCCTTCTTGTTCAGCAAGCGCCTATTCTTTGTAACGCTCTGCGTTTTTGCATGTAAATATAGTTTTATTATGTAAATAGATTTCTGGTTAGAATCTCGTTCAGTTGATAATTTATATTTTGTTACGATTAATTATGCATCAATCTAAATAAAATCAGATCTTTACTGTGTCAAGGTTATAACTTTACCTTAATTGGCGTGTCTAAGCTGCAACGATGCCATTATTGGGTTTTTTCATGCGACACATTCTTCTGGAGACGTCATGAAGTCCGTCGCCATTCGGATGGCTCTTAGATAATGCCTTTTTGAATGGAAAAAGGGGGTTAGGAACCTTCGTGTTTGTACGGTAATTCTGACTCATTCATATCGCTTTCGAATCAGCTGATGAATAGAAGTGCGCGAAATACAGTCCATTGTTCAGTTAAGCTCAGATTAATTTCTTGCGTTTATTTCCGTTAAAAGTAATATGTGTGAGTTTTATTCAAATCTGTGGTTTTCTAAAACGTTTTCCTTTTTTTTGTGTAGTTGACGTAAGTAAGAATTAAGTTTTTCGCGTTGACTTAAGTAAGAATTTAGTTTTAATTTTATTGAATTTGAGGAAATAGTACATATAAGGTAATTAGTTAGATTTAGTTTGAATTTTCAAATTTTAAAACCAATGTGACTTCGCGTTGAACTTCCAGCGCTTGGCGCTTTTTTGCACGGGCTGGCTCTTCGGTCTTCGTCCGGCTATTGTCAACGCCGGATTGAGGGTAACGGTGTGGCTGATTCGTCCGACGGATCACCAGACTCGTGCGCCACGCAAAGGTCCGCCTTTCGAAGGTGACTAGTCTTTCAAGAGAATTTCCCGACGGTCGTCAATCATCCGTCGAAGTAGGTCCTTCTCCAACCTCTGTGGGCCATTTTTCCAAGAGCCCGGATCTTTCGCGTGCGTCGTCAAAGGTGTCGCTTAACGGGCATAGCGGAAGCATAGTACACGAAGCTGTGCGACGGTACGCTGGCCTTTTATCTTTGAGGAGCGAATCTCCGAGCACAGCCCGACAACCCGTTGTCGCTTGGCTCTCGAGACTAAACCGGAAGTCTTCCATCCAGCCGCCACTCTCTCGGCAAATTTAATTCGGCCATACTGCGCACGAGTCACCTTAGTTACCCGCCATACTACAGCACGTTTCGCCACCACGGCCACAGACTTCAGCGCTTTGTCTGGAAGGGCGTTCCTTATCATTATCTTCGAGTCGTCGAGACCTCATTCGACGCCATCTTCGAATAGTCGAGCCCTCATATATCGCCATCTTTGAGTCGTCGAGCCCTCATCCAACGCCATAATCGAGAAAGTAAAGTTATTAAAAATCCTGCGCAGGTATGTGAGCATGTTTGTTTCATGGCCATGATTTGCTCTTTTCCGTACATTAATAAGGAAACCCAACACGAACGAATGCAAAAAAATATAATTCAATTGGAAACCCCTTTGTACCGTTTTAAATGCCACTCCTTGAATACAACTCACATATTACGTTACGTTCGTTTCTTTCCTTTGCGCTCATTTGGGTAAGCACACGCTTTTTTTCGCTATCCGGCTCTATTTATCGGTCCGTGGCTGAGTCAGAGAGTACCTTTTTAGTAAATTTATTTGTCTCTTGTTGTCTAATCTAAGAAGTTGGAGTTTCCAACAGTTATGCTTTGCCGGTTATAATCAACGACCGTTCAAGAGGTTCCTTGAGGAAAGGTTTCATAAATCGGGCAAAATTATAAGCACGACCGGTGGTCTCTCGTAGCTGAGAGTGGCGCTTAAGCCACTGCGTTTAGACAGAAAAGCTCTTATCTTAGTAGTGAACGGTTACATCTTCAACACTCTTCCTCAATTGCTGAACACCAACTACTTTACGAAATCTTGCTAGCTTTTGAGGTACCAGCGGCTTGGTAAGCATATCCGGTACCGTCTGATCGGTTGGTCTGTAGCGAACATCGATGAGGTTTTCTTCATGTAGCTTGTGGACAAAATGATATTATCCACATGCTTCGAACGGATATTGACCTTCGTCGACTCCAACTGGTAATTCTCATGAACCAGAACTGGGGTTGGGATATCAACGGAGGAATCGTCTAGAATTCGGACAATCCACGTATTTGGAATTTGACTATCAACTTGCTGCATCGCTAGCCCAGTCTGCGTCCACGTAAACTTCTGAACCGAACTCTTTGGCTTTCAGCGTAAATTTATGGTCCACTGTTGACTTCAGGTAGCGTAAGACACACTTGGCCTCCGTCCAATCAGCTTGAGTTGGTGCACTGACCGAACGTCCCAAAATCGATACAGCCGCATCAATCGAGTCTGGTCTGGTCGAGTATTAACTGCCACATATAACAGACTTCCAATTAAACTGGCGTATTTGTGGTTGTTGACTAACAGTTCTTTCTCCTCCTTCTGAATTAGGTGGCCGGGATCCAGGGGGCACTTCGATGGCTTTGCCTGATCCATTCCGAATCTCAGCCAACAGCCTCTGAATGTATGCCTTCTGGTCAAGTGTGGAAGACTTACCATCACGCTGCACTTGGATGCCGAGAAAATGCCTGTACAAGGAACTAACGGTGAAATGCTTGTTCAAGTCCCTCATTATGGCCTAGTACCCCTCCTCACTGTGGCACACAATTACGATGTCGTCGACGTAAATCTCCAGGTACGTGTTACCTTGACTGCTACTTCGAAAGTACAGACACGGGTCATGAGCGGACTGCTGGAAACCCATCTACTTCAGAACACCATCAATCTTCTTGTTCCATATACGTCCGGCTTGCCTGAGTCCAGCACCAGTATCTTCTGTTTCATAGCCAATCGGTTGCTTCATGTAAACTGTCTCCTGTATATCACCATGCAGATAAGCAGTTTTTACATCGACGTGTTTTACCAGCATGTCACGCTGGCCAGCTACTGTCAGCAGTGTTCTAAATGTGACTTGTCGGACTACTGGCGTTTTTTTGCCGTACCAATGTTCATGCGGGGTCTTCTCCACTGATCTGGATGGCAAGATATTCTGCAAACGCACCGCCGTGTTGACGGCTTCTGCCCATCTGCGCATCACTCGCAGGATTTTACATTTTTGCAGGTAGCCAAATCATTTCGCACCACTCGCTGGATCGCTTCAGGATCTGTGTGGCCGAGCCTTCGGTGCCACACGTGGACACAATCTTTTGGATGGTCGGCAGTCGCCACTTGCATTCCTGTGCTGTTTAGCGATCTTCAAATAAAACAAACCGCCGGCCTTGTGTGCAACGGCTGACACCACTTCTCTGCTCCTGATCACGCACCCATTGGATTCCGAGAAATTGACTTCTGCGCCGCTGACCGAAATCAAATTTGAACCCAGTTGGGGAACGTAATAGACATCAGATAGGATAACTTCGTTTTCGTCGCCTTGGTCGACACAGCAAAGCAATTTACCGGAATCGATCCCCTTCACGTGCGTTTCGTTACCATCGGCCAAAGTGACGGTTGTTCCCGGACTGTCCTTCAGCTTATCACAAAATGCACGGCCTTCGCACATGTGGGATGCCGCATCAGAATCCACGATTAACGTTTGGATAATCGATGGTTGCAGCTGGCCATGAACGAAAACGGTGGCAACTTGCCCACTTTCGTATTTTTGCTTTTCACTGCAGGTGAAAGGTTTTCTTCCACAAGTCGGTTGGTTGCTGATTTCATCCTCGGACTTCACTAAGGGACACTATTGCTTCATGTGGCCTGTTTGTTGCTACGTTGCTAACGCTTCGTTTTTCACCGCACGCTCGCAAAATGGCTCCATCATGATGAGATTCCTCCGCCCCCCCCCCCCCCCCCCCACCACCCCCCCCCCCCTCTTTTCCTTTCCCCCCCCGCCCCCCACAAAGAGGTGGCTTTCCATGTCTCCATCCAGATACTCCGCCTTACAGAGTTTCTTCAGCACGGACACTCTGGTGCACATAGTGGTCTGCAACGTTCACATGCTGGCTTGCAATTTCGGATGAGAGGTCGTTGGCAATCGCCGACTAGAGGAGCAATCGTGGCACGAGCATTTGCATTTCCTTCCTTCCATGAATCTGTCTGAGGATCGGGGGCAGCCTCCGTGACATGATTCCAGAGGTTTTCGCGGATTAGCAGCATCTCGACCTTGAATCTCCACGCAATACTTGCTTCCTTCCGTTTCTTCTTTTAAGCCGATCTTCCAGAATCTTCTGTACTTATTGGGATCTGCCGTAGATCGGATGTTAAAAGAGCAACTGTTCTGTTTAAGGGTTGGGAAATAACAAATTAATCAAATTTATTTCATGTCGAAGTATAACATATCGTGGCCTTCTTGTTCATCAAGCGCCTACTTTTCAACACTAAAATCGAATCATCGCTGTTGAAGCGAAATATTTGCTGCACGTTGCTCCTTTCATGAGTTCCTCTTTAATAATATAATTAGATTTATTCTAATCTCGGTTTTCTTTTATAAAGTCTGCTATCAATCTTGTGAATACAAAATGTAGATAACCAGTGGAAGAGAAAGTTGTTTTTTTTTGTTGAGAGCTCCCCGAAAAAAAGCGTTTTACCCGATTTTGATATCGGAACGTTATCCGTCCCCCCTACAGTAAACAGAATTTTTTTCCGGTCTAATGTGTGTTCCGGTAGTGTTGCTCAACTGTGGTTATTTACCTGTCAACTCGGATATTCTTTTCCAGATCTTCCTCAAGGCTGAGTGCTGCGATGACGAATTTTTCCTTGCGTTGGTAGGTTCGGATGATCAGCCGGTACGATAGGTTCAGCATCGTGATAGTCCACCATTGGAGTCGGTTCGCATTATGTGGAATGCCCTTCTTGGAACCAATGATGGAAAGGAGTGGCTTGTGGTCGATCAGCAGTATGAAGTGGCGTCCCAGCAAATATTTTTGGACTTTGTTCACCGCATAGACCAACGCAAGAGCCTCCTTCTCAGGCTGTCCATAGCTGAGCTCAGCGGGTGCGAGCGTCTTTAAAGCGTGTTACACGGCCTTCATCCTGCCATCAGGGAACTGGTGAAAGATGACTGCCCCGATGCTAGTGCCTGAAACGTCCACTACTACGACGATTAGGGGCTTGGCCCCTGTATTCAACACACTATAAAGTAAAACTTTCCCATATATGCCACAGTTGTATCGGTCAATATTACATTTAACAGCAATTCTTAAAAAAAAAAATCATATTTAATGGTACTTTTGTTCCTTATCCAAAAATATTATGAATTTCATAAAGTTATGAATGTTTGAAAAAATGTGTTTTCAAAATAAGTTCATTTTTCGGACCACCCAAAATGGTCACCCTGAAGACAAAATAAAAAAAATACGGGTCTAATATTTTTGAATAAGGAATAAAACTACCAATTATTTTGATTTGAGAGATCGTATATCTTGTTTCAAAGGAGAGGGGCGACCCCGGCGTAGTGGTTAACATCCATACCTCTCACGTCAAAGTAACGAGTTCGAATCTCACCCCCGGAAAATTACGAAAAATACCCCCAAAATATTTGAGTGACAACGACGGGAGATGAACCAGCTCAGGGCTGGTAATCTTGATCATCAAGGAATGCAAAAATAAATTCTATGGATTGCTGTAATGCTTTTCAGGACAAGTTTATGATTTCTCTTGTCCAGTAATGTGGATGCATGTGGAGGATTTGTAGGCAAAACAAGGCAAATATTGTACAACGGAGGCGATCGGCTTCTACGACTTGTTATAATTCCGTGAAATGACGTTGAAAAGGCCAATCGTAACACCACGGACAACTCCAAGGGAGGTCGTCAGAGGGAGAGTTGACTTGTTTCGGCAGCTTTATTTTGAGGATTTAACAGAACCACTGATTCATCTGGACGACTTGTTAGAGCAGTTGGTACAGTGCTTACCACTGCTTCCCTATTATCAAAAACTGGTTATTGCGCACAAGGAGTTAGTGGTTTCAGTATTCCTGGAAATGAAAGGAAGCTTTTGATTTTAACTTCATGGAAATCCTGAAATAGTTTTTATACAATTTGTCCGAAAAGCTAACAAACTTTGATCTTGATCATCTCACAACCTCGAGAATAAGTTACATGAGCTTCAGCCCCATTTTTCATGATTTCTATGAAGATATTGACAATTATTTGACAGAAAAATGCACGATAGACTTGCGTAAAGACAGTGTGGTTTCCTTATGAGACTCAGAAGCCATAAACTTGCAGGGATATAGCAATATTCTATAAATGATCTACCTTATTGGGTTAGGAATCAACGGTACGATTTATCGCAGCAGGAGACAAAACTGGTAGTATTGAATTGGGTATGCTTTTAACTCCACATGTGATCAATACTCTGAGCGAGCGCTCCCAAAGCTGACTACTGTCAGAACTTCGAGACTCATGTTCTCCGAAGAGCAACAGGCAGACAATGATAATTAATATGTTCCAATTTTAAAAGGTGACTTTTTCTTGCCAACAGAATGCCAAAAAAACCATACTCTAGAACAGAGAGAATAGCGGTTTTATAAAGCTTTATCAGGTTTTCCGGATGAGCGCCCTAAAATGTGCCACAAATTAAACCTTTTTTTTGCCTCAAATACGGAATGCAGGCATTCCAAGTGCATTTTGAATCAAATCAGACCCCAAGGTATTTGAAAGATAAAGATTGGGTAATGTTTCTGCAATTGCTGGAATTGGGCTGGGTACAGCTTTTGAGTAAACACTACCAGTTCAGTTTTCGACGGTGGGAATTCGATCCCAAGATTCCTAGCCAAGAAGACAGGTTATCTAGAGAATTTTACAATGGGCTTTGTAAGTCGACTACAAGTGAACCTCTTGAGGCAACCACACTGTCGTTAGCAAGTTGTCTTAGAAAGCATTGTTCTGCCAAACAATTGTCAATATCTTTGACGTAAACGTTATAAAGATGAGGACTCGGGCAACAACCTTGGGGCAGGCATACGTTACTAATTCTAGAAGTTGTTAGTTGTCTAAATGATAAGTCCAAATTATTATTAGACGCTGGTTTGCCTGGCTTTTCAATAGCTACAACTTTCGAAACAAGGAATTGATAGGGCCAGCAAGCGTCTTTTGCGATATCTGGTAGATTTTTCACTAAATTGAATTTTATCATATCGCATCCGGGTGAGGAGTTGTTTGATAAAAGAAGAGCCATAGAGAATTCCAGTATTGTCGAGTGCTCGACACTGAAAAAGTCTGTAAGGCGCAGACAAAATAGGCCTTTCTGTCAAACGAGAAGCTTTCTAAATTGGAATTTGACGGAATTTGCTGGCTCTTACTAGTGATAGTTTGAAGAAGTGTTTCAGTTTTTATTTTTTGACGTAGGACTACGTCTTTGTTTTCAATATAGGGGTACACGTTGCGATTACAAAAATTTGGAGCGTCACGAAATATGCTTAGGTTTTGAAAGTTAATAACTACGTCATTTCATGACCGATTTTCAAAAATTTTGCACCGATCGATTGCAAATCTTTCTACTCATCAATTCTATCATTGAAAACTATTAATTTTAAATAAAAAAATATTGAAATTCTTATAAATATAAAAATGAATTTCTATCGAACTGACCCTTATAGACATAGAAACTATTTAACCGACTGGCATGAAAATTTGTATGCAGTGGCTTTTGGGACCGGGCAAGCTTCTCATGATGGTTAAAGATCACAATCCCCCCCCCCCCCCCCCCCCCACCAATGGAATGGGGGGCTCTCATACAAATCAAACACAAATTTCGGCATAATTCAAGAACTAATCAAGCAAATGGAACCAAAATTGGCATGTGCAAGTTTTTGAAGGCAAATAAGGTTTCTATCGCAATTTGAGACCCCTCCCACCTTTAGAAAGGGGGGGCTCCCATACAAATGAAACAGGAACTTCTAATAACTCAAGAACTAATCAAGTAAATGGGACCAAATTTGACATGTGGAAGTAATTGAAGGCAAAAAATGTTTCTATGGTAGATTGAGGGGTCTCCTCTAGAAGGGGGACTGGGCTCCCATACAAATGAAACAGGAACTTCTGATAACTCGAGGACTAATCAAGTAAATGGAATAAAATTTGACATGTGGATGTTTTTGAAGACAAGAAATGATTATTTGGTAGTTCGAGACCCCTCCCACTTCTAGAATGGGGGGCTCCCATACAAATGAAACTGGATTTTTTGCATAACTCGAGAACTAACTAAGCAAATGCAACCAAATTTGGCATGTGGAAGTTTTTGAAGGCAAAAAATGTTTCTACTGTGGTTCGAGACCCCCCCCCCCCTTCCTCTGGAAGGGGGGATGCTTTCACACAAACGGAACTCAAAATTCAACCAGACATAAGAGTATATCATATTTATTATTCGATACATTATAAATGTTACGTAATATGATTCAATATTGCAAATCACTAAGGGTCGTTTGTTGTGTGCTTATTTGCAATCACAGTCCACTGTTTGATGGCATGTGATAATTTATGTTATATGGCATGTGAAGTTCGTTGGTAATATTATCTTCGAATTCCAATCAGTGTTTAAAAGGGTTTCTTGCGTTCTAGTGCGATGGATAGAGTCCATACCATTCGATAAGAAACAAATTATTTCGAGGAAGTGTAAGTAAAATGTCGCAGCATAGGGCTGCAAACTATTTACGTGAGTTGCTCAAGCTTTAAGGTTCAGCTTCATGACGAAGTGAGGTGGCTGCACTAGCTGTTCCCCTGACCCCAAAACGGCCCTTTTCAAGGCCTCCAAAATAACTGGAAAAGAGAGTTGTTCGAAATGGGCGGTTGCGAAAAAAATTGTAAGTCGAAGCCATAGTGTTTTCGACATTTGCACATTTTGCAGTGTTGTACACACATAGGCCTAGAAGAAATCGTATGCAATTGGTGGTGGATGAAGCCAGTCTCTTGGGTAAACATGTCCTAAATGTCTACCCGCATAAACAATTACCATTAGGAAACACAGCAAATATCGCACCGATTCTACGAGGACAATTTACGCACGCGCCAACGACGACTACAAACACCTCAATAACAGCTTATACAACTCTCATCAGTCTCAATTGCAGAGCCGTCTCAAAACGAAACCGAAAAGCTTTTGGCGGTTCGTGAATGATCAACGGAAGGAAACCGGCTTACCCTCTACCATGACTGACGGCACTCACGAAGCTGACTCTGTCGTGGATATCGCCAACTTGTTCCGTACGCAGTTTAGCAGTGTCTTCTGCGACGAAATGCTGGATGCCGAGGGCCTTGAAGCAGCTACTTGCAATGTTCCCCGTTTGTCTGTATTTGGATCTGCACTCACTATCCATAGTGATATGGTGATTTTAGCAGGGAAGCAGATTAAAAACTCAACTGGATGTGGTCCTGATGGTATTCCTTCAATTGTCCTGAAGCGTTGCCTTAACACACTGGCTGTGCCCCTGGCTATGGTCTTCAATTTGTCATTAACTTCCGGTGTGTTTCCTGAATGATGGAAAGAGTCGTTTGTTTTCACAATACACAAAAAGGGATGCAAACGATCCGTCACCAACTATCGTGGGATTGCTGCACTAAGTGCTGTATCTAAGCTATTCGAACTAATTGTTCTTCAAAGGCTGGTCCATGACTATTCACATACTATTTCTCCTGAACAACACGGTTTTATGCCCAAGCGCTCGACGGCGACCAACCTCACCGTATTTACATCGTTCGTCATCCGTGAAATGGAACGCGGTCATCAAGTAGACGCCATATACACAGATCTCTCTGCGGCCTTCGATAAAATGAACCATCAGATTGCAATTTCCAAATACGACAAAATGGGGGTTCACGATCAATTGTTGAACTGGCTCCGCTCATACCTGACTGGTAGAAATATGTCTGTGAAGATCTCAGATTATGCCTCGTCCAGCTTCTCAGTAACATCTGGCGTTCCGCAAGGCAGCCACCTTGGTCCATTTCTTTTCCTGTTATATATGAACGACGTGAACTTGGTCCTCAGATGCCTGAAATTATCCTACGCGGACGACCTAAAGCTGTACTACGTCATAAAATGTCCAGAAGACGCCGATTTTCTTCAACAGGAACTACAAGTGTTCGACGACTGGTGCCGGATCAACAGAATGTCCTTAAATGTATCCAAATGCTCGACTATCTCCTTTGGCCGAAAACGTGCGATGTATCTCCACGAGTACATCCTTCGAGGAACACGCTTGAAACGTGAAACAACAGTCAAGGATCTGGGAGTAATGCTCGACTCCAAACTGTCATTCGAGAATCACATTGCCTATATTGTTTCTAAAGCTTCATCGCAGTTAGGATTCATCTTCCGCTTCGCAAAAAACTTCAAAGACGTTTATTGTCTGAAGGCACTATTTTGCTCTTTGGTTCGTCCTTTTTTGGAGTACTGTGCTGTCGTTTGGTCCCCTTTCTACCAAAATGCAGTCCAGAGGATCGAAGCCATTCAGCGAAGGTTTATACGCTTTGCTTTGCGACATCTTCGTTGGCAAGACCCTCGCAGATTGCCAAGTTATGAAAGTCGGTGTAAGCTCATCAGCCTGGAATTGTTGGAAGGGAGGCGTATGGTGGCCAAAGCGTGTTTCGTTGGTGACCTCCTTCAGGGAAACATCGACTGTTCAACTTTACTTGGTCTCTTGAACATCAACACTCGACAACGAAACCTACGTTTACAATCTTTCTTTATAAATCGGCACTCAAGGACCAACTACGGCAAACACGAACCTGTGCTAAGCATGTGTCGCGTTTTCAACAGCTGTTATAACGTGTTTAATTTTAATGTATCCCGTGATGTTAATAAGCATTGTTTCCGAAGATGTATGTGTTAGTTATTGTATGTAATTAAGTGTTATCTAGTTGTCATTGGGATAAACATTTTTATCTGTTGACGAATAAATAAATAAATAAATAAATAAATAAATAAATAAATAAGAAGCACCTAACCACCAATTCGGGTTATAATCCCAATTGTTACCGGTACGGTTAAACCATAGACTAACTCTAAGACCACTAGGTCCCGAACAAATACGATTTTTTTCTTGGCTCAGTCAGTACTAGCACATCGGTCCCAATCTTAATAATACGCTCCTAATAATGAACTCACACAAACACACGCTCAAATATTCTGTCAAAATAACACAGCAAATCGAAACAAAGGCGCAAATATGTCAAGGTGCTGGCTACAAGGTGTACTTCGGACCAAGGGGTTCTACAACAGTGAATCAATTTCGTATCGCTAATTGCATATTGATTGTTGGTTAAACCATCTGTAATATCGTTCTTGTATATTACATGTTTATTAGGGTAACCTGTTTAGTGTATTGCAGTTATTTTTTGAGCGAAACCAATTTCGAAAACCCTTTAAACAATTAGGCGACTGGAGGCGAATTCGATTGCACATTGCTACATAGTCCTACGTTACCTTTGCGTACAACCCCATTGGACTGAACCTTGTAGTTTTTATTTCTTTTAAATAGTGATCAAGTAAAGTGTGAATTTAATTTTTCCTAGTTTTCCAAGTGATCTCTACCATGAGAATCATTGATGACTTTCCACAGACAGTCCAATGAAAGCGATCTTGAGCAAAAAGGTCGAGTCTGCTTTCTTGAGCGGGAGGTTTACGGGTGTCTCTTTATCAGTGTTCAAAATTGACAAATTGAAATTGTGACATAAATCGTTAAAAATAGCCGCCCTATTGTCATCGTATAGGTCCCCCCCACCCAGTCGCATGGAAGTCAATGTCACCCAGAATCAATACTGGAGACGGAAAAATAAAAACTAATTTCCAGAGTTGACTACGGCTTATGGAAGTTCTGGGAGGAACATAAACTGAAGCTACGCAACGGTCTATATTCTTTGCAGTTACTTGACAAGCGACGATATTGACGCTTGAAAAAGCTGGGAGAGAAATTTTTCTAGAAAGCGTAGCACTGTTTGACCCCTTAAAGCCCTCCTCCATAATAATCGTTTCTATCCAGGCGTATAATTTTAAAATCGTGGTAGTGGAGTTCATTTTCTGAAGAAAGCCATGTTTTACAAAGAGCAAATATATCGCAATCGGAGTTGCGAACTAAAAATACTGAAACTGGTGTTTCCCTAAAAATATGTATGATATTTCCCAAACAAACTTCAACTCGCTTTGCAAGTAAGTAAACGTCGACCAATTTGGCTCAAATTTAAAGAAGGTGCTCCATGTGAAATGAAAAACATCTTGCTTTGTGGTTCGACAAATTTCCAAAATTCTTGGCACCCCCAATGATTTTCACATGGCAAGTCAATGCAAATTTTTCGTTTGATATAATTAGTTTACATTCAACTAAAGTGAAAGAACCAAAGCTGTGACATTTTGAGTTTTCCGCTCGTAGCGATGTTTTGTTTGAGAACAATCGATTCTATGTTCATTACATATTACAACTCGTATGAGCGTGTCCTTTGCATAAAACTATCAGCAAATTTCGGATTGGCCAACACCGAGGTGGGTTGTGTCAATTTAATCACACAGTGGTTTCAGGCTAGTAGCTACTAGACTGCGAAATAGCAACCGACACTGGCTGGCCTGACAGGGACCATGATTCACACTTTCGCTCTCGACCTCACGCCATTCGGGCCAGACCAGAGGGTCAAAACCACACCAGGGTTCAGTGAATTCCCGCACCAACAATAGTGCGAAATCCGTTTCAGCTGATGGTTTCAAAATTGATAAATAATGGAACCAGTTTCCGGGGTTAATTATTCGGTTAAAATTTAAAATTATTATCTTTGTGTTATGTCTGCTATTCGCTCTCCCACGCTTGTGACTCTGCATCATTTTCACACATAATTGTTCATATAGGAATGCTCCAATGTAGAAAACCACACCAATTCACAACAAACAGACAGACAGGTGGTTGAGGTTGTCGAGGTTTTGACCCAGTAGCGTACCCGTGACCGGATGTGCCATAATCAGAGTCATCAGAGTCGAGGTGGGCAGTCAGCGTTTGGATGACACCCTCGAGTCTCAATGTGGAAAATGTGCGGTGGGTGGAATTGATATAAATTCAACAAAAAAAGAATAAGCGTGAATATACATGTGTTGGTGGTTTTCACACTTACCGCATACTTCCAAGTCGCCCGTAATGATCATCGTGTGGAAGGATGGCGCTTCAGCTGACACTTCGCAGCTGTATTTTCCTGACGACATCGCATTCAACCCGGTTAGCACCACCTGGCTCTCGTTGGATGCTACACGCTGTTTTGTGGTGGGGCAAGTAGGAGGAAGAGAAGAGAAATAGTGATGGCTGTAAGTGTTGGTATAGTTGATATGGTCTTATTTTTAGTTGATAGATTGGCAAATGTTTTCAAAGGATTGAAATAAAATCATGAATTCCAATTCCTATACTATTATTGAATATTTTTTTATTCAACCTGTGGAACAATTTCATTTTCCTCAATCTTGGAAAAATATTTTAGAGATATGTTTTAAGCATTAACGTGATCATTTTTTGCTGATTTCAGGCATTGTGTAGCTATAATTAAATTACAAGAAGTATGTATCAAAAGTGATTATTACTATTAATATTTTGCCAATGGACACCTACTACTACAGAAATAAATCGTGGCTGCACGTGACTAGTTTCCATTTATGATCCAAAGAGTTAATCGGATTATAAAATTTACTCCAAGTTTGATCATTGGACTTATGCTTATTTTATATGCTCAATTATCCATGACCGCCGATCCATCAAGCTAAAATGAATAAAAGGCCAACCTATGATCATCGAGACAGCTGGCTTAATGCCTTGCAACCGTAAACAAAATCACTCAGGATATATCTCAATCCAAACAAGTGTTTTCCCTCCGACCTACCAACGACGTTCCACGTCAACATAAATCCTTTTCCCCATAAACTCCCCAGTTCAAACAATGCTTCTCCACACGAACCACAGGGAAACTTTCCCAATTACGTAATACCCGTTCTCTCGGTTGCTTTCGAAGAAATCCACTGCCAAACAATTAATAAGACTAGTTTAAGTAATTTTCCCAAACAGTTGCAGTTTCGCTGAAGCATCCGTGACTTTACAGGGAGTCAAACTACGGGCAACACGCCCGGAAAAGTTTCATTTTGTGACGCTACGTCACAAGGCATGTTGCAATTTGTGGAAAACCCTCAACAATAAGTAAAGAGGAGAACCGCGTCCTTCCACCGCTTTCCAACAAAAGCTCAAGCTGGCGCTGCCTGGACTACGTGAGCCAGGAAAACGAGAAGGCGTCCAATCTGACGTCGCCATCCTTTGCTCGGCATGAACCAGGAACATTAGCACCAGGACACTAAAGATGGAGATGGTGGCAGTGTGATTGTTGTCGAAAATTGAAAACAGCTAATAACTGAACGCTGAAGTTCACTCCTGCCTTCGAGGTGAAGGAAGGTCAGGTATCAGGTTGGTTGGCTCAAGAGCCACGGCTTGCAACGGCACGTTCCCCTCTTAGATGGGAGAATTGTGCCTAGCCACAGGAACCTTTTCATCATTACCCGACGACAATAAGGAAGGAAAGGTTGGAAAGGAAATAAGGAGAAGGAAAATAATGATAATGAAAAAAGGAAAGGAGCGATACTTTCGGGATATTATCATCCCTGAAAGGTCAGATTTTGAGTCACAATAGCCTCAGAGTATTTTATGGAAAGATAATATTGGGTTCTAGGACTGCCCAATTTGAGATATTAAAATTATGATAAGTAATTTGCATCAGAGTTCTTTTCCACATCGGGAAAAGAATTGAAGAACATTTTTTAGGTTGAGATTTCTATAATTAGACTCATCAATAATATGACGACCGAAAATACTAAAATGTAGTTGGAGCAATTGCAGGACAATTGCATACTAGGTGGAAGGGAGTCTCATAGTCAGCTTTGCAAAGC
Organism: Aedes koreicus; assembly: GCA_024533555.2. Classification (NCBI taxonomy): domain Eukaryota; kingdom Metazoa; phylum Arthropoda; class Insecta; order Diptera; family Culicidae; genus Aedes; species Aedes koreicus. The sequence continues at coordinate 1,018,830 of JAHHFK020000940.1, read as the reverse complement.
TCACATGCAAACGACTGTGCACGTTGCATGTTTGTCAGATGATAGTTCAGATTACAATGACCCGTTAGAGCCCTAACAAGGATACTACAGTTATTTTTTGAATGATTTAATAGATAATTGCTGACTTTGGGTGACAGCGATGATAAGTACAATTTCGTCTGACGACAAGTATCAAGATCCAGAGCTTATTGTGCTCAGAAAAAGCCCAAGAAGAAATTTTCTGCTTAATCCAGCATGCTGAAATGGGCACAGCAGGTTCAGGACCTATGGAACTATTTGTGGCACCATCACGAGCGAGTTCATCTGCCCAATCATTGCCAGCAATACTTGAATGCCCCGGGACCCATAAAAGATGGACAGCATTTAGTGAGCTAAGTTCTTCTAACTGAGTCCGGCATACTATGACCAGTTTTGATCTGGAATTATTTGAGCCAATCGCTTTGATAGCAGCTTGACTATCGGAACAAAAATATATTATTTTACCCATTACTTTTTGTTGGAGGGCCGCCTGCACTCCACAGATAATAGCAAAGATTTCTGCTTGAAAGACTGTGCAAAAGCTACCTAATGAAAAAGATTGTTGTAACCTCAACTCACGAGAGAAAACTCCAGCTCCAGCTTTACCATCAAGTAGAGATCCATCAGTAAAAATAATAACGTTACCAGCGATCGTCCTCTCAGTGTGCCCCGAGACCCAATCATTACGCAATGGGAAAGAGATAAATATATTAGCATTTGGAAAACTAATAGGAAGTGTTACATCGCTCGAAGCTAGAACAAACTTATCCCAATTTATTAAGTGTGCCCATAAACGTGTATGAGACCTATTATTGTTTGCATCATGATGCCAAAACCCATTTGCCTGTAAACGGTATGCGCAAGAGTAGGCTTCCTGTTTCAAGAAAATTTGCAATGGTTTGATATTGAAAAGTGCATCTAGAGCAGCAGTGGGTGTAGTTGAAAATGCACCAGATAGTGACATTAGACACATGCGCTGAAGGTGATTCAGCTTTGTCTGGATAGTTCTCATCTCACCTTTCTGCCACCATACGAGGCACCCGTAAACTAATATTGGTCTAACAATTGCAGCAAAGAACCAGTAAATATATTTTGGTTTAAGACCCCAGGTTTTACCTATAGTTCGCCTACATTGACCAAAAGCCATACATGCCTTTTTGATTCTAGAGTCAATATGAGCAGACCAATTTAACTTAGAGTCTAAAATAACTCCAAGATACCTTACTTGGTCTGTTATACAGACTTCAGAATCAAAGAAACGAAGTGGACGAACTCCGGTAATCCTTCGTTTTTCTGTGAATAGAACAAGTGTTGTTTTGTTGGGATTTACTGAGAGTCCGATATCACTACACCACTTTTCAGTTTCTCTTAGAGCCTGTTGCATCAGGTCAAAAAGAATACTAACACACAATCCAACAATCATTGTAAGGTAGTCATCAGCAAAGCCATAAGAAGGAAATCCCAAGTTGTTAAGTTTACGTAATAGACTATCTGCTACGAGATTCCATAGCAGAGGTGATAGAACGCCTCCCTGGGGACAACCTTGAATACATTGTCTCCTTATATAGGCTCGTCTCAGTGACGAGTTCAAATAACGATTTTTGAGCATCTCGTGTATCCATGTTACGATAACAGAGGGCACACCATGAAAAAGTGCAGCTTCAATGATGGCATTGAAGGAAACATTGTCAAAGGCGCCCTCAATATCTAAGAAGACTCCTAAACAGGATTGCTTCTGTGAAAAAGCCTTCTCTACATCATGGACAACGTGGTGCAAAAGGGTTGTTGTAGACTTGCCTCTTTGATATGCATGTTGCATTTGATGAAGAGGTTGTCTAGAAAGAGTTTCATTTCGAATGTTATGATCAATAATTCTTTCTAAACACTTAAGCATAAAAGAGCTCAGACTGATTGGCCTGAAACTTTTCGCTTCATCATACGTCGCCCGCCCCCTTTTGGGATAAATTTAACATTTATTTCTCTCCAGGATTTTGGAATGTAACCTGTAGCAAGGCTGCAAGTGAAAATTTGTTTTAATATATTTTTAAGATGATCAAAACCTCGCTGAAGTAAACAGGGATACAGCCCATCTGCTCCAGGAGTCTTATAAGCTGCGAAGCTATTCAGAGCCCATTTGATTGATTCGGATGTTACTCCCCCCCCCCACTCCCCCCCCCCCCCCCTTTACCTTCCCCTTTTCTTTTTTCCCCTCAGCTTTTTTATTTTTTTTCCCTCCTATGAACCCCTCTCTCTCCCCCCCCCCCTTCCTTTTTATTTGTGTCCCCCCCCGCCCCCTTATTTTTTAGGCAGGCCTCCCCCACTAGATGTGATCAACCCCGCTCTCATTCGCTCATACAAGTGCCAACATTTATGCAAGGTATCTGATAAACGTTCCCGTCCGTATTTCTAGGGTTTCTGAAACGAGAAACTTGCAGCCTATTTAAGTGTCAAAGAATATGAACCTATGTCAGCCAGAGATTCCTCTTCAGAGACTCTCCAGTTATTGAATTCATGTGTAAGTTTATTGATGCAGAGGGTTATATCTAGCACCTCTTCTCTGTTTGACTTGAAAAAAATTGGAGTGTTACCTATGTTTAAAATACTTAAATTTGTAGAACATAAGTACTCCATTAGTTCCAGGCCCCTCGGATTGATATCCGAACTCCCTCAAATAATATTATGGGAGTTTGCATCGCTCCCCACAACTAATGGCAAATTATTTACATCACAATGAGACACAACTTTTTTTCAAGTCCTCTGTAGGTGAAGCCTCATCATGTGGAAGGTAAGCTGAGCAGTAGATATATTGTTTGTCGATATTGTCAACATTTACGTTTATTGATACAACACAAATATCCCTTGTGGTTAAGCTGGAAACAAGAGTGCCGTTTATAGCATTACTTAAGAGTATACATGCACGAGGCATGATGCGAGGATTTGTCATCCCTTCTTTACTAAAAGTAACAAAATTAGGATTAACTAGATTTCCAACATAGAATCTTCCATGACGGAAGTATGGTTCTTGGACCAGCGCTATGTTGGCGGTACCTGTTTGAACTATTCGGCAAAGATTTATGGCTGCTGTTCGTTTGTGCTGGATGTTAACTTGTGCTATCTTAATAGTCGACATACGTTATCAGAGTATGACAAGGCTTTCATCCCACAACTGAACAACTGCCAAAACATCAATTGCATATAGGTTTTTAGTTAAAAGTAATATAGTTTTAACTGTGTTTGTTTCTTGATGAAAAGGAAATTGTTTGAGTTAAATTATTAGTTCATTCTTTAGCATATTGATTAAAACAGGTATTTCAAAGTTATTCCCTGAAAAACATACATACAAACTTAAAAATCCCCATCGAAAATGATATATAGGTGTTATTAAAAGATGGATGACTATTTGTGTAACTGTGTTGTTTATATTGAAGACTTTTAATTGATTAATCCATACCTTGAATGAATGTATAGCTTCCACCAGTAGTGGATGTATCACAAATTCTGCTCATTTATTTTGTTGCCACGTTGTAGGACGTTTATATAAAGGTCCAAACACCAGATGTGATACTGGCGGGATATGCCGGAATTAATTTTGAGACTTCTTACTTTCAATCTAAAGGTAACGACTAAAGGTACACTTTTCATTTTTGTGGCAACTTATGTTGTTATTTGTCCATTTATTTTATGGAACGAATAACCAAAATACCTAGTTTGCTCATGGTATGATAACTCAATGTAATTCCACCATTATCGAAAAGGGTGAATGTTTCAGTCTTTGTATATATCTGACTGTTCGGAATGAAGTCACAGAAATGTGTTACTTAAGACTGAAGATGACAGGCATGTAAATTTCAAATAGGAGTCCATGGTCACGCTTAGGTAACATCAATTGAAGCAGTAGAATAAAGGGTGTACCGTTTAAATCCGCACACACAAAATTCATTCTCAAAATTCGACTTTTATTCCATTATCAACAAATGTTCAAGGAGTTAAAAAAAACGATTGAAGTTCGTTTTGGCATCATTCATTACATTTATTTCACCTTTATATTCGAATGCGCGAACCTTGGCCTTAACCTCAGCCAGAAGGTACTGCACGACTTCAGAAAAGACAGTGTTTTGCATATTTACCCATGTTTTCTTCATTTCTTCCACATTCTTCACCACTTTAGGTCGTTTAGAAGGTGTTCCTTAATAATGGCCCAGTATTTTTCTATTGGGCGCAGTTCCGGAGTGTTTGGGGGGTTCAGATCTTTCGGCACGAAATCGACATCATTTGCCTTATACCACTCTAGCACGTCCTTCGTGTAGTGGCATGATGCCAAACCCTTCCAGAAGATCGTTGGACCGTCGTGAGCCTTCAGAAGAGGGAGAAGCCGCTTTTCGAGACACTCTTCCTAATCCACCTGTCCATTCATGGTGCTTGCGGTAACGAAAGGTGTACTCCGCTTTCCGCAAGTACAAATTGCTTGCCAAATTAAGAACTTCATGGCGAACAACGACATCTTCTGTGTCCGGAAGCTCTCGGGAACATCACACTTATCCTTGGCAGTCACATACAGGTTTCCTGGAATCTGGTTGAAGTCCGCCATCACATAAATGTCTCGTCATCCATTACGCAGCAGTGTGATTTCGTTAACTTCTGGTCGTACAACTTCCGGGCACGGTTTTCACAACCGTATTCTGTTTCTCGTCACGGTTTGGGGACTTCTGAACCTTAAACGTATGTAGTTCAGCTCGAGTTTTGGTATTCTGCACGAAAGTCTTGCTCAGATGCAACTTTTTAGCCACATCTCGAACTGAGGCGTTCGGTTTCCGTTTAAAGGCCCCAACCACGCGTTTGTGACTGTTCTCGTTGACCTGATGGCTTTTTTCCGGATCTTTGCTTCCGATCAACAGTCAGACGTTCTTTGAACCGTTTTATGATACCAGACACCGTGTAATTCACGATTCCCAACTTTTTCCCGATGGCATGATGCAACAGATCCTTATTCTCAAAGTAACGTTTGCATTAAAAAAATGGACTTTTTTTCGGATGATGGTAAAAAAAATAGCTAAGACAGATAATTGCTTTTGATAAATTTCCCATGGAAGGAAATTATTTAAGCTTACATGCAAAAAATGCTACGCCCTTGCGAGCGGCCTTCCGGAAGTTAACCGAAACATTCGCCATGGCGGACGAAAACATGCGTGTAGGCATGTTTTTGAGTTCTTTCGTCGTTTTATTTATCAACTCCTCCTCAGTTTTCGCGACAAAATTTTTGGAGTAGATCTTACGCTTCAGGTTGGCCCAGAGATCCCAGAGAGTTGGGCGGGTTCGCCGACTTGGATACCATATAGATATTCTGCCGCTCCATCTCCTCCAACGATCGAGTAGTGGGCGCCAGATCCGTCTAGAACACCGCGTCTTCGCCCTAATGGTATTTCTTGATGAACGACGCAACTTCCGGCAGGCATTTCGTACTATAAATTTCCCCTTTCAGTCCGGACCGAAAGTAGAGCGGCTTTGACATTCCCTTCTCTCTGATTGTCAGCCACAGCAGCACTTTCTTGGGGAACTGGGTGTGTGAAATGAACTTCACCTCGGAGATCACTTTCTTCGTGGGGGAAGTAAAATACGAAGTGCCCTGCCAGTCGTTGACATCCAGAGTGAGATAGGTCTCGTCGTTCATCAACACCGCTACGTCGCGATTCACCGAGAAAATCGAGTCGACCATCTTATTCAGCCGCTGTCGCTGCGTCATTGCCTGCAGCTCCGAAACCAGTGGACGTGAATTCCGCTTCCTTACATGTATGTTCATGTTCGCCTAGTACATTTTCACTTTTTGGCTGGTTGAACCGACCTCCCGGCCAAGCGCACGCAGCGATGTAGCCACTTTTCTCTCGGTCTTCCTCATCAGCATCCTTTGGAGCTTCTTGTCGCTCAGGGTCGTCGGCCGTCCGGAACCGGGCTTTCTTTCGATGCTTTGATTATTGTCTAATAGTGTCAAGATGTTCTACAAGTCGGAACGGGCGTATACGGCGTCCACAAAGTGCCGCACGATGTCCGTTTACGACGCGGCGGGGTGCCGTTCCTTGAACGCGCACACTTCTGAACGGAGTTGCTTCACTGTTTTTGCCATCACGGTTAGAGTTCGACTGATAGAGCTGTCAAATATTGTCTGCTTACTCATGCGTTACTATGATTGATGCTGCTTGGGTAGTTTTGTCAGTGAGGGTGAAGGTAAACCCATGAAAAATCGGCAGTTTTTGTCAATTTTTTTTAATGCAAACGTTAGTCATACAAAACTTTCTCGTGCACGCACTTTTCTTTCGTCGCCATATTAAATACTTGTGCGCATCTAATGAAATCATCTCACAGATTGTAAACAATACACATTGAACTATGTTTGCGCTAAATTTTAATTAATTTTTCCCAACGAATCAATAGAAAGCAAAATTCGAGCTTGTGCGGATTTTAAACCGCACACCCTTTATGTTTTGTCGTTTACTATGGTACAAGACATGTGTTTGCACAAACTTGGTGTAAAGCCCACTATAACGATTTTTTGCAGTGGATGGTTTCAACTGTCATATAATTGAACCGCTTCAGCGATCCGTGAAATAATTCAAAAATTACACTGAAAGAATAGTATCCGGAATTAAACGTGGACAGGTTAAAGATAGAGCTTATAATTCTTTTATTTTGTGTACAGTTCATTTTCAACTGGTGACCGCACTATATTAAAAGATGAACAACTACTCATACTTGCATACTTGCAAAACTACTACTACTATCATACTTGCAAAACTATTGAACGGCGTATTTTTGATTTTAAGATAAAATTTATGATTTGAGGATAATTTTTATCTTCCCTATTTTCCTATCCCATGAGCACAAACCCTTCGGTCAGTGACGGCAGAAGCGGATTGCTGTCAATTATTCAGCACTAAGCAGTCAGTAGTAGGCATGACAACAGCTTTTCCAAATGTCTATTTGTTAATTTAAAGAAGTTGTTGGCGAAATTGATCCTCTTCTGTATGGACAAATGGGGCGAGACGAACAACCAGCTTTCAGATACTCAATATGGTTTTCGCCAGGGGTAAGGGAACGAACGACTGTCTCGCGTTACTTTCCACAGATATTCAGTTAGCTTTGGCTAAAAAAAAGAGCAAATGGCTATTGTATTCTTGGACATAAAGGGGGCTTTTGATTCAGTATCTGTTGAAGTTCTTTCAAATAAACTCCACGCTTGTGGCCTTTCACCATTAATGAACAATTTTTTGTACAATTTGCTGTCAGAGAAACATATGAGCTTTTCTCATGGAACCTCTACAGCTTCACGATTTAGTTACATGGGTCTCCCCCAGGGATCATGTTTAAGCCCCCTTTTGTATAATTTGTATGTCAAAGACATTGACGGTTGTCTAAGTGACAACTGTACGTTGAGACAACTTGCAGATGATGGCGTAGTGTCGGTCACGGGACCCAATGGGGTCGATCTGCAAGGACCCTTACAGGATACCTTAGGAAATTTGTCTACTTTGGCTCTCAAGCTAGGTATTGAATTCTCTACGGAGAAAACTGAGTTGGTAGTTATTTCTAGGAAGCATAACGGTCGGGTTCAATTCAAAATGCACCTGGAGATCCCACATTGAGTCTCTGAAGCGAAAATGCCAAAAAAGGATTAACTTTCGTCGAACAATTACCGGGACCTGGTGGGGAGCGCATCCGCAAGATCTTCTAACGTTGTACCGGATAACGATTTTGTCGGTTATCGAATACGGTAGTTTTTGTTTTCAGTCGGCGGCTCGGTCGCATATCATTAAACTGGAACGTATTCAGTATCGGTGTCTTCATACCGCGTTAGGTTGCATGCACTCGACTTATACGATGAGTCTTGGAGTGCTGGCTGGCATGTTGCCACTCTTAGATCGGTTTTCAGGATTGTCCCTCCGGCTCCTCACCAGCTGAGAAGTTATGACCCCCAGGTGATCGCAAACTTTGAGAAGCTTCTTGCGTTGAACCTTTAAACTCACTATATGACATTGTACCATTTGTACATAACACAGGACGTCCCTTCGCCGAATATTCCCAATCGTGTTTGCTTCTCCGATTTCGATAATTCGGTTTATTCTGATTTATCCATGAAGCAGGAGCTTCATGGAATTCCAGAGCATCATTGTCCTACGATTGCACCGGTGATATTTGCTGCAAAGTTTGGCCAAGTTGATTCCCCTAAATTGTTCTTCACTGACGGATCATTGATAGAGAAGTCAGCAGGCTTTGGTATATTTAATGAAATTTATAGCGCCAGTCGTAAACTTCAAGCTCCTTGTTCCGTATATGTCGCTGAATTAGCGGCAATACACTTTACGCTAGAATTTTTGCCTCACTAACGCCGGATCAGTATTTCATTTTCACGGATAGTCTCAGTACTATAGAGACTATTCGCTCCTTGAGGCCGGTAAAGCACTCCTCGTATTTTCTTATGAAAATACAGGAGCTTCTAAGTGCTTTATCTTCGCGTTATTTTATCATCACCTTTGTATGGGTCCCATCTCATTGTTCAATTCCGGGCAATGAGAAAGCAGGCTCGCTTGCAAAGGTGGGCGCTATGGAAGGCGATATTTGTGATCGACAAATCGCCTTCAATGATTTTTTTTCCTCTATTTCGTCAACAGTCACTCGTCAGCTGGCAGTATAAATGGAGTAAAGGAGATTTGGGGCGATGGCCTATCATCCCAAAGGTGTCGAAGAAATCATGGTTTTTTAGGGTATGGATGTGGGTCGAGACTTCATTCGTGTCATGTCTCGCCTTATGTCCAATCATTATTCTTTGAACGCTCATTTAATTGGGTTGGACAGCCATCTCTGTGAATATGGACAAGGTTGCCAGGATGCAGATCACATTATTTGGACATGTGACGAGCATCCTGGAGTCATATCTGAGCTTTATGATTCGCTTCGGGCTCGAGGTAAACAACCCAATGTACCGGTTCGAGATATTTTAGCTGTACGTGATCTGGAGTTTATGAAACTCATTTATGTGTTTTTGAATAACATTAGCCTTAGATTTTAGTGGACTTCAAATGGTGATTTGACAACTTCGAAGGAGGGTGCAACCGACCTCCGGTCCTCACAAGTTCCTACCTCACGCCTCCACGAATCATATGATCACAAAGAACTGCCAGCTGAAACATGGAGACGCTGGTTTGCGTAGCCTGGGCAATGTTGTCAATCTGACAATAGCGAAGTGAGGGGGTGCGACTGAATATCGTGTACCTTTAAATCATATTGTATATTTTCCATTCTCATTTTAATAATAATTTCAGCACGCTTAACCTTCTCCCCCCCAAAAATATTAAACCCCGGACCAACACACAACCAAAAAATCAATTTTTTTTTAAAAAAAATAAAAAATCCAAACAAAAAAAATTTGCCCAAAATTCATAAAAGACTGGCATGTGTTTCTAAGCAGTATAGGATTATATTTCAATATTTTGTTTAGTGGTATTATTATTAAATAAGCCATTTATTTCAGATATCATCAAACTGGACTCTTCGATTACTCCAATTGCTATCTTTGAAATGTTACTAGAAAAAATATTACAACATGTCTTATAAAATAATATATTTTACTGAAATTTCATCTTTGATTTTTGGAATGATCTATACTGTTTCATCTTTTCCAGGACTAGGAGGATATTAATACATATCTAATCTTTATTTATTTTTTCAGTAACAATCCATTGAATGTCAGGAGATGGAAACGGAGTCGGTGATAGGCTTTTGCAATTATTATTGGATGTATTTTTCATTTCCGTTTTGCAAATGAACATTAGACCAAATTCGAGCGGATGTGATTCATACAGCGTTGTATTCATTTAGCTTGTGTCTGATTTTACAGTTCAATCCTTGTCATTACTCTATCATTACTCACAATATTATTATAATTGATAATTGTGGTTTTATTGATTTTATTTCATAGATGAGGTTATAAAATCAGCATCAAGCAGCAAATAGTGAACAGTAAATAAGAGTAAAATAAAATGATTAAATTTCAAGAGATATAAAAAACTTTTTCAGGATACCTCAAACCGAGATTTTAGTGAATTGCTGCTATCGCTGAAAACGAACGAAAACGTGCTTAAGTGCGAACCACAGAATTCAACCCTTTAACACTATACAACATTTCTTGCATTTCAGGATCAACCAAACGTAGATCATATATAGTTGATACGAATGCTTGTAGTATTTTTCATTAACATACATATATTTGTACACTATTATATAAATATTTCATGGGAATGGGAGGGACCATCAGGGCACCCGATTGAAGCACTCTGGATGGGGAGAGTGGGAATGCCAACTCCCCATTGCTAACAGTTTGTGAATAGAGGGCGGGCTCTTCTCCCCGCCCATTGGGGCATCCTCATGTTAGATAGCTTGCTCTTTTGACCAATTGTTCAGTCTTGTTGTTGGAAGGAGATTCTTTATAGCCCTGTGGATACGTATAAGTGATGTTGCATATCGATCCACCCAACCCCTTTTTGGCCCTTCATACAACGGCATGATTAGGATAATCAGTGGTTATTAAAGCTTGATCAAGTCTAACAGAGAGGAGAGCCCATTGCTGTCGGACTTAGTTTCCGTGCTACAATGGGTGGTAGTACATATCATACATCATACATCATACATTAGCCTTAGATTTTAGTTTGTTTAACCTGTATGTTCATTATATTTTTTTTTATCTGTGTTTGTGTGTTTTTTTATTCCTTCTCAAAAATGTTCAAGTCAAAAGAAAACCAAAAGTTGTGTATTTTTAAGTTTTTTACCAATTTTGAATTTAAAATAAACGTGCTTTGCAAACCAAATTCAAAGTTTCGCCCATCTTCCCATTCGTTCAATTCTCGAGACGGCCGCGAGTTATCGGTTCTATCCCCTTAACGTTAGTTTTAAGATAATCTATGTATATAAATATGAAAACTTGGCTCTGTAAAGTTTATTCGATTGAGCCTGTACAAATAAATGATTAAAAAAAATTTGTTAATTTAATGTAATTTCAAAAAGTTTAACCAATTTTTGCTGAATACATCAAAACAAGATTTTACTAAATTGCTGCTATCACTGGAAATGAACGAGAACGTGCTCAAGGGTGATACCGCAGACAAATAGATGTAACACTTAAAAGCTAAGTATCGAATATGAATATTTTAGGTGTTTTACGACTTTTGACCTTCGTGATGGCGCAACACATCTCAATCGGACGAAAATCCAGCGAGTTCGGTGGGTTGAGGTCTGTTGATACAAAAACAACATTGTTATCTCTGTACCAGTCTAACCCACGTAGTGGCAGGATGCCAAATCTGGTCAAAATAGCGTCTTGCCTACGGGAGACCGCAGGATGGGCAACAGGTGCTTCTGGAAGCACTCGCCTCGGTAGATTGCCCATGCATGAAACCCGTCATGATGTATGGCTGGCTCACCTCTCTGCACCCACCGATGGCCTGCCAAGTCAAGTATTTTTTGGCGAACTTACCCACCTTCTTCTTCATTACCTTCTCAGGAACGGTCAACCGTCATGTGGGAGCGTAAAACTCCTGCTCCGGCAATTGCTTGGTGACTGCCTTGATGTAAGTCACGTCGTCCACCAGGACGCACCTCGGTTCAGGATCATGGTGATAGACCCAAGTCTCATCCGTTGTGATTAATCGGTGTAGAAAATCCTTTTTATCATTTCAAAATTGCTCCAAATGTTGCTCAGAAAGTCGCATTGGAACGTGTTTTTGTTGCATTTTTTAGCAATATATTGAATTTTGTTTAATGCAATCTAGCAATTTTTATATAAACAACTGAACTTGAGTCATGGGTCAATACTTCAGATATTATGATAAAGCTTTTGTTTTCCAATAAGTTGTCCTGCTTGTAATATACTTCAAAGTTATGGTAATAAACAGTATTAACCACCTGATTTAATTGTATTATCACTAAAGCTTAAAAAAAAATATAATTTTAAAATAAGCCCTTTCCAAATGATAACCTTGATTTTTCAAACATTCAAAGACCCTTTAAAAATCCAAATTGTCATTATTATTAAATTAAAAAGGCTTCTGTGATGTTTTAGGACCAAATTATAAGACGAGTTGGCACGATACACGGTAAAAATAGGACTGAAAAATTTGTTGTTAGAAAAACTTATTTTCCTTAATAGTGCCCATCTTGCAATGCATGGCGAACAATTTGACAATTATATTGCCTACATTAGAAAAAATTTCGTCCAATTCTAAGATAGCCATTTTTTGCAAATTGACTTTAAATTTAAAATATTTTTTAGCGTGAAAGAATCGATTTTACAATTTTTACAATATTTTTCATAAAGGTTAAGACAAATTTCTAAAAGTCAGTCATACATCACTTTTTTGTAAGCCTTTTCCGTTTTGAGTTATGTTGATTAAAAAAATAAAACGATCAAAAAACTTAACCCCTTTTCAAATGGCAGTCTAGATATTTTTTGAAAAAACAAAGTCGCTTGAAAAGACATAGTCTACACACACACAAAGTTTCATTGGATTCTGAGAGGGTGCTGCCAAACACTGGATGAGTTAGCGTGAAATTCGTCATTCGCACAATTTGTCAAGAAAAAGGACAACGAAGACGGACCATCCTTTCTGCTGGAACAGCCGGACACCGATCTTCCTATCGTGTTGATTCATGGTCGTGTGTATATATCACAAAGAAATAAAAACTTACAAATCGAAATCAATTTTCCCTCTTATTGTTTTGGTTTACCACTGATGCGTTTTTGTTTTGTTTTGTGAAGAAGAATGCTAAAGAACGAGAACTGCCATTTGGGTAACGCAAAATGTGTAGTGTACTGGTGTACATTTTTGCCACCGCGGCACTCGTGTGTGTGTCCGGGACGAAATTGGGCAGTGAGCTACATTGTTAATTTACAGTATTTCGGGTAGCTTCAGTTTTAGCGCATGGTGCTTCCGGATGATGGCGGCCACTTCTGTGATGCATTTGGTAAGGGGCTATTCATAAACCACGTAGACTTTTCTGGAGGGATTTCATTCCAAGAAAATGTATGGAGAAAAGTCCACGAGGGGGGAGGGGGAGTCTGAGAATTTCAGAAATGAGTCTACGTGGATTATTATCAGGCCCTAATGTGATACTGTAAATCTCCCCATTCACAGCAAGTCCCGAGGAGCTGCTCTGAGATGACTTGCGCATGAAAACGACATGGACTGGAGGTATTTTTTGATGGTTTATTCGGTTGATCGACCACTTGGCTTAAGGTACAGATGGACTTCACCACTTTTCCCTCGGTTTTGCGAATCAGTTTCTGCTGGAATTTTCGGTCGTCAAGGACCGTTGGACGGCCAGAACCAGGCTCCCTTTCTATGTTTTTACTTTTGCGTTCACTATGGTTTCTTTGAAACTACTGATATCGCTGTCAAAGTTTTACAGTAAACAATAGGGGTGCTATGAATGGCTATTAATTGGTAAATTTACCATAAAGTGGTAGGCAATCAATAGCTCAGGAATCGATCTTTTTTTTTAACGGAGACGTTGATGAAAACAAATGTTTGAACAACTTAGTAAATATTGGATGTGAAGCAACTTTTAATGGTCGCAAACATATTCTCCAAGACACATTTTCTATAAAATTTGAAACAAAAAACATTTGCCATCTTTTATGTCAACCCTGGGTAAGATCGTGACATAGGCCATTGATATGCAAGAACTATTACTATTTTTTTCCGCAAAGTTATTTCAAATTCAATAAATAAAAACTTTTTAAGACATGCTATTGCGCTTTGGAAAATATTTACTGAATAGAATATTATTTCAATATTTTCAAGGTGCTTTGCAACCAATACTATGATGCAAACGCATTGCTCTTCGGAGCGAAAGTTTGAGTTTTTGATGCTCAAAACACCTGAATTGATTAAAGTGTTCAAGGATCACGTTGAAGCAATTTCACGAGAACGAAAGAAAAAATAAATATCTTTACACACATATTCACATTCGCCAAATTTGCAATTTATTATAAATACTCAGTATTACCCCTGTTGTTGTGTAGAAAACTCCCAACCACCTCAAGCTGCAGCAAACATAGGACAACAACAACTCATCTAGTCACCGTAAGACAAAGAACAGTATCTGCGATAAATTCCCCGCTGCTATAAATCACCCACGTGTACGGAAAATTCAAGCTTCAAGCTCGGATTCTGGTGCGCATTCCTCACACTCTGATTTCTTCTATCGCCTGCCGTTCCATATCTCACACAACAGATAGAACAAAAAAAAAACTTTCAATCTCACTCGCTTATTAATCTAATTTTGGGCCTCCACCACCTCTAGCCTTAAACCAACACAAACTCCTGGGGTGAAAGGATTTTCCTAAAACAACATGAAACAGTAAAAAATGGCTCACATTCATACTCGCATGTGGAGCCTGTGAAGAGTGCCAGAAAAACCACAATGAATTTATGTTTCAAAGTTCTTCTTGTTTCCTCTCCCTCTTCGCTACAATTTGTACATGTTTGAATGTGTACAATGTTCCAACGTACATCGTTATGGTTTTGCTAGGGGCGGAGTTGGGGGGTGGTTGCGGTTATGTTGAGGGCGTGTTGCTGGTAAAGGGTGAACGATTTTTTTTCGTGTTTGAACAGTTTTTCTGCTTAACATGTTCATCTAGTCTGAATAACAGAAAGAATATTTGAAAACCGATGCCGGGCATGAAAACAACCAGGGTGGTATTGTGGATAGTTGAACATCTTCCATTATTAATCTCAATTTGTGTTGCTTCGTCCCTGATGATCCCCAGTCAACGTCGCCGTCGAAGATAAGATAAGTTCATATAGTCAGCAAGCAAGTAGCTGACAACATCAACGAAAAAAAAAACTAAAACCGAAAAAGGATATCAAACTTACTCACTGGACGGAGGCAGATGCTATACATTTGAGTCCCAAATCACAGTTCAGAGTACGATGAAGCAAGACATGAAGCATCCTCTCGCTAGTGAGTGTGAATGAGAGAGACTGTAGCTCGATTTCAAACTTCTTACCCGGCAAAACTCTATGCTTATTATATGAACTTGTTGGAATATTTTAAATTCCTTAACCAGATTGAGGTTTCTGTTATTATTATTTTTTGCGTGTGTATGCTTAATTTTGCTTCTGCTTCAAAGCAACTGCCAACAACTACGGTGATGTCGGCTACATCAAGGAGAGATTTTCACGATCTTGCTTTTTGCTGTTCCAACGAGGGGAGAGAGATGATTGAGCTAAAATGAACGCCTGTTTTACCCATGTTCAACCGAAGTCATTCGGGGCACCGTCGTGTGAACGATCCGAGTCAGAAAGCTCGTTGGGACGTGCTCTCTACCCGAAGGCATCCGAGCAAAGTTGATATTATAATTGCTTTATGATACTCATTTTCATTGTCTTTTAATGCCAGCTCATTTCGCTTCTGCATGAAAAGGAACCCTCCGAAAAGCACGGTGGGTGGGAAAATCCACCAAACGCCATTTTATTTGGTACCGACCATTTCATAGAGCTGCTTATGTATGTCATAATTATGTACGAATTACAACTTACAAATACGAATTACAAACCTTAAAATGGGATCGATACATCAAAAAAATAGTCGCACTTTTCGAAGGACTACTGTAGTTGAAGCCTTTTTTTTTCTGCTTTGAGATGACTATGAAATGGGTTTAATCCCGAGACAGAGACTACTTCAAGGGTTGGTGGTTTGACGAAATGGACAAGACTGTTGTGTCATTTGATGGGATGTGATTATGTCCTGGGGGGGCAAACTGTTTTGTGAGGGACATGTAGAAAGTGGTGTCCTTTTTGCGAGTGGGATGTGGGATCTAATCTGTATGTTAGCATTTTAATAATGAAGGCTGAAGAGGTTGAGCGGAATTCTATTACATTGTGTCTGCACTGAGAGATCAGTTTCCAAAAATATATTGTTTCGATGAATCTTCATCCCAACTTCCCAGCAGGCCATGAGAATTAAGAATCCATTATCATTAATTAAGTCATTACAAGAGATCAGAACAAAATACGGAGAGGTAGGGTTTTTGATCTAATTCTCATGGCACTAAGAGCAATCCGCACTTCATCCTTCTTATCCAATCATAATTCGAAGAACATTGGAAAGATTCTAGAGTAGGTGACTTCCAAATAAATTCTGCATTTTGTTCGTACCATTGGATTTGGGAAAAAAATTAATTACTGAGATATTATCATTAATCTATCATCTATTTTCATCTATCGATTACCCAACATACACGGCCAGTCATTTAAACTCAATTTTGAGTCGTTTTCGACTCACTTTCGTCATTAGTGGAGTAAGTTTGAGTAAATGTTACTGGTATTGACAAGTCGACAAATCAAAAACATCGACTCCAATGAGATGGATGTTTTTGATTTGTCGACTTGTCAATCACAGTTACATTTACTCAAATTTGAGTGACTCCACTAATGACGAAAGTGAGTCAAAAACGACTCAAAACTGAGTTGAAATGGCTGGCCGTGTACTGCACCAATCGGCTGTGTGGAGAGAAATTAAGAAAAAGGACAATGAAAGAGAGTATCCGATTAAAGTTCATTCCCGATCCGAAAGATTCCTGTGTGTGTTTCAAATTTTCATCATTCTGTAGGTATGGTGCGTGGTATTGACAATCTGTCAGGTTGCAGTTGTTGTTCGTTTGTTACGTGCGATGAAAGAGTATCGGGACATCGTAGTTAGGCATTTTTCGAACAGTGAGCGAGCCGGCAATATGTCGGGCGATACCAGGAGACGTCCTCGACCGATTACCGTGTGAGAACTATTCGACCGCGTTCGGTGAGTACACCACGGGCCATCAAGGACGTGAGGAAGCGGATTCGGCGCAGAAAGAACCGCTGAATCTGGAAAACGGCTGCTGATCTCAACGTTTCCAACGGGATCGCTCACACCACATTCAGCAAGGACCTTGGTCTATAGCGTTTTGGAGTCTACCAGCAAAAAGCGATTGGATCGAGCCAAGCTGATGCTTTCTCGGCACGCTGGTCAGGAATTTGTTTTTCAAAACGAGAAAATGATCGTGCTGCAGCAGCCGCACAGTGTGCAAAATGACCGCGTGTGGACACCAACGAGGGGCAGCATTCTATATTCCCATATAAACTTCCCTCGGTTTCAAAGTGCAGCGTTACTTATGGTTTGGGGGCGGTATGCAAATGTGGTAAGTTCCCCTAGATGCTATTGAAAAAAAAGGTCAAAATCAACGCGACGTACTAAAACACTGAGGTTTTGAAGAAGGTTGTTGCCCCCAGTCTCCAAAGCCTCTGCGGAGATGAGCACTACGTGTTCCAGCAGGACGATGCACCAGCCCACACGGAAAATGTGGTCCAAACCTGTTGTCGGAACAATTTAACCCACACACTACCAAAATGTCATGTAAATTTCTGTCCCCTGAGACCGACACATGCAAGCGTCCTTTAGCACATGAGAATGAGTTGAAAGAGATGAGAAAATAAATTCAATCAAACACCTCTTTTGTCGAATTGCGTATGTGTCAGTTTCAGGAGACATAATTTTACACGAAATTTACAGGGTAAATGCACCCTTCTTTTTGGGGAAATGCTCCTTAAACTTTGGAAAAATTCTCCTTAGATGCGTTTGCCCGGTAAAATGCAATCGGAAGTATTAACTTTCTGGTTAGTGCTTGCCGGTTGCTTTGACGGGTCTTAAGTTCCTCCAAGATTGTATAACGGAGCTTTGCTCCGCAATCTTCTAGGTAGTTTTGACGTGTTTAAATTTCATTTTGACGAGTCTTAATTTCGTTTTGACGGGTCTTAGTTTCGTTTTGACGACTCTGAAACTCAGAAACTAAAGACCCGCCAAAACATCCGGCAAGCGCTAACCAGAAGGTTAATACCTCTGATTGCATCCAAGGAGCGTTTTTCCAAAGTTTAAGGAGCATTTCCGCAAAAAGAAGGGTGCATTTACCCTTTGCCGAATTTGAATCCCTTTATGCTAAGTCCTACATGATACCGAAGCTGAACGAATACAAGGTCACCTTGAACCAATTCAAGACGTTAAATTTCAAAATCGAGAAACGTTTGAAGCACATGAAGTAGAAAAAAAGGAGGGGGGGGGGGGGACATCCCAAGAGAAATGTTGTAAACGTTCCTTATAAACATTGATTTCAATTGTATGAACTCAGAATAAAAATAAATTTATTCTCATTTCTTTAACATATTTTCAAAAGGAATCCACGCTCCTTGAACACTGATCCAACATAAATTTGGTCCAATCAAGACGGATATTAAGTGAATTAAGAGTCGAGTGCGAATCGGATTGCATGGGATATAAATACTCCAAAAAAGTGATAGGAACGAAGTTTGTCGGCTGCCATGCTTTTCGAACGAAAAATAGAGCCTGTCAACGTTAAATTTTGGACACTTTTCTTTCAGTGTACACAGTTAAAATTATTTTGTAATTTTCAATGAATATACATGCACATAAAAGGAGCATGCAAATAAATGTAAAATTCAATTAGTTTTCACATTTACATGCCTGTAAATATCAATGCATGTAAAATTAAGGGTTGATTGAATTTTGCACGGGTGGCTTGGAACTAAACTAGCATATTTACATGCTCATTTAATATTAAATACTGTTGCTTAGTTCCTGAAACATGCTTTTGAAAAAAATAAAAATATTAGATGATATTGCGGATGAAACTTCTAGTAATGAAATTGAGTAATATCGTGGACGGTCGGTAAATATTCGCTATATTATTTTGCTTGTTATATTCGTTCAAACCGTTTCAATTGGATAAAGTACTTCGGAAAATAATCCGCAGATTTCTTATGAAAATAACAGCTTATAATAGAGCGTGAAAGACTGCAGTGCCACCGTATCAAGCAGCAGAAATTATATTGCTTGTGATAAAGACTGGGACCTATTACTATGGCACATTTATGTTGATGATGTATCAAGCAATTTAGCAAATATGTAATTGTATCAGAATATGCCACAAAACCAACACGTCAAACACGTATACCTATAGGGCAGGTCTACTCGGATCTACACTTTTACCTTAAGTAGCACACATGTAACTCAATTTAAATAGCTCAAAATTAAATCGGTTATATTTGTTAGATCCATTTAAATTGGATAAAATACTTCGGAAACTGATATCGCAACACTGACACCGGATTATTTCAGACCTTTTCTGATTCACGGAAACGACAAAAGCTAGAAGCCGACGGTTGGAAACTGAAAATTAGTTTATCTATCGGCCATATTGGATTTTTGGTGCAGGTTTATATAAATTTACAAGAGCATTGAAATTTATAGGTGATGTCGTTGAAAAATGGGTATTTTTCGTTAAAATTTCACTCCCTTGCAAAAAATACACATCGACTGAAAATTAATCAAATAATCGTGTAAATTTGAGAGTTTTACCATGCTCTTATTATGTGCATGATTTTAAACTGAAAATTAAAACTGATCATAGTTTCAGGCGATTTGTTTTTATAATGCTCGCCATTTACACATAATGTAAAATTAATTATGTTTTGCTGTGTAGATATAATATTTTTCCCGGCACCGAAAAATTTTTATTACAATAGAAATAAACCCCCCCCCCCTTTTTCCAACACAAAAAAAATACATTTTTCTTACATTCAATGAAAAGGGACCCAATCCAAATGAGCGCGCCCAAACACTTTTTACCCCCCCGCAACCAAAACCCAAATTTACCCGAACGAATCCCCCCAAAGAAACAAAACCCCCCAAAAAACCCCGTTTTTTTTTTTCCCCACCCTTCCCCCCCCCCCCCCCGGGGCACAAAAAGCCGGAAAAAAAACAAAAACAAAAAAAAAATGCTTCCGACACATGATCAAGAAGGTGGTAGCCATTATTGAGAAAAATCCCAATCTTTCTGTGGCTCGCAATGTTGGGAAGTCAAAATCATTAGTAAATAAAGTGAAGCAGAGGCAAAGACTGAAGGCGTACAAAATGAAAAAGGGGCCCAACCGTGATAACAAGCAAAATTTCACTGCAAAAAGTCGTGTTAAGAAGCTTTACATCCATTTTATGCAAACATTTTCTTGTATCATAATGGACGCTGAAACATAGGGCCGGTTCATAAACCACGTAGACTTATTTTTGAAAATCTCAGAAACCCCCTCCCGCCTCGTGGACTTTTCTCCATACAAATTTTTGAAATTTCGTATGGATCGTAGACTTTGGTCAATCCCCCCTCCCCCCAAAAAGTCTACGTGGTTTATGAATAGCCCCATACGTACTCGAAGACTTTAGCATCCGGGTTTGGCTTTTCACACCGAAATTCAAAGGAACGCCGTTGACGAGCATATCCGGACAATGAAGGTGTCCAAATTTCCGAAGAAGTATTTGATTTGGCAGGTCATATGTAGTTGTGGTCGAAAATCTAAAAGTTGCGTTTCTACCGGCACTATAAAAAAAGATGTGTATAAGAAAGAATGTCTCCAAAAGCGATTGTTACCGTTTATCAGAAACCATGATGCTCTGTTTTGGCATGATTTGGGCTCTTTTCACTATGCGAAATCCGTCTTGGAATGGTATAAGCTACAAGAGGTAAAAAACGTGCCAAAAACAGTCAATCCATCAAACTGTCTAGTACTTCGCCCAATAAAAAAGTACTGGGCTTGAGTTAAGCGGAAACGCAAAGAGAATGCAAAGAAAGCAAATGGTACCGATGATTTCAAGAGAAGATGGAAAATCGTCACGGCGGGCGTATCTGAGGATACCGTACGGAACCTGAAGACGGATGTAACAAATAAAGTTCGAGAATTTCACAGAAAGAAAGATTAACATCTTAATTAACTGTTTCTAGGTAGATAAATTTCTATTATCTATATAATAAAAATGAGTTGGGATTTCCTTTGTCACGATTTAACTCGCGAGCGAAAGGACCGATCGGCGTGAAATTTTGTATGCAGAGATTTTTAGGGCCGGAAAATAATCTTATGATGGTTTGAGACACCTCCCTTCACTGGAAAGGGGGGCTCCCATACAAATGAAACACAAATTTCTACACAACTTGAGAACTAATCAAGCAAAAGAAACCAAATTTAGCATTTGTGAGTTTTTGAAAGCAAATAAAGTTTTTATGGTAGCTTGAGACGCCTCCCCTCTCTAGAAAGGGAGGCTCCCATACAAATGAAACACAAATTTCTAGACAACTCGAGAACTGATCAAGCAAAGAAACTCAAATTTAGCGTGCGGAAGTTTTTGG
Source organism: Aedes koreicus (assembly GCA_024533555.2). NCBI lineage: Eukaryota > Metazoa > Arthropoda > Insecta > Diptera > Culicidae > Aedes > Aedes koreicus. The sequence continues at coordinate 997,544 of JAHHFK020000940.1, read as the reverse complement.
AGGCAAGAAATATTTTTATGGTAGTTTGAGACCCCTCCCCTCTCTATAAAGGGAGGCTCCCATACAAATAAAACACATTTTTCTGTATAACTCGAGAACTGATCAAGCAAAGAAACCCAAATTTAGCATGCGGAAGTTTTTGGAGGCAAGAAATGTTTTTATGGTTGTTATAAAGGGAGGCTCCCATACAAATGAAACGCAAGTTTCTGCATAACTCTAGAACTAATCAAGTTAATGGAACCAAATTTCTCAGGTAGAGGTTTTTGAAGGCAAGAAATGTTTCTAAAGTAACTCAAGACCCCTCCGCCCTCTGTAAAAGGGGGGCTCTCATGCTAATGAAACACAAATTTGTGCATAACTCGAGAACCAATCAAGCATATGGAACCAAATTTGGCATGTGGAGGCTTTTGGAGGAGAGAAATGTTTCCATGGAAGTTTAAGACCCCTACGCCATCTGGAAAGCGGGGGGGAGGGGGGGTTTACATACAAATGCAACACAAATTTCTGCATAACTCGAGAACTAATCAAGCAAATGGAACCACATTTGGCAGGTGGAGGTATTTGGAGGCAAGAAATGTTTCTATAGCAGTTCAATACCCCTCCCCATTTTGAAGGGGAGGGGGGCTCCCCCTACAAATAAAAAGCAAATTTCTACCTGACTCGAGAACTAATCAAGATTTCTATATACATAAAAATGAATTTCTGTCTGTCAGACCCTTATAGACACGGAAAGTTCTGAACCGACCAACGTGAAAATTTATATGAAGGGGTTTTTGGGGCTGGGGAAGGTTCTTATGGTTGTTTGAGACCCCTTCTCTCTCAGGAAGGGGCGCTCTCATACAAATGAGACACAAATTTCATCATAACCCGAGACCTAATCAAGCAAATCGAATCAAATTTAGCATGTGGGGTGTTTTGAAGGCAAGAATGTTTCTATGGTAGTTCAAGACCCCTCCCTTTCTGAGAGGGGGGGGGGGCTTCAAACAAATGAAACTCACATTTTTATTATAATCGATGAGCCCAGTATGGAACCAAATTTAACCATGTGGAGGGTTTTGAAGTCAATGATTGTATGGTGGTTTGAGAAACCACCCCCCTCTGGAAGGGAGGGCTCCCATACAAATGAAACACAAATTTCAACCAAAAATGAGAATTATCCAGGTTACTTAAACACAAACCGTGTATTTCTCGGGTAAGAAGCATGTTTTGATAGAAGTTTGAACCCCTGCTTATTCAAGAAGAAAAAAAAATCATTTCGAAAAAAAAAACCATAAACGTGACAGTTATATTAAATTTTCCTTTATTTAGTTGCAAGCGTAGGAGCGCACGCACCGGGTTCAGCTAGTTGTTGAATAAACAATCGGTTTGGTTGAATTATGTTTAATTTTTTTTTGCTGCTATTATTTTTGTGTCCGAAATGTATTTATTTATTTAAACACAACATCTTCGACAAAGACAACGCACAGACTGATCACAAAACTGTTTCATGTCTATTCTTTTATACTTATTTACTTATGTTAAAATCAAAAGAGTCACACACTTTATGGAACAACCTACAACATGAATCTAACGGGTTATTCTGTCCATGAAGAGTACGGTAGCCAGAAATCCACAACAGTTGACGATTCCGGAGCTGACCAACTGGTGCTGGTAACCTAACATTCTCGAGAATGCTGCTACAATCTATGCTGCACATGACCACGTCGAAGACAAACATCCGTTGAAACATCACTCGACGACTCGATAACGGTTGAATATTTAGCAGCGCACATCGATCTTCATATGGCGGCAGATTCATAGGATCGTTCCAGGGAAGGCGGCGTAAAGCGTATCTAATGAACCGCTTCTGGACTTTTAAGATGCGTGCAATATGAGCGGCGTGGTACGGAGCCCAAATTTGCACTCCGGATTCCAGCACACTACGAACTAAAGCACAATACAGCGGCTTAAGTGCATGCACATCATCGAAGTGGGCGGTGTTACGCTTTAAGAAACCGAGCATTGCGTTTACTTTCGCGGTTGTTGCGGAGATGTGCTCGTTGAAACGAAGCTTGCGATCCTAGGTTGTTGATCGACGTGACTCTCTCCAGTGATATGTCGTTTATGCCGTAGTCAAACGTGACAATGGAATGACAACGAGTGAAAGTTATCACTCTGCACTTAGCCGTATTCATCTGCATTCCGTTTAAATCACACCATCTAGACACATGTTTTAAACTGGTTAGTAAAGCACAGAATTCTACAAGCGATTTAATTACACGAAACAGCTTCAAGTCATCCGCATAGAGCAATTTACCGGAGTTGAGACCTTCGCACAGATCGTTGATGAAGAGGATGAATATAAGAGTGACCAAGGAGGCTGCCCTGTGGTACACCGGAGGGAATATCAAATAAGTCCGATCTAGCGTCGTGCACCTTGACAAAAGCTTTACGTGAAGACAAATACGACTGAAGCCACTGAATAATCCAAGTGGGCAATCCAAGGCGGTTCACCTTTTTCGGCACTGTTTGACCGAATGTAAACGCAGCAGGCTATCAATATCCACAAGATTCACAGCTTTGCAAACAAGCTCCGATTGAACTGCAATTAACACACCACCACCATTTCGTAGACTGCTGGTGGAAGCATTGCGGTCGCATCGATAAATTACATAATTACACGCCAACTCAGCGGAAACAATTTCGCTGCACAGCCATGTTTCCGTTAGAACGACAATATCAACGTCGCTGGCCAGTGTTGGTTTTCGTTCTTAATCCACGGACGTTTTGGTAGTAGATCGTTTTTGGCGAGGAGGTTGAACGACGGCGTGAGGATGAAGTTACTGGTATCGGATGCGGCTCACTTGTATTCGACGTAAGATGATGCAGATGGGATTCGGATATATCTGTTCGCATCGTTATTGCTGATTCAGAGTCAGTGATGCCGTTGTGGGTGGACGTAGCTCCGGGATGATCGATGGCTGTGGACGGTTCGATGATGCCGTTCCCGGATCGATGACCTGAGGAGGCTTCAAAAAATGTTGAGCATTCGATCCATTGTCAACAAATTCTCAAAACTCAACTTGCGCGGGCCACGTAAAAAGATCCATTGCTCTAGCTTTAGTCGACTTCTATCTTGTAAGAAACGAAGGTGAGCGTAGACAATGGTCGACCTTTGGGTACAAGAGCTTCAGTGATCACATCATCCGTCCGCAAGCCTTCCTTCACGGGATGTTGAACGTCTGCATCACTAACGTTCGGGGATATTTTGGTCAGATACACCCAAAATCTGTCGTCACTACTCGCTGACGGTCCTGCAAGCGCAATGTTGGCGGAAAGAGCAGTACCTCGAAATTTTTGGACGGTTGTTCTTGTGTGGGTATTGCGTCTTCAGCGCGGACTGTTTTCGGGGTAGATAGGTTTCAGAAATGGAAACGGTGATGTATCGGTGATAAAACTTCCGGTCCTAGCTTGCTAAGTCGTCCCTGGATTTTTTGTCTGAGCTTCACGATCATACTTTGCTTGATGTCCGTTTTCAGATCCTCAACGAGCTTCTGGTACACGTCATTGACATCCTTCACTGCCGCATTCATTGAAACCAATGTGTTTTCAAAAGGGGCATTTCCCATAACATCACGACATCCTTTGCACATCCAAAACAGCGCTGATTTGTCTCTGACGTCCTTGTACAGTGCGTCTGTACTCCTGGTGCAGTTGAAATGGAAATTTGCTTTGCAGAAACCACCGCAAAAAACTTCCCGAGCAAACACATGATCGTATATGATAGAGGATAAGAGTGAAAAGTGGAGGCGATATACGTACATTTTACATGAAGTCAAATGGACGCATGTACGTATATCGCCTCCACGTTGTGCATTTATCCGCTATAATATACGATTTTGTGTTTGCTGGGTCCACATTGCTCATGGTTAATGCACAACTATTGCAAACTTCCATATTACAAATCAGCGTGGAAATGCCGTCACTCAGGCGTTACTCCGAGGTGCGAAAATGATACAGCGGCAAAACTGGCAACACTGTCAGAGATGACAGAGAGCTATGATCGTTTAACTCACACTACCTTAAGTAGGTGGCAATGGTGGCAAAGCAGATTCGATAGTTTACCTTTTAGATAACGACGATGCAGATTGATGATGGTCGATGAATCGATGCAGACAAATTGCTTCTTTTTTCAAGTCCGAGTGGATTTCTGATGGAGTTTTCGGATATCAGAACAGTGTTATATTGGCTTGAATGGTACAGGTGAGTACAACTTGTACGGTAAATGCTTGAATAATTGCAGTACTGGGCGTAATCGTACGATGGGAGGATGATGAAGGTTTTTGTTTATATTTCGGTGATCAGCTAAAAGTCGGCAATGTCGGCAAGTGCAGGTGGAGAGAGGCGAGGTGGGAGTTTTTTTTTATAAGTAGGGCAATGGTGGCGGGCGCTCACTCTAACCACACTCAAGCGTACTCGGAAAAATGATATTTTCACTTATGAGTAATTCTCGATGGAACCAGGCCGCCATTGGCACATATCTTTTGATTTCAAATTTTTCATCGCTATTAGTTAGAATATATTGAAACAAGATAAAAAACGCTTTGGTTGAGCCAAATTGATGGACCCCTCGTTTTCTAAGGGACTAAACATGTTGTAAAAATGTCGATTTTTGGATAATTTCAAGGTAAGTAAACATGTTATATCACAAAATTTTACATTGAAACATCTTCAAAACTCGTTGCTGTTGTATAGAGGATAAATAAAGCTTTCAATTGATGTTAAAAAAAATGTGGCGGCCATATTGGATTTGGCCGCCATCTTGAATTTTATCAATAATTCACTATGAGCGCACCGCTCAATCCGAATTCTGAGCACACCATCTGAAAGCTGAGAAAAAAATACATAAGATGCAGTCAAGAAACTAGGTGTGCATTGACGTTTTTTTGCGTGTATTGCGCAATATCAATATGTATCATATTTCTATGCGCAACAAAGCATAATTTTGCAATCACTGTTTTTTTTGTGTTCTGTAGAGTAAAGAACAATCATTTTAACAATTTAACAATTCAATTTTAACAATCAATTCGGTGCATAAGTATGAAAATTCCGAGGAAAAAATGATTCTATTCATAGCTGTCAATGCGCAACAGGGAATATAGTTTCATTCACTGGCTCACCATGACAATTTGATGTTTCGAACCAAATAGAAGAAGAAGACTCGTTTACGATAGCGGAAGTTTGTTTGTTTTGTACATCCGATTAGTTCAAAGTTCTTGAAAATGACGAAGAACCGTACTGTACGGGTACCCAAACAGGAATTTTGTTGCAACCCGTTTGCCAAAGCTGATCATAAAAGCTGGAGAAAATCTTCGAAACTGACAAGTGTAACACAAAAAATCGTGAATTTTTTAGAATCTATTGGATCCACGACCGTTCCGGAACTTCATGAGAAAATATGTACGACATGCCGCTTGCAAGTGACCCGTCAGCAGTCAAACCGTACTTTTCAGCCGATGGAAGTTGTTGAAAACGGAGATGAGGTTTACGTTGAAGAGGTTGGAAACATTAGTGAGCATGATTTCCAAAACATGACGGAAATTCTATCCCGAATTGGGATCCGGAATGTCAACAGAAGAGAGCTGCGACGGGAAACCTTCCGCTGCGAAATGCTCAAACAAGCCGTGATTGCAATAAAACAAATTTTGAAGGTTGATTGCGAAGTGTACTATGACGATACTAACGTGCCAGTTGTCAAAGATATGCTTGACAATTGTAAAATCGCTTCAAAACCGGTCAAATTCCAAATTTTAACATTGCTCACTCCTTCGTGGAGCAGGCAGAAAATGATGGATGAAACAGGATGCAGTAAGTATGGTAAATGTCATCAACATGCGGAAGCTAATCTTGCACAATTCTGCAGGTAAATGGTTCGTCAAAAAGGCTCAACAAGTTCGTGCTTCGAAGGGAATTCTTAAACTTCCAGATGCGGGTACATCGGTAACAGAATTGGAAAAGGTCGCTCAGGAAGAGGCAAAACAGTACTATTTGGACTGTAGTACGTTAATGCCAGGTATTCGGGATAAAATCAGTGTAAAGACACCCGCCGGTCGAGAAAGTAGGCAAAAACGTATGCTTCTTGGGTCACTAAACGAAATTTTTGCAAACTTTAAAGAACTTTTCCCAAATTTGAAAATCGGATTTTCTACGTTCGCTAAGCTGCGACCTTCGGAATGCATACTTACCGGAAGCTCCGGTACGCATACAGTGTGCGTATGCATGAGGCATGAAAATATTGAATTGTCATTGCGTGCGGTGAAAGCCTTACCGATAATACGAGACAGCTGCTTGAGCGAGCTGATTCAGGAATATTTAGTATGTAAAAACCCTTCTCCTCAATGCTACTTTTTGGAATGCACAGAATGTCCTGACTTGAGTGATTTTAGTAGAAAATTACTGGATGAAATTGAAAAATTTCCTCTAGAAATCATCAAGTTTAAAAATTGGATTCCGATAGAAAACCACTATCAACTTGTTGATAACACGACAAGCGCACCTGAAGAGTTTGTAGATAACTTCAGCAATCTGCTCAATGGCTTCTTGCCACATTTCTTCATCACAAAGGTACACAACTGACAAAAAAATGACCCATTAATACTCATTTTATGTTTATATTCTTAGGCACAAAAAGACTATCTATTTGAGCTGAAGTCCAATCTGAAGTCAAATGAAGCTATCGTTTACGCAGACTTTTCAGAAAACTACAAAGTAACCATTCAGAACGAGATACAATCGCACCATTTCGCAAGGCAGATGATTACAATTCATCCATTCGTGATTTATTGTAGAATCGAAGGAGAGATTCTTCATAAAACATTAATTATTATTTCACCTGTTCTTGAGCATAACTATGTTTTGGTTCACTGCTGTTTTGTTAAGCTGTTTGGGTTCATGAAGATCAATCTTACGCAGATAACAAAGACCCACGTGTTCACCGATGGAGCTGGGAGTCAGTACAAGAACAAATATAACTTCACCAACATCACATTTATGAAGAAAGATTTTCAAATGGATGTAGAATGGAATTTTCACGCCAGTTCTCACGGAAAATGTCCATGTGATGGAGTGGTGGGAACACTTAAACGTGCTGCGCACAAATACAGCTTAACGCCAAATAGAGACAAGCTGATAACAGATGCTTCCTCATTTTATGCATGGGCTGTAGAGCAACAAGGAAAAACAATGTCTTTCAGTTACGTGGGACAGCTCGATTACGATACATCGTTGGCTAAACTGCAAATTCGAATGGAGAATGTTCAAACCATCAAAGGGACTCAAAACTACCATTATTTTTTGCCACAAAACGAGTACATAATCATATCTAAAAAATATTCGAAGAGCTCTGAGATAAAATTCCACAACCTTAGATTTAAAACATGAATATGAACTTTAGGAATCTAAAAACGATTTCATTATATTTATTTTCATTTGAAACAACTAAATTATATTGTATTTAATACTATTCTAACTCATATCGGAATTTGAAAAATAAAAAAAAGGAAAAACACGCTAAACTGCTAATAATCAAAATGGCGTCTTAAACGAAGATGGCAAAATTTTTTTTACTTAAAATGATTGTTCTTTACTCTACAGAACACAAAAAAAAACAGTGATTGCAAAATTATGCTTTGTTGCGTATAGAAATATGATACATATTGATATTGCGCAATACACGCAAAAAAACGTCAAACTCTTTTTAGAAAAAATATTTTTTTATCGGGTAAATGTCAATGCACACCTAGTTTCTTGACTGCATCTTATGTATTTTTTTTCTCAGCTTTCAGATGGTGTGCTCAGAATTCGGATTGAGCGGTGCGCTCATAGTGAATTATTGATAAAATTCAAGATGGCGGCCAAATCCAATATGGCCGCCACATTTTTTTTAACATCAATTGAAAGCTTTATTTATCCTCTATACAACATCAACGAGTTTTGAAGATGTTTCAATGTAAAATTTTGTGATATAACATGTTTACTTACCTTGAAATTATCCAAAAATCGACATTTTTACAACATGTTTAGTCCCTTAGAAAACGAGGGGTCCATCAATTTGGCTCAACCAAAGCGTTTTTTATCTTGTTTCAGTATATTCTAACTAATAGCGATGAAAAATTTGAAATCAAAAGATATGTGCCAATGGCGGCCTGGTTCCAGCGAGAATTACTCTTATCCTACCTGGGTGATTGATTGTATTTATTTTCTGCGGCAGATTGAAAGGGCGAGATAATGCGGTGTACAACAATTGAAGATGGTGATTTCTATATAATCAACAGCAAATTGACGACACGATAGAAATAAACACAACTTCACAAAACGGCTGTGTTGGCAGAATTTCAAGTGGACAGGCTTTAGTATGAAGTCACTGATGAGTATTGTGTGAATTTGGACAATTTAACTTAATTATACCGGCACTACGTGAAGTATCAATGAACTAAAACCACCCCATTTAATTATCTAATTCTTATGGATAAACAACCTTAAATGTTAATGTTAAAACTTAAGTCAAATTCCTAAAATTAATCGAATCTAATCTAAACAAAAAATGGTATCACCCTAATGTAGTGATAAGAGCAAAGAGATGGAGAAAATTTGAATTTCGCTCATCCGCAATATCATGGTCCACTTGTAGTGGTCCATTATAGATGCTGTACATAGATAGAAGATTGTAAATAGTGAGTTAGTGCAAAATAAACCTTCTACGGAGCAAGATTACACCTCGTTGTCCGGTAAATCCAATCAAACTCCTTGCCATTTTATTCACGAGTTCCAGTGTCCATCCGAAAGTATTCCCGGTAAAGTTTGTTGCTGAAGGTGGTCCTGTGGTCAATCATCAGCGTGGAGAAGTTCCCTACATTTCGTCAACTGTGCAGTGTAGTGCGAGTGGAATTTACAAACTAAATTGTCCGAGCAAGGTGGCGAAAAACGGCAAACGACGTCGTTCTCTCCGGTGCACTCAGCGAAGTGATCTTCTGGGCTGTCGATATCTCGACAGTGGAAAATCCTTCGAGAAAGGAACGGGTAAGCCCCATCAGTCACCATTTTCTAAATTGGCCATCACTTGAAGTTTGAGCCTTATAGCGGATCTCACTTCAACCGTGACAGCCGTAATACAGACAGTGATTCCCATTTGATTTGCACGTGAGTTTTTTCACCGTGATTCCTTTACACTGTGAAGTGACACCCGTTATAAGGCCCTTCTATAAGAAGAGTGGTTAATAAGCAAAGCCGTATGCTGGTGAAAAGAAAAGAAAAAAGTCATTGTTAATGCATTATCTAAACATATTTAAGATGATGTTAACAGCATTAGTAATCAGCTAGCTCACACCGTTTATTTCATTCATCGTTGCATCTTACCATAAGATGCCTGCCAACTGGATCAAACACAAGCACCTTATTTCGCTCCTCGTGTGCGCCTAACTGGCAGGCTAAAAAAATAAAACTGGCTTAGTGAACCGGCTGTCTAGCACATGACTTACTTGACCAACGGCTGCCCACCAATGTACCCATCAATATACTTGCCACCACTCCTTGCCGCTCCTAATAGCTCCAGGATTGCTGAATGAATGAAGCATTTTGCGAAGGTGCACCTAGTATATATTTTTCACTCCGTAACTCACATTTGAAATCTGTGATAGGAAAATACTGTGATTTAAGTAAATTTAGTCAGCAAAACGAAATTTTCTGAGAATAATTCTGTTGATACCGATTGATGTAGATATCTAGAAAATTTATCGGGAAATAATTGAGTTATTAATGTTTAATTTGTTGCAATATTTCGTGGCGGTCGCTATTTTGAAATTTTCATTTGAAACCCTTTCCTTGCCATAAGACGTAGTCTACGCGAAATAAAAACTTCGGAGCTCTACTAGTAATTCCAGTAATAAATTTTGGGGTCGTGCTTCATGCACAACCCTTGTCTTTTTTGGATCCCTTGTGCAATTTCCTTCGAAAATCAACCGGCAGATTGTTTCTAGTTTTATTGTTACGATGATATAACCAAGAGACGACTAGTGAAAAGGTAATAAAAGGAAGAGGTCCCATGGACTGAGAAGCTCTAACAAAAATTTATTTGTACATTTACGCGCTTGACAAACAACTACTCAGAGTTTGATTCAAATCTTGGAAGGACGATTACAAGTTTGCACTTTTTCTCGATCTCTTCGAATGCAATGACCCATCATATGGTATGATGTAGTTGATGCCTTCAATTGTCTTACCTTCACTTGCACCCCGGGCACAGGAAATACTTTCATCGGTGGATTTTCCTTCGGTGTGTACCGGTAGAACTCTCGCCGACCTTTGTACCACTTGACGGAGTACAGCTTTTCGTCGCCCATGTCGTAGTAGCAGATCAGAAGCGCGTTGTCACCCCTCCGGACTGCTCGGGGCACTGTCACCTCTACGTTCAGAAGGGCGTCTATCACTGAAAAGAAAAAGAGGTAAAACGGAAATTAGAATTCTCCCAAATGACGTATTGATCTTATGTTCAATTCGATTATAAACAAATCAGTCCCAATCTACATAGATTCGAAAGCGCTGGAATGCAATACCAAATAATTATATCCGGCAAAATAAATCCAGTTACACAGAACCCTTCAAATCGGAAAGTTCATTAAATTTTTAATTAAACCACAACTATACACACACACACAAACTCTCTTTGGTGACATCCTGACCGGGTGTAGCAGCTGAATTGAATCCTAGAAACATAATAAATCCAGCCCTGAGGGACAATAAGCTAGGCCTCCCACCAGTCCACGGGGATGACGAGGATGAACGCAAACGACGAAAAAAAAAAACCGCGAAACGATTAATCAATGGCGAAAATACCCTTCGCCGAAGGAGATCCGTCGGAAACTTTGCGGATTTTCGGGCACATTACTGTGGTTGAGCCTTCCATCCTCCTTGTCGCCTTCGTTGACTGAAGGGCTAGAAGGTACGGGGTGGACGCAAAACATTCTTTTTCATTTCCCACATTTTCTCTTTCGAGCAACTTGTCAGTCAACGGGCGCGATCTGGGAGAACTGGGTTTTTTTAAGCGAAAAATAAAAAGGAACAGCTATGAAGATTTCCCCGAGACTCTCTTGCGTGATGGATGAAGTTTTGATAAAGGTCTAACCGGTCGGGTTCGGTGGGTAGTGAAGGACAGAGTTAATGAAATTATCTTGTCTGGTTTTACAACGTTTCGCGTCTTTCATCGGTTTTTGGCTGGCAAATCGGGATTCATTTCTAGGAGGGGGGGCTGCAGGGAAAAGGCTAATGTCCATGGCAGATTTTTTTTTTTAACGTTAATTACTTGATTTATGGATCGACGATGATGGTCTCGTCTCTCAACAAGTAACTGCCATCTGTGTTGAGATGATAATGAACTGGGAGCGATAATTTATGCGGTTTTTCATGGCGAAGCAGTTGGTGAGCTTCGCATGCTTAAGATGGAAAATCAGTGTCGGTTTGAATTGGTTGTATCTGATTCGACTGTTTATGTATATATCGTTTTTGTAACTATCTTCGACAGTCATGAATATTAATGAAACCTTGCAACGTGAAATAATACGCAGGATGTTTTTGCTTGTTTTCTGTCAAAGATACCATTGTAAGAATCTAGATAATTCCATTAAGGTTTTTTTTTTTAATAAATCTATGTTTATGCTCATTTTTCTATAGACTGATTTTGAAAGTTTTACTCGCCGTTGCCTAAACAATCGCACATTAGGTCCTTTAAAGTCTTTTTAAATTTGAATTTCTTTAGTTTGACACTGATTATGCACAACCAATTTGAAAATTGTATAGACATTGCTATGGAAAACTAAAATTTTTATTTGCATCGCTCCAAAATCTCACTTAATTAAAAATATTCAGTTTATCAATTAAGTTTCAGTAGTAAAATCTTAACAGAACGTCACGTATCGAATGAATATAAGGAACAAAAGCTGTTTATTATTCATTTCTGTACTAAACAGGTGACATTTGAGTATCTGGCTCGTGGAATGGAGCACACAAATCATCGCTCCTATGTCACCCTACATAACATAGTGTTGCTGAATGTGGTTTGATCTTGCTAAAATATTATCAATCTATTAAATAATTAATATTTTCCACATGACATTTGGTTCAAAAACAAGATGGATTTCGGAAAACAAAAACTAGTAGACAGTGAACGAAAAGTTCGATTCCTACATACTAATTTCTTTGCAAGTTCAAAATTTCAAGAAGCTGTTTGCGACGCGATGTAGAATCGTCTAAACATAGGGGAGCGAATAATTAAAATTCTGCATCAGTCTACTGATGGTTCATAGGAAGAGGCAGCACCACATTTTCTGCATGATTAAAACACCCACTTTAGTGATGAGTTGACTCTTGAAACAAAAGGGCAACATACAAACATAGCACGCTTCTGTTGTGTGTTTGTGGGTATGGTTGTTTGATTATGCCAGGGACTGTTGTCACATACAAATAAAGAAAGTCGAGGTTTTCTTTGAATGCATTTATGTCAACTTCATACAACATCTGACTTGTCATTTTACATCATTCAGGTTCAGAGAAATGGATTGCACGAGATTGTGTTCTGAGAAAGACAATCTGCGATGCTGTGACGATTCAAGCCACCAGCAACACGAGCTCTGAGAAAAGTTATCTTTTATCACAAAAGCTTTTACAGTAGCGACGGGCTATAACGATGATTCCGGTGTATGATCCTTTCTTTGTTAAGGTTTGTACGCTAGTGTAGTGAGAGTTTTGTTGGCTCTTAACTTTTAGGGCATTTCCATAGTAATTAACAGAAAACCAAACAATGATACCCCGAAATCGAACCTGCCACCCCTAGTTTGCTGATGATGTGAGTTTGCAGACAAGACTATTTGAGGCACCAGGTGTGTGCTGCCATCAGTGGTTGTTAATGTGGCAGAAAATGGTGCAAGAAAATCCCTTTCGTTCTGTTCCATCTATTGTTGCGCCTTGAAAGAGAAAACACAACAAAAAACCCCGAGCGGCAAGCCTAGAAAAGAAAATGATGCGAACACCAAACCATCGAATAGGGTTCTACAGAAGAATGCAGCGACAATCTCATCAAGAGATACCGCACATTCCTGGAAAACCAAGAAACCACATAATGGCGAGCGTGACCCAGCTAACAGTGGCACTGCAAAAGACATGCACACATAGGGAAATGATAGGATCTAACAGTTCTTAATTGTTGCTTTACCTCTACAGATCTGATATGACGGATGGTTTTTCGCTGTTTAAATGTCACATTCAACAAAGAAAGGATTGGTAGGGTAAATGCATCCTTAGTGGAGATGGTTTCGATAGTGAAGGTATGAGTTTAGACGAAGGAATACGTCTATGCGTACAATGCTAAAAAACTAAACTAATTTCGGATGGCGATGAAAAAAAAATCACAAAATATAATTCAACTGAACAAATTTTCCTTTAATCTAAAGGTTAATAAAACCGCGTATAAAAATACTTTAACGCCCCGCTGAGGGTCTTTATTATTATTATTATTATTATTATTATTTGTTTATTCATCAAGGGTCGGTTTATAAACCAAGTAGACTCATTTTGAAAATCTCAGAGACCCACCTCCAACAACCCCCCCCCCCCCCCCGGAGATTTTCTCCAAACAATTTTTTAAATTTTGTATAGAGCGTAGACTTTGGTCAAACACCCCCCACCCCTGCCCCTAGAGAAGTCTACGTGGTTTATGAATAGCCCCCAGCAGGTGAAATACTCACCCCAATGACAATCGTGTTTATTTTAAAACTAACATACTAACATAATATTCTAAACCCTAGCAAACATTGACTAACATAAAAAAACGTCTCAAAGCACATTTGTTCGTTTCTCGTGACACATCAAAATCAAACACATACTTAGTAGCACCTGTTAAAAATACGGAATATGCATCGCACAGGTTCATTGAAGCTATAATTGGTTCGTGCAGGAGGACAGCTAACAAACAGATGTGTTCGAAGGTTTCGGTGACGAATGTTAATATCCATCAGGCTGAACAGCGATGCACAATCAATGTTACCTTCAAGAATATCCCCGATGAAGCATGCCTGTGCCATGTTGCGTCTCGACTCGAGTGGTTCCAGCTGAATGAGCTTGCAGCGACTTGTATAACTTGGCAGATTGATTGGATCGCTACATTTGAGGTGACGAAGGGCGAATCGGATAAATTTACGTTGAATGGCTTCTATGCGTTGAGTTTCGTTCTGATAATATTTATCAACAAAAATAAAAGGAACACAAAGCAAGTAAACAGAATTAATTCTTGTACACATACAAAACTTGTCAGTAAAATTAAAAATAATCTTTCGTGATGGAATCAGTCGTCTGGTATCCAGTATGTGGTATTTGTCAGCATTTCCGAACTAGCGGCTTTCCATCCAACTACGCTAAATCCGGTGACGGAAGGTCTCAGCGGAACAGTTGAAGTCAAACAGAGCGTAGAGTTCAGTGAAGAGCGATGCCATGAATCGAATTGGATCGTGTTGACCGTAGTTTGCAGCACGGGTTCCAAGCTGCAGAAAATTTCTTGTTCGCAGAACTCGTTCAGGAGTGAAGATAGATAGTTCTGCCAGAATTCCTGGAGAGTCGATTTCACCTAGCAGCACTTTTGTCGCGAAGACTGCTTGCATGACTGTACGCCTATGTTCCAACGTTTCAATACCCAAGAGTGAGCAACGATCCTGGTACGATGGAAGGATGACAGGATCATTCCACAGCAGATGATGGAGAGCATAACGAACAAATTTTCAATTTTTTTTGATCCAATCGATCAATGGAAAATTCATTACACATTACTACGTAGTCCTACGTCAACTTTGCGTACAACCCCATTGGGCTGTCCCTTATAGTTTTTTCTTTGTTGATAATCAACTCCAAAATTTCCGATAATCGAATCTTTCCATAATCGAGTCTGCCGTTAATGGAATCCAACCTGTAGTACGTTAAGTGTCCTCTGACAACCCCTTGAACTTACTCCGCCGTATACACACAGAACGACATGAAACTCGTTCTCTTTTTTTTATTTATGAGCATGAATTATTCTTTGAATTCATTATAAAGAATGTGCACACCAAAAAGTAGTCGTCGGAAATGCCCTAATGCAGTCTTCTCCGTGTACGCTTTGCTAATCCGATCACTACTACATGAATATTAATGTATGTGTGCTATGATGAAGACGTCGCTTGGCTACAGTAACCTTTATTCAGTAAAATGGCGTCGAATCAAGAACGCGTTCGCGGAGCAATTTTGCACAAAAGAGTGGAAAATCCAGATATGTCGCACGGCGATATTGCCAAGTCATTAAAAATCGCAAAATCGACGGTTACTAAAGTGCTAAAAAACTTTCAGCAGCGCATAACTTTAAAGAGAAAGGTCGGTTCCGGAGGTAACCATGATTCTCGTTTCGTCGCGGAGAGGAAGAAAGTGATTAAAGAATTTAAGAAGAAACCGAATATCTCCGTTCGTGATGTGGCGAAAAAAGTGAAAATGTCTCCATCTCTCCAAAAGTGAAGAAAAGTGCAGGCTTGAAATCATTCAAAGTAGGTGTTGCTCCAAATCGTAACGACAGCCAGAACAAGAGCGCAAAATCTCGAGCGAGAAAATTATATGACACTATGCTGAAGGAATACGACTGCATAATATTGGACGACGAAACATATTGTAAAGCTGAATTTAAGCAGATACCGGGACTACAGTTTTATACCTCGCTGCAAAGAGGAAATGTTGATCGTTTTAAGCAAAAAAAATTGTCGAAGTTCCCAAAAAAATACCTCGTATGGCAGGCAATATGTGGATGCGGTCTCAGAAGCGACATCTTCATCACGACTGGCACTCTAAATGGACAAATTTACGTAAAAGAGTGTCTGAATAAACGACTATTACCGTTCATTCGGGAACACAACGGTTCGGTGCTGTTCTGGCCTGACCTGGCATCTTGCCACTATGGAAAACTGGCTAAGGATTGGTACATTGCTAATGGTGTAAATATTGTCCCAAATTATTGCAATCCGCCAAATTCGCCAGAACTCTGTCCGATCGAAAAGTATTGGGCTCTGGTCAAGAGGAATCTTCGAAAAACGAATAGCGTAGCAATTGATGAGAAAAGCTTCAGGCGTAACTGGCAGAAAGCTGCAAAATTGGTGACGGATGACACTGTGCAAAAACTGATGGAAGGTGTCAAACGAAAGGTGCGGGCATTTGGATATAACAGGTCAAATTGACTTAACTGTATATGTTTTATATTTGTATTTTTATGAAGTCTTAAATAAATGATTTACTTTTGATTTTCTCATATTTTCCATTTAATACCACTAATTTCCCGTTGACTACTTTTTGGTGTGCACATTCTTTAATTCTATTGTTTTCAAATAGCTGAACTCTTAAGTTGGTTTATGAAAGCCTAAAATGATCATTGTGAATCAAAACAAGTCTATCAGTGCAACAATACGTGTCATGGAACTTGCTCTTCATTACAAAAGTATTCTGTAAATTCTTTTCGAATGGTGGTTGCTCCGTCGAAGCCTCTTCATGCAATTGGTTGAATTGGGTACTGGATCTGCCCGGCCTCTCTTCGCAAGCTTTCATAAGTCTGTGAGTCAATAGTTCCCGGAGGAGCATCCAATTTACACCTTTCTCGGGAAAGCAAGCAAGTATGAAGGACACACACTGTGCGGACTATTAAAGACACTCTCTCTGGAGGAAGCTCAAATGCAATTCCAAATGCATTTTCCGAAAGCATCCACCAAAATCATAAGAACGATGCTGAACTGCTTTTTGTAATTAAAATAATCGCTGATGCTCTTTGCATGGGCTTTTATATTAACGTGTTTTCCGTCTAACGATCCTCTACAATACGGATAAGGAATCTAGCAGTACTGTACGCGTCCAGTAGTTTATTTGATGCCGGTTTGATTGAAGATCGGGAGCTAATCGGGAAGAGATGACCATGAGAACTACGCTGCCACGATACTGTGCTTAAGTTGTAATCGCCTAGGATGATGATGTTGTCTCGTGGTCCTAATAGCGAGACTACCCAATTGAGCAAATCACGATGCTTGTAGATCAAACTTTCGTCATTTATTCGGTCCGGAGGTATGAACACCACGCATAGGTAAAAAGTTGCGTTAACAGAGGTGATAGCGATCCATACTTGCTCCACCGACAAACTGCCAGGAAGATTAAGCTCACGTGATTGGAGAGTCGAGCGGACAGCTAGCAGAACACCTCTTCCGGTGCTTTTAAAACTATTCGACGGCGACCGGTCTTGACGATACACGGAGTATGAGTCATCGAACAGTTGACTCGTGTACTGAAAATTTTTATTCGTAAAATAGCTTCTTGAACAACAATTCTTCTTCCACGAAAGCTTTACGGAGTTAGCTATATTCTTCATAGTTTCGTTGCCTACCATCCACTGCCGGGGCTGGTAGAGCGTCGTAGCATCGCTGGCAATATCTACCGCCGGAGTTATTTGCCTGTCCGTCGGGAGTATTTTCGGTATCCGCTAATAACCATTCACCGGCGGGGGTGGTTAGTGTCGTAGGAAATATCTACCGGAGGATGTATTTTCCTGTTCGTTCATTAAATTGATACACGCAGGGGTCCGGTAGAGGCTAGAAGCACCGCCGACCAAAAAGCCAACGTCATGGCTGCAGCGTCGGCCGGCCCCATAAGGGGAACGAACCGAAATTAAGCAAAACAAAAAATTACAAATTACAAACTACAAGCTCCGATCTTCTGAACTGGTTTCTATTAGATCCATTGATGACAAGCATTCGTGGTTGGCGCAAAAAGCATGAGAAACCATTGTCTGGCGATGATAAGCAGCTGCTAGCAAAAGAAGCGGTTAAAATTTGAAAACGGCACTGAAAATATAAATGTTTAAAAATAATTAAAATAATAACATAGTAACATGAAATAAATATGAATATTAACAAAAACAAAATGCAAAATTAACCTGAAAAAAAAATGAGTTTGAAGGTGTGGTTACCATGACTACGCAATTTTTCTTATACTGTTTGAATCATGATATATTGTAAAACTATTATTATTTGTTTCGAGCATAACTCCCCAGCAGATGGTTGTGGACGGATCAACTAACCACTTGAAAGCTCTTCTAATTTACTATTAGATGCATTTAACTTTATCTGCTCCCACTTGTTCCTAAGTGTGGTACAGTAGTCGAAAATACGACGAAAAAACGGAAATAATTCCGGTATAGTATGTTTGGTATAGTTTTGTATTTTGATATTGCAAATAATTTTGCAGAACATTATATTGTCCTTAAAATTAAAACAAAAATGTTTCGGTGAAAAATGTGTTTTTGGAGGTTAGTTAGTTCTTATAAAACGCTCTCTATTTGCAATTGGGTGACACATACGATTAATATGTCTTCCGAAAAGTTATTTGTATTGACTTTTTCTACAACTTTGCTGAAGACATCAACTCTCTATGTCAAACTCCTATAAAAGTTGAATTTTTATCTCACTTTTAGGAGGATTTATCACAAAAGTCATGCCGTCAAAATACGAAGTTTGTAATATCCATAAAAATTGGCAAAGACGCCATGGCTCTAACTCCACTGTTTAGGGAGTTTAGAGAGTTAAAATCGACCTTTTGACCACTGTGCTGCGTCCGCCTTCACACTGGGGTGTAATCGCGATAGGTAAATCCAACACACAGCAGTTGGTTTTGGCACCGTTGCGATACTGATGTTGTGATTGATCTGATTCCACCAAGAAGCGGTTTCACTACTGGATTATCGTTATCCATCCGACGACGTTTTGTTACGCGGTGATTAGCAGAGGCGGGAAGTGATGAGGTGGCTAAGTTAATTCGATTTCGAGAGCTGAAAAATTTGCTCACTATGCTTGGCTAGCTCCTTTTACAGTTCAGCATTAGCTGCATAGTGGTTTCTAGTCAGTTCATTAACAGCGTCTCCAGCGGAAGTGATAGCATGTCAAAAGCGTGTTAACATCATCAACTTCACGCATTCATCGCCCATCCAAAGCAGGTTGGGTGAGTCAGACAAAACTTTCGTTCGGTGAAGCACATTTGCCAGTGCAGTAAATGACTTATTCAATGACACCCAAAATCGGAGAGCCCTGTTCCGGGGACTTATGTCTTTTTCGGTTATTGCCAGAGAAGAACTGGGTTCGCCCTAGGTCCGCCCTGGCAGCGGTCAAAACGTCTTTTTATTCAATCGGGTCGAACCTGGATCCGCTCTGGATCCGACCCAACATCGATGAGGTTCGCTCTCAAATTTTTTCGAGGTCCAACCTGGGTTCACAAACACACACAAACATGAACTGTCAAAATAAAATGTTTATGTTTGTTTATGTTTATGTTTTGCACTAATACTGTTTCTAATGCCATCATACTGACTCGACTGTGGATCCGTTTCCGTTCGGTAATTGCGAGTCAAAGTCAGACCTGACCCAGGTTAAAAACCGACAACGACATAGCTGAGAAGAGTGGACATCGTGATCCATAGATCAGGAGAAAGTGCCCCACGAGTATAACTGTGAAGGAGTGGATGTCATGACGGTCGGCCACTTCACATCGATACACGTCTGAATGGGTAACAGTAACGGCCTCTAACAGAATGGCGCATGCCAGCATGCCAACTAAAGCCGAGAGCTAAAAAGAAGCGTGTGAGACGCCCTCCGAAGTAGTCGCTACACCATGATCTTGGGGAAGAAGCGCATGGCCAGCCATTTAAACTCAGTTTTGAGTCGTTTTTGACTGACTTTCGTCATTAGTGGAGTCAATCAAATTTGAGTAAATGTTAGTGGGATTGACAAGTCGACAAATCAAAAACATCCATCTCATTTGAGTCGATGTTTTTGATTTGTCGGTTACATTTACTCAAATTTGAGTGACTCCACTAATGACGAAAGTGAGTCAAAAACGACTCAAAATTGAGTTGATATGGCTGGCCCCCTTCCCCCCCCCCCCCCCCAAAAAAACCACCCCCCCCCCCCCCCCCCCAACAAAAAAAAAAACAAAACAAAAAACACCACCAAACCCCAACCCCCCACCCCCCCACCCCCCCCCCCCCCCCCCCAAAAACCCCCCCCCCCCCCCTCCCCCCCAACATCATTTACCCCTAACCCAACCCTTAAACCCCACCTCCACTACCCCAAAAGAAGAAGAAGAACAGTCTGCATTGTGCTCTCATGCCGTGCGGTTCTATTTTCTATTTGCTGAAGGAAGTGCTATTGCTACCTAACGCTACACCAAATCTTAAACAGCACTTTTCAGTGCTAAATAATACCTACAATTTTTAGATTTCCTCTTATTCCTTTTCGATCCTTGTTAGGCCCTTCGGGTAACCCGGCTTGGATATCGCATTGGAAAATTCCTCTTCGGTCCCTCGGATTCTTATAGTTATCTGCTTGGACGTCGATTTGGAGCAAATTACTCTGCCACTATGGCAAATAAGCGCAAACGAAAAGGGCAATCTATTGATTCGCCTGCAAATCAAATAAATGTGAGTAATCAATTTGATATGCTCACAGATGATGAGAGTGATCCATCATCTAATCAAAATTTGAACAAACTTTCTCGATTGAGAAAGGAAAAAGTTCCCCCTATTGTGGTGGCAATTTCGGATTTCCATGCTTTTCGAAAGGAAATCTTAACATTTGTTGAAGGTGTGAAATATTCCCTTCAAATCTCCAGACGAGGTGAATGCCGTTTGCATGCTGAAACCTTGGACGGATTCAAACGCCTTCTTGAGTATCTTACTCAGAAGAACCACAATTTCTTTACATACGACACCAAAGCTGAGCGTCTTTTCAAGGTTGTCTTGAAAGGACTGCCCAGTGGTGAATCTCTCGATGAAATTAAAAACGAGTTAATAAAATTACTTGGAATTAGCCCAGTCCAAGTAATTAAGATGAAAATGAAATCCCGGCCTGGCGATTCTCGCAAAGGGATTTCAAACGATCTCTACTTAGTTCACTTCAAGGCAAGTGAACTTAACAACCTTAAGGCTTTAGAAAAAGCAAGCCTTTTGCTCCATGTCAGAGTGAAGTGGGAACATTTCAGGAAGACTGGAGCCAATTTCCAAAGCCTCACCCAATGCCGTAAGTGCCAGGGTTGGGGTCACGGAACAAAGCATTGCCATATGGTTGGTAAATGCATGAATTGTGGTGATTCCTCACACACTAAGGACGAATGTCCTGTGAAGGAAGATCCTCAAAAATTCAAATGTTCAAATTGTGGTGAAAACCATAAATCAAATTTTTGGGAGTGCAAGACTCGCAAAGCAATTTTGCAGTCACGCTCTAAACGCCAGGTAGGAAACAATATACGCTCCCGACCAGCTACTACCCATTCTGCTGCTGTTAACAACGATCAGCAAAGAACTAATTCCTACCAAACCGTCGGTAGAAACAGCGGACAGGTTTTTCCATCCGCAACTGTAACTTCAAACGCTCAACGAGGAGTAAATACTATTTCGATACCTGCAGGTACCAACAGGGTTCAATCTTCAAACCCTACATTCCTACCCAACCGTGTTGTTAACAATGTTCAACATGTAAATGGACCTACCTACGCTGCCGTTGCAGCGGGTAGAAGCCAAAACCAAAATTCCCACGGGACTTCGGATGAATTTGATTTAGGTAACATATCCGCTCCTAAATTAGAATTTTTACAGCAATCGTTAATCGACATGATAACCGATATGCTAAAAACTAATTCCATGTTTGAAGCTATCCAAACTGGTATTAAATTTGCCAATAATATTGTCATGACATTGAAGTTCAGTAATGGATTTTAAGTCATTAAATATTTTGAATTGGAATGCTCGATCCATCAGAGATAACGAGGATGAGCTATTTAATTTTTTAAGAGTTCATAACGTGCATATTGCTGTTATAACTGAGACTTATCTCAAACCTGCCCATAAGGTCAAAAGAGATCCAAATTATTTTGTCTACCGAAATGATCGCCTGAATGGAGCTGGTGGTGGCGTTGCCATCATTGTCCATAGGCGTATCAAACATCACATTCTTTCTTCATTTGAAACCAAAGTTTTTGAAACTTTGGGGGTTTCAGTTGAAACAAAATTTGGCCAATTTACTTTTATAGCTGCCTACTTGCCTTTCCAATGCACTGGTCAGCAAAAGAACTGGCTCAAGGGTGACCTCCAGAAACTTACCCGCCATAGGTCTAAATTCTTCGTTATTGGTGATTTCAATGCAAAACACCGCTCATGGAATAATTCGCAAAGCAATGCCAATGGTAATATACTTTTTGATCATTGTTCCGCAGGCTACTACACTATTCAATACCCAAACAGCCCAACTTGCTTTTCTTCAGCCAGAAATCCCTCAACTATTGATTTGGTCCTAACTGATTCATGTCAACTTTGTAGTCAATTGATTACCCATGCTGACTTTGGTTCTGATCACCTTCCAGTTACATTTGAAATATCTCAAGAAATCATTTCTAATTCCATCAGTTCTACTTTCAACTACCATAGAGCTAATTGGGATCAATATCGAACATCTATGGAACACAACTTTGATCCTAATGTTCCATTGCAAACAAAAAATGAAATTAATAATGCTCTTGAATCTCTGGCTTTCTCAATAAATAGAGCAAGAGCTGCTTCAATGCCAAAATGCGAGGTTAAATTCGATTCAGTTATAATTGATGACGATCTTCAGCTCTTGATTCGTCTGAAAAATGTACGTAGGCGTCAATATCAAAGAACACGTGATCCCGCTATGAAAGTCATATGGCGAGATTTACAAAAACAAATTAAAAAACGCTTCTCTGCCCTGAGGAACAAACATTTTGAAAATAATGTGTCAAAATTAGATCCGAGTTCCAAACCTTTCTGGAAACTCTCTAAAATATTGAAGAAACCTCAAAAGCCTATACCAGCGCTTAAGGAAGGTGATAAAATTTTGCTCACAAATGCGGAAAAAGCTCAAAAACTTGTTAAGCAGTTTGAGAGCTCCCATAATTTCAGTTTGGGTCTTACAAGTCCTATTGAGGATCAAGTTTCCAGGGAGTATCTGAATATTTTCTCACAAGAAAATATTTTTGATGATTCTTGGGGAACTGATTTGGATGAAGTAAAAACTATAACTAAAAAATTTCAAAATATGAAAGCACCAGGTGATGATGGAATTTTTTATATCCTCATCAAAAAACTCCCTGAGAGTACTTTGTCTTTCTTGGTAAAACTATTTAACAGATGTTTTCATCTGGCATACTTTCCAGATAAATGGAAAAATGCAAAAGTCGTACCTATTTTGAAGCCAGACAAAAATCCGGCTGAAGCTTCTAGCTACCGACCAATCAGTTTGCTTTCTTCAATAAGTAAGCTTTTTGAAAAAATAATTTTGAACAGAATGATGCTTCACATCAATACAAACTCAATTTTTGCTGATGAACAGTTTGGATTTCGCCATGGGCATTCAACTACGCATCAACTTTTGAGAGTTACAAATTTAATTCGTTCAAACAAAGCTGAAGGCTGCTCCACTGGAGTTGCTCTTCTAGACATAGAAAAAGCATTCGACAGTGTTTGGCATGAAGGTTTGATTGCGAAACTGAAAAAGTTCAATTTTCCGCTTTATATCATGAAATTAGTTCAAAACTACTTAACTGATAGAACTTTGCAAGTAAATTATCAGAATTCTAAATCTGATCAATTGCCTGTCAGAGCTGGTGTTCCTCAAGGTAGCATTCTTGGGCCAATACTTTATAACATTTTCACTTCAGATCTCCCTGATTTACCTCAGGGCTGTCAAAAATCTTGCTTTGCTGATGACACAGGCATTTCCGCTAAAGGAAAAAGTCTTCGTGTTATATCTAGGAGGCTACAAAAAAGCTTGGACATTTTTACAGATTATTTTCAAAAATGGAAGATTTCTCCTAATGCTTCCAAAACTCAACTTATAATATTCCCACACAAGCCTAGAGCTGCATTTTTGAAACCAAGTAATAGTCATATGGTCACTATGAACGGAGTTCCAATTTCTTGGTCAAATCAAGTAAAATATCTTGGACTGATACTTGATCAAAAATTAACTTTTAAAGATCACATTGAGGGCATTCAAGCCAAATGTAATAAATATATAAAATGTTTATATCCTCTTATAAACAGAAAATCCAAACTTTGTTTGAAGAACAAACTTCTAATATTCAAACAAATCTTTAGACCGGCCATGCTTTATGCTGTGCCAATATGGTCTAGTTGTTGTGCTACTAGGAAAAAAGCACTTCAAAGGATTCAGAACAAAGTTCTGAAAATGATTTTGAAGCTGCCACCCTGGTTCAGTACTATTGAATTACATAGAATTTCAAACGTTGAGACTCTAGAAGAAATGTCCAACAAAATAATTCATAATTTTAGACAAAAATCATTGCAGTCTTCAATTGCAATGATCAATTCTCTCTATAGATAAGAACTAGTTTTAAGAAATCAATAATAATTCTTACACGCAGGCAAAAGGAACCCTGTTAAAAAATACTGAATAGACAAGGTAAAAATAATATTAACACAATTAGATATAAATGATAGCATATAAGGTTGAAATGTTTATTACTTAGCAGGATCACCTAGGTTAATATATGAATGTAAAATAATGTAAAAATTTGGAATAAATAAAGAGTTAAAAAAAAAAAAAAAAAAAAAAAAAAAAAAAAAAAAAAAACACAAAAAAAAAAAAAAAAAAAAAAAAAAAAAAAAAAAAAAAAAAAAAAAAAAAAAAAAAAAAACCCACAACAAAAAAAAATAGACTTAATGGAAAACCTTACATGCATAGTATTACATGTAATTGCACAATAGTTCGCGAAATTGGTTTAACTGAGGAAATTTCAGATTTCAGACTCAATCATTTTCCCAAATAGCTTTTTATACAATAACGTTGGGATATGCCGATGCAGACAGAAAATTCTTGTGATAATGGATAACCAGAAAATGTTTAAAACACTACAAATGACGACTGAACCGATTCAAACCAATAGCAAAGATCTTTTTGGGGGGGATTTACAAAGTGTGATGGTGGCCGGTTGGCACTCCTGCGGTGTTTGGGATAAAAAGTCAAATGCGATAACAAATCACTTTAACAGAGTTTACCCCGGACACCTGCTGTTTCCTCTAGAAGTTCCTCAGAACACTTTATTACAACGAACAGCATCAAAGGCAGACTCCCTATCTCGCAGAAATGTGCCTCGTTTCGCACGTTACAACAAACAGATAGTAGTAATCACACTACCTCATGCAATGTGAGAGATGACATCCGCGCCCCCATAACCCCCAGCCAGGGTCTACCTGTTTATTTAACTCAAAATTTAGCAGAACTACAACATACACAATGGGAGTTGAAACAATTCGGATCTCAAACACGTACTTAGCTGAATTCCACATGATTCCGCATCCAATTCAAAAGTAACGCGTAAGGTTCACTTCTCAGGTGTGCAAGAATACAAGACTGGGTTGAAGAAATGGATCAAAATTCACATTGCTTTTGTTCAAACTGTTTATAGCAAGAAAATAATTGCGATGCAAAAATGACAGAAGAAAAATTAACTCGTCTCGCTTTTTGCATCGCACACTGCCATTCGATTGATACAATGAGTTTTGTAAATAAACTTCAACTGCCATGTTAATTAAAGCTACGTTAGGGTTGCAGAGGCTTTCACTGCGGGTGGTAGCTAGAGGAATGCATAATTCGCAATCAAAGTAACCAGTGAGTTGAAATTCATGACACAAGTACAAGTAGTAGAAACCACCCTTGTTATTCCTCTGAAGAAAACATCTTCCAGAATATAGATGAAAATGTTCTCTCAGTTGTCATCAAACTTTATCCTTCGTGTTGATCTGAATCCGCTTGAAGCATTACTGTACATTCAATAAGCACACCCAGCAACTGCCAGTTACGCACGTGGACTCACGAACCAACGCGAAATTGGCAACGCTACTCAATTATTAGTTTACGAGCTCAAAATGAGTCCCGTGCTATCAAATGGACTGATCCAACGCCCCAGCAATAACGGCAGTATTTTATAAGGCAGTTTTACAGATGTCTTGTCATTCATTTAAGTTTTCCATCACCCCCGAACGGCGGAGTTCTGCGTGGGCTTACGCGAGTTGGCAAGATGAAGTTGCAAAAACCATCCGTTTTCCTTTTCCTTCGGTCATCCCCGTGAAGTATTCAGTCAAGCAGAAAATCTCGTAACCGAAAAACGACAAATGCCTCGAAGATTTGTGATTTGTCTTGTCACCGAACTCTAGTTCCACAGAATTAATGTGGGCGGAAGTTGATTGAAAATGGGCAAAATTTTGGTTTCAGCCCATTTCAGCATTCCGTTTGGTAATTTATTTGTTGATAATGTTCCACAAATGCGAATTTCTGCAACATTTCACCAATTTCGATGATGTTCGGCTTAACCACAATCTTATTAAACTCCATTCATGTCTGTCCCTATAATCAAATATCACGTTAAACTCGTGAACGTTAACACCCTACTGAAGAAGATGGGAAGGTGGCGGTCCCGGTATCTTGTTCTCGGCAAAGACGGAGACGACGACAAGGACGACGGCTTAACATGACGACGACACTTTCTTCTTCGTGTTAAAGGATGGCAGCGAAAATGATAACACGGGAACGATACTAAGCAAGTGATAAACACAGCCAACAGTTGAAGCAAATTACATTTAGTCGGAATAATGACATAACAAGCGGCGGTTCCTGTTCATCGTTTTCGACGTCTTCCCGCTGAAGGGCCCTCCAGAGGCTGAATATCTTGACAGATAAGCCGAGTTTCACGTACCCTCTCCAAAATTGTAGATGTCGCACCAGTAGCGTTTGTTTACACATCCTCAGGGTCATCCTTTACAAACGGAACTTTTTTTTTACCATTGAAAACCATGTTTTTGTTTCTTCTTTCGTGGATGCAAAAAAACACCAAACTAATTTCCAACGCAACATTTGAAAAAGGCGTATGTGTAAAAAGGGTTCAAATTCAATACTAAAAAGGAACAATCACGAACTAGAATCAATTATATTTATTATTTGATTGTGAATGTAATTGACCGCATACACAAATATTAGAGGGCCATGTGCAGTTTGTAGCTAGGGTGGCTGGTGATTACTTATTAAGGTGTCAGCATCATCTCTGACATTTATGCAAACTGGAAGAGACGTTTAAATCGGTAGAGGCAGGTAAAATGGGTAAACAACAACACAAAATTAAAGGTCGGTTATATCAGGGATAAAACCGCTAGGTTCAGTTAGGACCGCGTTGATGTATAGTTATAATGGAATCATCTAATTTATACATATCATAACACATATGGTAGGTTAATAATAAAATGTTTTTATTATTTTGCTTTGACCCGTCCATTCATATGAAGTTTTCTACCGAGTTTTCTACATACTGAGCCATTGCTTACGTTTTTCAGTGAGGGTTTAAAGAAAAATCTCTGTCGATATTTATCACTCTCGACTGAATTCCTCAAAAAATCCAAAATGTTCTATTTCTGATAGTCTTGAACACAAACTCTTTTATACAGCATAATAGTTTATTAAACTGCTCGTTGCTGTGAATAGCCGAAGACAAGATACTTGGTATGATTATAGTTATCTATTTGGTACAAACATCGTTTTCCGCTGGAAAACGGCCACGAGGATTATCCATTTTTACGACCCATTTCCACGGCAATCTGGAAACTTACAAAACTATGCAGCGCTTCCTTCTGGCTTGTCGATGAGTAATTTGCGCAGGCGATAATTTGTGAGCCAGACGGGCAATCGCGAGAAAATGGACGAGATAGACAAAAAACGAGAAAATATCATTGTAACGAGAGAGCGAAAAAACACAACCGTACGTGCCGCTCAATCGAACTTGAATATCCCTATGAAAGCATTTTGGTTCGAATCGTGTGCTATACACTGGCGTTGATAGCATTGCATCGAAAACAGAGAGGCACAAACATGCAGTACGAAGCAAATTTCATAAGAGGGGACGAGCTACAGTTATTAAACCAGACACCGACAACAAAGCAAAATAAATTTGCAGCTGAGGGGTGTGGCCATGGCTGTGTTAAACATCGATTAAAAGCAAGTGAAATAAAAAGAAGAAGACAATTTGAACCATTTGTTACCCGTTTTTGAGGACCCGGCAAGGGAAAACCATATTTTCAACCTGTTCGTAAGCAGATTTGAATGGGAGCAAAAGTAGGTCATTTCCAAGTAAAAAATTGAACTACTTATGAAAATAGCACTAAATTGAAATTTTAATCCAAAATATTTGTAAGTTTTTTGATCAAATGATGTATAAATGAAGTTATTCTGTTCAGTCATATGAGAGTAATTAGCGTTCAAAAACCTTTCACTTTTGCGTAACGCTCTCATTTTTCAAAATTTTGAAATGACACCCGGTATAGAAAAGAGAAACGTAGTCCTACGTTAAAAAATCGAACCCGTCA
This sequence comes from Aedes koreicus, assembly GCA_024533555.2. Lineage (NCBI taxonomy): Eukaryota > Metazoa > Arthropoda > Insecta > Diptera > Culicidae > Aedes > Aedes koreicus. The sequence goes on along the minus strand of JAHHFK020000940.1, from coordinate 969,034 downwards.
ATGGGTGGGAACGCAGCTTACCGTGGGTCATTTCTTTTTCTCTTTCTTTTCCAATGAATTTTTACATGTTTACATACCAACAAACACTCTCTTCTACCTCACCAGTACAAAACTCATAGGACTTAGTCCGTAGTCAATGTCAACTTCAAGAAAAACTAGTTTTGGCAGAACCACAAATTTTTGGGTGCTCCCGAAATAAAACTAAAAATAAATGTTTTAATTCATTTTTGAAATACGACCTTTTCATATGTTACTTCCAGAGAAACTAGTTTTGACAGAACCAGAGCACCACAAATTTTCGGGTACACATATCTATCTAAGCTGCTATTTTTACCCCCCTGTGCGGCCCCCCCCCCCGGCCCCCCACTCCTCAAAACCTCCACCACTTTGTGCCCCGGAATTTTTATTCAACAAACAAAAAAGTAATTATTGGTGAAGTTTTTTCTAAAAATACATTTAATATTTTCCCCCCCCCTTTAAAAAATATGCCCCCAAAAAATGCCACACTTTTTTTTGGGTGTAACTTTTTATTGCGTGGGTAAAAATTAATGAAAATTTGAGTGATACTAGAGTTTACAGTGTTATGTTTATGTGTGCAAAATTTTATTGCGATCTGTCAAGTAGTTTTTAAGATACATCCGAAACAAGAAGAGCTACGCCAGCAAATTTTGGGCGCGTTGATCGATAATCCTGGTCAGTCGCACAGATGGGCCGGCAAAAAGCTTGGAATCCACCATTTCACCGTGTTTCGCGTTGTGAAGATGTTTCAGGAGACAAAGACCATCAAGCGGCGCGCTGGAAGCGGCCGAAAACCGAAAACGAAATACCCAGAGAAGGCGCGGAAGATAAGGCAGTACTTTAAGAATAACCCAAACCTTACCACCCGAGACGTGGCCAAAAAGGTCAATTCGTCGAAGTGGTCCGTCTAGCAGACCATGAAGCGGGCTGAGCTACCTGTTTTTAGGGTCAGGAAGGCGCCAAACCGGACTTGACAAGCAAAACACGGTGGCCAAATTGCGTGCGCGGAAGCTGTACCGTGAGTGGCTGGTCAAGCCAGGCTGTCTCGTCATGGACGACGAGACATATATCAAGGCGGACACCAAACAAATCCCCGGCCTCGAGTTTTTTGTCAGTACGTCCCGCATGGAGGTTCCGGAAAAGTTCCGGAAGAGAAAGATGGACAAATTCGCGAAGAAGTACCTGTTGTGGCAGGCGATCTGCGAGTGCGGACGGTACAGCAAGCCGTTCGTTACAACCGGCACCATAAACGGGCAGATATATCGAGAGGAATGCTTGCAGAAGCGCTTGCTGCCCTTCCTCAGATCTCACCGTGGTCCCACGCTGTTCTGGCTGGATCGCGCTTCGTGCCATTACGCCAAGCCTGTAATGGCTTGGTACGAAGCGAAGGGCGTTAATGTGGTCCCGAAGGAGGCGAACCCGCCAAATACACCAGAACTTCGTCCGATCGAAAAATTTTGGGTGATAATGAAGAAGAAGTTAAAGAAAAGCGGAAAAACATTCAAAACCGATGAAGCTTTGAAGAAAAACTGGGAGAAATTGTGTAAGGAAGATGGACAAAGCCTCGCCCTAGCTCTCATGAGCAGTGTAAAGAGAAATGTACGAGCATTCAGCTTGGGGGAGGAAATTCAATAAATAAATGTAGCCAAAACATAGCTAATATATAGTTATTTAATCCCTGAAAATTAGAGAAGTATCCGATTTAATATGAATTTTTGGTGATCATTTTTGTGTGTCTCATTTTTTCCGAGTCCAGTCTTTATTTTTTTTTTTTTTTTTTTTTTTTTTATTTTTTTTTTTCCATTTTTTTTTAAAAAAAGGTATAATAAGACAAACATTTCAATTCAGACAAGTAACAACATTTCAATTTGTTTTTCGGCATTGCAGCATAACATTAACCTTAAGTTGAAACGTCTGCACCTTAACTACTAAATTTTTTACTTCATAGAAAACAGCACAATACTTTTGTTTAGTAATATCTTGATTAGAAAATCCATTTCTTTCATTTACCTTCAAAACGAGATTTTCAATTACTTAAATTGCTATCTTTGAAATGTGAATAGAACGTTATTTTTTTTTAAGACCGTGCCATTTCGAAGTTGCTACTCCGTTACTGACAGAACTAGTGTGATTGCACAGAGAACCACATAGATGGAGCTTGGGAGTAGCTTTACATCTTCAATGTACAAGTTCACTAATGCTATTTTATAGATCAGTACCGGCGCCGGCCACGTTCTCACGGTCTTATGGAGAGGGGGGAAGAAGGATGATTAGTTTGACAATTGTTGTTATTAGAGACCTTGATCACCGCTGCATGGCAATTGTAGACCAAGGGAAGGGTAGTTGTGTTAGTGAGGCAGGTTATTTTTTGATCATGGATGCACTGTGGTAAGTGATGCGGATCAATGAAGACTACTTTTTATTTTAAATCTAGTGGTGATAGAACGAGGCAAGTGACAAATGGCAAGGAAGGGGACGGGCCTGGGATTGAACTCCCGACCATCTGTTCAGTAAGCAGAACGGGTAATCACTGAGCTACCCAGCCGCGTCTTTTGAAATATCAATAGAACGTAATGTAGGGAAAAAACATAACTAGAAGAAGCGAAGAAAGATAAGTAATTTCCATTTACTTCCAACATCCTTTGTTGCTTATCTTGACAGATACGCGTTTTTCGTCTACAATGTGCAGACTTCTTCAGTGTCGTGTACTAATACGAGATTTGTATTAATTAATTAATATTTCTTCTCATTTTCTAATTACAGAGATTCCACTTAAAAGCTCACACTCGCCAAGAAGAAATATGTTTATAAAAATTGTCAAGGAACAGTTATTGATAAAAAAAAACATACGTTTTCTAGTGAATTATTTTTGTTAATTGGAATGGTCTACTCATTTTTCAGCCTTTCCAGAACTATTAAAATATTATTATACATTATATCGATTTACAGTAGCAAACCAGTTAATGCCAGATGCATTTTACAAATGAAAATATAGTATTCTCTATCAAATAAAAGTCATCTAAAGATTGCACTCGAAATAAATGCGACAGACAAAAATGATCATCAAAAATACATTTTAAATCGGTTATTTTTGAAACCCTCAGGGAATAAAAAACACTTATAAACTATGTATTTGCAAAGTTGGCTTGTTCAACCTACTTTCCTCGGCTAAATCCCCACACCTTAAGGCTATCTATAGAATCCTGTGCAACACTTGCACCATCTTTCTTACACACTTTCATCCACTTTTTCTTCAAAACCTTGTCGTTTTTGAAGACCTTCCCTATTTTCCGGAGCTTGCCCTTCATAATCGCCCAGAATTTCTCTATTGAGCGAAGTTGTGGCGAGTCTGGCAGATTTACCTTCTTCGACACAAAAACCAACATCGTTGGCTTCGTACCACCCCATCACCGGTTTTGCGTAATGGTACGATGCCAGAACCGGCCAAAACAGAGTGTTATCTTCATGGAACCGGAGGAAGGGCAGCAGGCGCTTCTGGAGGCATTCTTCTTTATATATTTGACCGGTGATGGTGCCGCTCGTTATGTAAGGCTGGCTGAGTTTGCCGCACCCACATATCAACTGCCACACCAAGTATTTTTTGTCAAATTTCTGCTCCGGAACATTCAGGTGAGACTTGCCGACGAAAAACTCTAGGCCGGGGATCTGCTTGGCGTCCGCTTTAATGTACGTCTCGTCATCCATTACGATGCATTTCTGCTGCACTCACGGTACAGCTTCCTGGTGCGGGATTTGGCCATCGTGATCTGTTTATCGGTTCGGTTGAGTGCCTTGCTTACTTTGAAGCCATGAAGTCCGGCCCGCTTTAATGTCTGCTGAACGAACCAGACGGAAGAATTGACCTTCATGGCCACGCCTCGAATCGAATGGTTCGGATTGCCTTCTTTGTGTGTGAAGGAATCGAATTGAAGTTGAATGCCGTTTATAAGGACCATGCACCTTCGATGACTACCATCAGATATTGGATTAATGAATTCAAGCGTGGCGGAACATCTATTTTTGATGAAGAGCATCCAGGCCGTTCGATTGAGGTGAATATGGAACGGAATCGCACGTCAACTTCAGAGCACGGTTTGGAAAATTTTAAGCACAATCCGAAAGAGTTTTTACGGCGATTCGTGACTGTTGACGACACATGGATCCATTACTAAACGCCTGAAATGAAAGAACAGTCAAAACAGTGCACTTCACCTGGCGAACCTGCTCCAAGGAAGGCGAAAATGGCTCCATCGGCCGGAAAAGTAATGGGTACCGTTTTTTGGGATTTGCGACTATTTGGAAAAGGGGGACAATCATGAGGCAGTACTATGCTGATTTATTGGACCGATTCGATACTGAATTGAAGAAAAAGCTACAAGGTACAGCCCAATGAGGTTGTGCGCAAAGGTGACGTAGGACTACGCAGCAATCGAATTCCCATACATGTCAGGGCCATCCGCTAATTGATTTAAGTCAGTCCTGAAAAGGGCCAAGAAAATTGTATTGTAAGCTCTTTAGAAAGCATTTGGTGGCTCTTAATTATGATACGGCCCGGTTGTATTTTCTACGATGGTTGAGAGGGCCACTATCTCTAACGCGTAGAAGATAGTTATGGATCTGTTGGTTCATTAGTTGTTCAACGCGCTTTGCCATTTACTCCGGGACGCGGCGTTTAAAACAATGCCATGTTCAGCCGGGGCATGGTAATGGAAATTTCAAACAGCACAAGAGAAAAATTCATCCAAACGAACTCTTCAGTTAGCAAACTAATTTGGTCGTCCTGAAAAGGACAGATTTAGTTGACGGGGAGAAACAGTTTGCGATTGAACTTGGACTTTCATTCTTTGTTCATCTCCTCTTCATTGCTGGTGGCCATCTGCAGGTGACGTGAGATGATTGATTCTTGTCTCGTTGTCACGGGCGGCTTTTTTCCTCCAACTAGTAGGCTTCAGCAGCCATCTTCCTCGCAGCGAAGTTGACGGGAACATCGGCAACAACAGCCAACTGCACCAACGCCTCTCTGGGCAGCGACTGCTCGTCCAACTGCAGATCCTACTCTGCACAGCTCCACGACCGCCGGAAAACTAAATCAAAATGCGAAGGTGAACCCCTTATATAACATTAATGGCTGCCTAGGAGATGTTCCTTACTTAAATATGAAGTCTGTGCGTGGAAAGTACTGTGCATTTGGTTAATTTACACTGAAAAATCGATATTATAAGACATCACTTCATATTTGCGTTAATTTTATTAGTTGCATGTGAAAAATCAATAGTTTGAAATATTTAAATCAAAGCGTACAAAATGTTCCGATCGGTTGATGCAAACATTTTGGAAATCAATCGTGGAATGACTTAGTTATTAACCTTCAAAACCTATACATTTTTCGTGACGCTCCAAATTTTCGCAATTTGAACGTGTACCCCAGTATTGAAAACACAGACGTAGTCCTACGTCAAAACGACTCCATTTGGTGAAGAAGAAAAGTGCTTTCCCATCATGACAACGCACCAGCTCCAGCTGGGCGAATTACGCTACGAACTACACCTTCATTTACCGAATTCTCCAGATGTGGCCCTCTGCGATTTTTTTTTTGTTCACAACAATCACTAGGCTAGAAGTACTTTTCAACTATACTTACAGTGATTCAATTTCATATTCGTACACTAGTAGCGAATTTAAACAACTCTCTCTCATTCATGTTTTCAATATTATTATTTCGAGATTATGCGTCTATGTAATAGTGTGGTCTTTACCATTCATCAGTACTATTTCATAACTGTCAAATTGTCTTTAATCTGCGGATGCGCGTTGATTTATCTTGTAAACACTGAAAATATACACAAAACCGTATTCGTACAGCCGTGGTTTTCGGTAAAGTGCTCCAATTTATCAGCGGTTTTCATTGTTGGTTGACCTTTGTTAGGTAAATACATGCTGTAAGTACGGAACGGAGCTGATTTACATAGTGATTTTCGTTATGTTTGTAGTTTACGGCCACAATGGCGAGGAAAGGCAAACATACCGCTATTGTAGAGCGAGAGCTCGTCATCACGCACCACAAAGACGGAAAATCCCTCCAAGAAATATCAAACTTGGTGAAAAGACCAAGATCAACCGTCCAGTACATCATAAAACGGTTTTTGGAGGAGAAAAGGATCGTCGATGCACCAAGGAATGTGAACAGAAAAAAACTGACACCGCAAGATGAACGCTTTGTGATGAGAAAAATTAGAGAAAATCCGAAATCTTCTGCTGTCGACATCACGAAAGAACTTAATCAGCAAAATAAAGTGAAGGTTTGCCCGGAAACAGTCCGTAATGTGCTAAGAAGGAATAACTTTAATGCAAGGGCGCCTAGGAAGAAACCGTTCATCAGCCAGAAAAATAAAAAACTTCGATTTGACTTTGCTAAACAGCACGAGAACACCCCAACATCTTATTGGGAAGATGTTGTATTCGTAGATGAGTCGAAATTCAACATATTTGGCTCAGATGGTCGAAGGTTCATTTGGCGGAAGCCGAATGATGAGCTGAATGTGAAAAATCTAAAAGCAACGGTTAAACATGGTGGAGGTGGGGTGATGGTATGGGGGTGTATGTCTGCTAAAGGTGTAGGCAATTTGGTTTTTATCGATGGTATTATGGATCAAAATGTTTACTTGAACATTTTGAAGCAGAATTTGAAACAAAGTGCCTTTTAAAATGGGATTAGATCAAGGGTACAAGTTTTACCAAGACAATGACCCAAAACACAAAGCACTTATAGTTCGTACGTGGTTACTTTACAATTGCTCAAAAGTTATCGATACTCCGCCCCAATCTCCTGACATCAATCCCATTGAAAATCTATGGGAATATTTGGATAAAAAAGTGAGAAACCATCATATTTCGAACAAAAATGATCTTAAGAAGTGCTTGATGGAAGAATGGACAAACATTCCTCCAGAATACACCAAAAAACTCGTTGACAGCATCCAAAAACGGTTAAAAGCTGTTATAAAGAGCAAGGGTTACCATACAAAGTATTAAATCTCAAAATTGATTGCAATCTCCAAAGTCGCGTAAATATTAATAATACTGTACGAATTTGAATTTGCCCGAATTTTGGCATATGTTTCAAACTTTAACCATTTTAAGTGGAATGATAGTTATTTTTTCAAAAACGAATTATATGTATTAAAACTCACATTTCATACTTTATATATATGTAAATAAAGATTCATAAAATCTACTCGTTTGCCTTCATATCGAAAAAGAAATGATTGGGGTGGTGGTGTACGAATTTGGATTTGAATCACTGTAGCTGGCAGTGTCGGTCTCAGTCGTTTGATCCAACACGTCAAACGGCAGTTCGTTTGCCTCCTATTATGGTGTCACTATTTGGGTTTTGGTTGATGTTTTCTTGCGATGATAATTTATGATGCACTACGTTGCGGTAAACTCTGTTAGTGCAACGAGCTTCCGGGGCACTCGAACGCTACCAGGTTAACACTTATTGATAGGTAAAAACGAGGCGGGGGAGAAAACCACTTGTAAATGAGTGTTCTGATGGGACACGGCACGTCTAGTTCGGTTTAGCGCTCCATGTGGACTGAATCGCCAGAAGTTGCTCACCGTTTTAAATCTAACTGACATGGGGTTTGATCCTGTACTTTTGGGAAGAGCTGTTATTGAATCTGTCGTTGATCTCACTAGTCCATGGTGACTCTTGAGAAGTAACTCGTTAATGAGTATGACAGTGACAACCTTAGACAGCACTTTAATATTTATTCTAGGTTATGATACCCGCCCACCTCAGTAGCAACTCCAACATGCATGCGTACGAATGAAAAGACAGCGATTGGCTGGTATTCACGAAATTCATGTCGTACATCATACAAATAATACAAGTAATGATAGCAGTTCACCAGATGACAACCAATATGAATGTTTTTGTGTACAAAAGTCATGTTCACAAAACGAGTGAAAAATAATATATTTAAAATAATTTTTAGTGTGATTGACCGCCCGAGGTTTCTACGCTGGTATTGCCAGATCAGCTGTTAACACCGGCACTGGCTTCGCCTGAATGCAGATCAAATAAGGAAAGGGTAGGAATGTGTTGACATAATACTCGCTTTGTTGAAAGCCGAGTAATTCTCTACACCTGCACGAGAAATCAATGGGATGTTGGATAACAGGACTGTTTTGGAAAACGATGAGCTAGTAAAGATAGTAAAACATAAAAGTATAAGTACCAATTTTGGATTTGATTTGCTGTTTGAGCCACTCACAAAATGGAATAGTGATTTACTTGTTCCAAGCTATAGTGGTACGGTGAGTATAGCAAGCAAATAGTATGGATCATAATTGATTATGATCCCCAGCACCGGCACCAACACCCGGTGAACCACCCCATCTCGGCGGGATGCAGCATTAAGGGCTATTCACATTACACCGGGCCGAAGCCCGGTCGGGCCACAACCGAGTTATGCTACAAATTGATTGTTTGAGTGTTGTATGCGACCGTTCACATTAATACACCGGGCCGTGCTCGTGGTCTTACCGGTGTTCGACCGGGCTGGTAAAAAATATTTTTTGGCAAACGATATTTTTGACGGCTCGGTCTCAGTACGGCTGGCAGCATGCGCTTTTATTTATATGTAGTTGTGAGCGCTCTCTACAGCAAGCGCGAATAATGTGTTTTGACAGAAAATAGAGAACTATTTTGATGTTTTTAGCTAGTTTGATGTAAGTCAGTTTGAGTCTACAAAATTGTTTTCCGCGACACAAGATGAATATCTCATTGATTTGGTGCAAAAATATCCGGTGATTTATGGTCTTTCAAATCCAAAGTATATAGATAAAAATTTTAAATTTGAAATTTGGCAGAAAATCCCTAAAGGGCTGGAAAAGGATGGTAAGTGCGGAATTGTTCATAGCAACTTCGCTTCGTTTCGCTGGATATTCTTTTTGCATAAGAAAAGTTTGTCCATGGCAAGTCAACTTTCCTTAGACGTAAAGTGAAAATTAATATCGAATTCGTTTATTATTGATTTACAACGTGCATCGAGTATCAGAATTGGGACAGTTTGATATTTCCTAAGCGTCAGTTATATCGAATTCGTTTTTGAACCTAGATTAGAACTAGTTCCAAACTGCGATACCCGAACTTACTGTCAGTGCAAACCTCAATCCGATACGAGTTACAAATAAAGCCATACACACTGACGTTTAACACACAACAAGCCGACCCAGTTTTGATACCCGATCCAGTTTGGAACTGGATCAAAAACGAATTCGCTGTTAGAACGTTCGTTTTTATAATATGGCACGGGTAGAGGTTTGCACTGGCAATAAGATAGGGATAAGGAACTGGTCCCAACCTCGATAATGAAAGAACTCGCTTTAAAGTGAGTGTTTTAAATTAGTTATTGTACAAACGGTCGCGGCAAAAGAAAGCAATAAACAACAACAACAGCAGCAGCAACATATTTCACATGTATCCGAAACTACACGGATAAAAAATTGTTCCGAAATACGTCAACCTCGAGTCACGAATTTCAGAACAAGTCAAAATTTCATTTACGAAAATACACCATGAACAAAAGTCATGAATACGTGAACTTTGTTCCGCAAAATTAATATAACGCTAGAGTAACGTAGTTGCATGCAACGTGTGTCATGAAAACGTGAAAACTTTTCTTGGTTATCATGATTTAGTTCACGTATTCATGGTCAATGTTTCCGAAATCGGATTTATATCGTGACACAGTTCACAAAAGCAGCCACGTAGTTCACGGACTGTATTTGTAACGAAATTTTTGTTCATGAATATTAGAACAAAATTCAAGAATTTATAAAATAACATGAGAATATACCTTCACATGAGGAGCAGAAAGAATGCTAAAGGTATTCGATTATACGCATGCATGCGTATTACGTTTTATTGTAAGTATGAATTAAAAACCTATAAAAGGGAATAATCATTGAATAAAATTATCGTTAAACAAGAAAAGTTAAATTAAGGATTCTTATGAATTATACATACGGTTAGATTTGGTCGTTTAGTTAAAAAATGCTTCTGATAACATTTTGAGTCACCTTCAGCATTTCTAGAATTGAGGCAAATATAATAAATATGAATAAATATGATTGTATGAACATCCAGACTGTTTTACAATCCGGTGCATACTTAAGATTTAATACGAGCGATACTTGTAGGCATAAACATATAGCATGATGAATATTATCGACTTTGTATTCTGCGCCACCAAAGACAATAAAAAATCCAACTGCTTTGTTCGCCGTTCCAACCATCACCACCTGACGATGCAAAGAAACACTTTCGAAATGTTTCTCTAGGTGCTCAATTCTAAATCATTTTAAAACTTTCACTTTCGTTTACACCTCACAACAATGACTGACTAGAGTTTTTACAAGCGTTACAATAAAATGACAGGTCCTGAACAACATTCACAAAAAGAGGAACAAAATCACGCAAATGGTTTTAAGAGTTCACGTTATTATGATCGAGGATCATGATTCCCAGTCATTTTTATTGTGTTACGAAATGCCAAACAGACATGAATTGAGTTCACGACATCGTGATTCTTTTCATGGAAATAGGATTTAAGGAATCACTTTTATGAGTAGAACGTCACAAATTTGGAATTGCTGTTAGTTAACGATGTCGTGATTTTTTGTTCTGGAATATGAGAATGGATTTTTTCCGTGTATTAACAGTGCATTCTTGCAAGCAAAGATGGGGCAACATACGTGATCAGTACAGAAAATCGCTGAGAAAAGAGGAAACTAGAAGTGGTCCAGCTGCGTCCCAAGTTCGAGCATATAAATATAAGGAGCAGCTGAGGTTTCTCAATGCTACATTCGAAGAAAGAGATACCCTAAGCAACCTTGGACCTCCGGAAAGTGGATCGATCAACCAGAACTACAATGTTGAGCCATCGGACGACGATGAACATAATGCATCGCAGCCTTCGATCATTCCAGAAACTCCTACCACATCGAAGAAACGTGCAATAAGGAAGAAATCTGTGCCCTATTCTCGAAAAAGCATAAGTCGAAAAGATGACGCCAGTTCTGCTTCCGCCAAGCTCATGGACTACTAAATTTCGAAGAAGAGCTCTGACACAGATCCGCATCCTGTAGATGCTTTCCTATCTGGAATTGCGCCCATATTGAAATCTCTGAACACCGTGAAATTTCACAAGGCTAGATCTTTGATTTTCTCCGTTGTCCAAAAATACGAGCTTGAAATGCTCTTGGATGGCAGTAATTCAGATGTTAACGAATTGCCATTGATTGCGATACAAGGATATTCAAGTCCAGCAACACTGCCGCCGCCATCAGACACTCAACCACCGTTCGAATCTTCACCCAATTTTAAATCTGACCACCCATCACCATCGCCTTCGCCTATTATTATCATACCAGAACCATCTCACCCACCGTCGATAGTTGCAACATTGAGGGGGCGACCCCGGCGTAGTGGTTAACATCCATATCTCTCACGCCAAAGTCACGAGTTTGAATCTCACCTCCGAACAAGTTACGAAAATATCCAAAAAGGAAATTTGAGTAACGACGACGGGAGATGAACCAGCCCAAGGCTGAAAATCTCGATAATCAAGACAAAAAAAAAAAAAAAAGTTGCAACATTATCCGCTGGCACTCAATACAACAGAATGGAATCGGAGCATGATGTTATCTTCGAACAGATTTCCTCACATACCGTTAAATCACAATCATTAAATCATGATACAGATACTGTAGTGAAGAAGCACGAAGCAGAATGGGGACATTTAACACAACTCCTCAAGGTCAGGTGCAGCCATCCGGAGCATCTCAAATGCAGCAAATGTTATCAATCGTAACACCTCAGCGAAAATCATCAGTGCCTTCGCCTATCAACGAGCAAGCTCAGAGATCAGCGACAAGTCAAAGGAAAATTATAGATTTGTGCACAAGTAATCCATTTACAATGCAACGCTTCATTGAAAATTATAAAATGTTGTACCATCTCAAGTTATGTAACGTTATACTTGTTTTATTTGTCGTGTTGAACAAGATTAATGAGGTAGGTATTTCTTTAACGGAAAGGCTTCATCACAAACAATGACGTATGGAGCATATTTATTCGTCTCTGGTAAAAGTGCGTCCTTTGGTACCGCAATCTGATTCATCGCTAAGCTTCTTCAAAGATTTGATTTTGCGAATATTCCACCATCGCACTATGGGCGATTTCCATACAAGCAGGCGGACGAAAATATTTTGATCATTTTTTCTTGTTTTGTAGAGTTTTCTTTGGTTGATGTTATCAAAATATGTTGTTAATATACTTTTTTTTAACATTTCGGGATTAACTTTTCAAAAGGGCTTAACTTTCCATTGATTTAAAAAAAACTATAATATCTTGAAAACGGATGTGACTAAAACTCTTATTTCAAAGGATAAATCATGATAAGAATATTTCAATCTTTCTAAGGGAACAAATTAAGTGATATATTATGGGAGGGGGGCTCAGAAATAGAAACGTACCATGTATTAGGTACGGCATAATATGCTACGAAGTAGGTCTGGAAATGATCAATATTATGTTACGTCATTTGTGGATGGACCCAAACAGAGATCTTGCCTTTTCACAGAAAACTTAGCATGCATAGAATATTCAGAAAGAAGAAGAAGACGCATCCGCAGCTGTTGCTTCCTTCAATGATTTGAATATTACCAAGCAAACTCGATGCATAGGTACAAGGTAATCGCTGAACAAAATAGCTGTGGTTGTCAGTGACGATTGTCAGTTTAGGGTATTTGAATCTGACGCCTGATGCAATTTTTTCTCTGAAACGGCAATAATAAGAATTGATTTTCGGTCCAACCATCAATAACGTAATTTATTTTTCGAAATTGTTCCATACTGCCTTCCCCTTGTATGATTTTTACGAATAAACCTGATAAACGTTTCATGACGCGTTTCATCCCTTTACCCGTCTGCCCCAGCAAAATTAATAGATGACTTCTTTGTATAGAACACGCAACAACAAAAAATTCATAATCTGCTTCAGTTTAGTTATTTACATAACGGTAGAAATACATATATATTTTTACAAAGCGAATATACAATAACAACTCCAATATTTTTTTTGTCGATTTGCATTAATCTTACTATGTTTCTGTTTCATCACAAACAAAATCCTCCTCAACTTCATCGACAGCTTTCATAAGTTCCTCCAACGCATCGCAGTTATCGGTGTCGGATGTTGAACGTGTTTCAGAATCTTCAAAAATCATAAAACTTTTCACGATATCTGGATAATCTAGAACATTTTTTTTTCTGTCGTCTTTTCTCCATCCAAAGTGAGCTGATGAATGGGTCTGATTCATTCATGGCACGAATGAAGACATCATGTAAGTTGTCCAGCCTTGAGCGCTTTCTAGCATGATGGGTTCGGTATTTCTTTAACTGTTTGTGCTGGCTTTCTGCTGCCTCTTCTGCTAATATACCAAGCGGCGCTGGAGAATGCATAATAATTTCTCCGGCATGAGCGAGTACTTTATGCACAGTTGCAGGAATTTTATACCAATCGTACAATTCCAGATAAAGTCGGTAGGTATCCTTGCTATTCTATCTATTTTTTCGGGGTTTATTGGGTCTTGACAGTTGATAGCAATTAAAATATTTCTAAACCTCACAATCAATTCTTCGTCGATGTTCAGAATTCTGCTTAAAAGCTGAGGATTTGCCAATGTTCGTTGACAAACGTTACCTGTAGTACTTGTACCTTCACCACCAGATCTTGGTTGATCTACTCTGACTCCAAAATTCTTATGAAGCTGTTTCGTTATCAGTTTTTTTCTTTGTTCGTATAATTCTTTAAATGGCTGTGAAATCTGCCATTTTTTAAAATCCATTCTATATGCAATATGCAAAAGGCATTCGAAAAATCGAATCCAAGCATGAAGCAGAGATATACCGTAATGTAGAGCATCTTCGTTTGTTAAAAATCCTTCTTCAAACTTTTCTTTACTGTTCATTACTGCTCCACAGATTGGGCAATTTTGCATTGATGAACTTCCTGTAATATACGTGAGGACTTTTCCATCTATCATGCTAAGTACAAAATCAAAATCAACAAGAATTATTTTGTCATTTAAAAGCTCGACCTTCACTGGCGTCAATTCATTCATTTCTTTTTCAATGTCATTTTTTGTGGCAAGAATTACCTCCTTACTCTCTTTGATAAATTCAAGGATGATGGGCCTACAAAATCAAATACTTTGAGGCATAGCATTGAACCACATAATCATTTTTCGATCATTATGCATGAATAACTGAATTGGAGTAAATGTTGATGAAAATACATCAGAATCATTCTAACATCCTTCTGGCAGCTTCTGCTGGTACTGAGAATACACGGTTGAGCCATCCATACCCCAACTACATAATAGAATTAGTTCAGCACTATCCAGCTCGTTAGAATCCATGTACTCGTTCAGCTCTGCGTCGATTATTTTCACGATGCGATGCACTGTATTGTCCAGAAGCGCCTGCAGTTTTATTCTAATTTTTGAAGTGGTTGCTTCGATGAACTCGTTGGGAGGTGCGCATTTCTTTTTTACTTCCCCGATGACGCCGTAAGGTGGAAATCGTGACGGTGATTCTCTGTGTATTAGTTCGTATTGGAATCGACTAAATCCAGCTTCGATGAAAAAACTAAAAGCTTCCTCGGGTGACATCATTCCACGTTGATCAGTTAATCGCGACAACATTTTTCTAGAATCTCCTCGATTTCTTAGAATAAGGCCGATGACTTTAACTAAATTTATCTCTTTCCTATTGTAAGCTGTCCTTCTCGCCATTACTAGAGCCTTTTCGATGCTGTCTACTTTGGGATCCAAGCTTTCGTTGTCAATGACACGTCGTTTTCCTCTTTCGCTCAGATCAGCAAAAGGTTTTGAGGGTCTCCCACGCTTTGCAGATGACGCCGAGGTTGAAAGAGCATCTTGTTCTTGTTCGATGAACTCCGCAATGCCGAAGTCTCCATTTATCCAATCCCGAGAAAATGCCTCGAATCTCTCCTGTTTTCGTTGGGCTTCATTCCACTTTAGCTTGTATTTACAAGTGGTCCTAAAGAGTTTATCCTAGAGACGTTCACGTTTTTCCTCCGATATAGGATAGTTTTCACAAATAAATTTAAAAACTCTTTCAACATTCGCATTATGCGTCAATTTAGAATCAAACAACGAAATTATGACTCTATTATCCATTTTTACACTTACACTCAACCGTAGTTTATGGGATTTCAAATAATACACTGTCATTATAAATACCACTCCTGGTAATAAATCGTACTCTAGGTACTTACCATGAGCCTCAAACATTGAGTACCTAAGCGAGTCGATGGCAGCAAGGTCCACATACACGTAGGTACGAATTAACGAATTTACGAAAATTAATAAAGCAACCCCAGCAAAAATTCAGGAAACACATTATTCAAAAACAAGACAAAATAACAAAAAGAACGTAAACTGTAAACTTACATTGGAAAACATGTTAACATGAAGAAGCCCTTGTATGCGATGATAATAATACCGATTTTATTATTTATAACCAATTATAGCAGAAACTGTTTTAAACATATTTTTAATAATTTTTAATTTAAAAAAGGTTCAGCCCTTTTCAAAAAATGGTCGAAATTTTCTGTAAAGTGTTAATTTATAACTTATTTTGGTTAAATGATCGCCAGAATTTTCCAAAATCGCCCAAAAAAGTAAATACGTTTTCATCAACCTAAAATAATGGAATTGCACCAAAGTGGTCATATTTTTAAACCGCCTGATTTCAAAATGGCGCAAGTTTGCGCAGAGTTTTCCTTCGTAATTTGTTATTATACATTCCACACTTGATTCAGAGCTGCTGGGTTATGCGGGGATATGCGGGGAAAAAAGTTGCTGATCAACAAAGTTGAAATTTCTAATTTTTTAATGTTTTTTCTTCTCTTAAAGATTTTTTTGATTTTATTTCTGAATGACAACCTATCGTATTATTATTTTTTAAAGCTAGTTTTGTTACCTTTTCAATCATATATAGTGAGCTAGGGGTTATCTGATAAAAACAGGTCAACAATTAACTTGAGATAAAGCGTATTTTTTCGGCAAAAAGTACGTTTTTTCGCTAACTTACAACTTTGACATCTAATTCTCAGGAATGAAAAGTGCTAGAGGCTTGAAACTTTGAAGTTTTCTTAATTTATATGTTTACTTTTGATAAAAAAAATTGAAAAAAAGTTTTGGTGAAGGTCACTTTTCCGATTTTCATCCGCCTGATATCTTATAGTGCATCGCTAGACTTTCCGTAGCTCCCACATCAACGGTAATGAAATTTCCAGGAGCATCAACAAGAGCAATAAGAACGATAGAATATGTTTTCTTGTAATTAAAGTATAGTGAACTACTTTTCGGCGGTGCCTGTATGTTAACATGCTGGCCATCAATTGCGCCTATACAATTAGGAAATTTCTACATTATGTAAAAATCGTCTGCGTTTTTTTTCCACATTTCTTCTGTGGGTTTCAGCATCACTTCATTCATCAACTTCGGAACAATTGCACGGCATTTAATATCTGATGAACGGTACTAGCTCCCAACCTAAAACTAAATGTAATGTTTTTTTGCAAATCACCGGTTGCCAGATATCTGAAATAAACAAACCAAAATTAAATTATTTAGAATATTAAGAATAACGTTCCAATCGGTTGACACATAATGTCAATTTTATAGCTAATAAACCCTCACTGGGCCGGATTGGAACACGTTCCTCTAATAATATAACAGCCACCTTTAAAAAAACGTAATACGTACCTTAAACATACTGCCAGCCTCTCTTTCGGAGTTACTGCGGTTCGGAATTGAGTGTTCTGACATTCGGAAATATTCCCAGAATTTGTCTTCATCGTTCACCAGTTCCTTAAAATGAAAAATTCTCCCTCCGTGTGGCGCTTACTCCAAGCATCGTGTACCCAGAACCATCTCCTCTTTTTAGGAGATTCATTTTGTTCGTCATCTAGGGCTATTGCAATCACAGCCAATTCTTCATCCGAAAACCACTTCATGTTGCTCGCCGATTTAAAACAAAACAAAAAATACGCACTCAGAGCTTGTCACTGAGATTTTTAATATATACAAATTTGACTGATAAAACCAACCCGCACGCTCAGCCGAGCTTCCTCAATTTTGAGTAACTTAAACTCAATTTGACAAATATTTCTAAAACGTCAAACGCTGAGTATCTGTGTTGCATGAATTTGAGTTATTGTTACACAAAACGCAAGAAGACTGCTTCGAACTCAATTTTGAGTTAGCTACATTTTAATTTTTTCAAAAATATGAATTGGTGTCGAACACCGAATAGCGTCTTTGTGAAGTTGTGCTTGGGAAGTTAATATAAATCTAAATCGTATTCGAAAATTGATAAACAGCGGTGAAATGGAGCAGATAGCAGCCACTGTAGATGCAGAAGCGTATCGCAAATTAAGCTGTAAGCCGTTTTGTCTTTGGCAGGGATTTGTAACATTATAATTATAAGACTTCATTTAATTGTTAATAGGATTGATTGCGGACAATTCGTCCTCGTTATGTCGACAATGTGAAACGCCACTTTCGGGAAAAACATTATTTTAATGCAAGCCATACCGAAGAGGTTCCGTTTATTTGCTCTGATTGTGGGTCCGTGTACAGAAGATTCGAGCATTACTGAGGATGAACGAGCAACTTCCAGTTCGTGGACACCACCGCAACGCCAGCGGAACTGTTTCTATGGAGGGGACCTATGCCATTGGCCATTTGATACGATATACATAGGTAAATTCTGTATTGAAATAGTTGTTAAGTTTAGTATTTATATTCTTTTCAATGTGGCAGCCAGACATCAATGAACTGAACGATTACATGGCATCGATGACGAATGCTATCCACCCACACATTGTTTGTACCGCAAATCTGAGTAAGGCCGGCCCACTGTGCGTAATCCTGAACAATAAGGTATATGTGCCAGTGAAGACACAAATCCATGCTATCGACATCTTCCTTCGCAGCTTCTCGATGTTTGGCATACCAGGTCCCACTGAATTGTTGACTCTTGATTCTGTTTTTGTTTGGTTTGTTTTTGTATTGGTTGTTCAATAAAATGAAATTTAAGGGGTTTTTTTTTTCAAAAGGACTTGCTTGATGTTTATAGCATCTTTGGTGGGGGCGAAACAAAAATGCTCATTTTCATAAATAACTGTATTTATTTTTATGAGTAAGTTTAACTCAAAACTAAATAAATATCAGAATTACTCAAAATTGAGTTGTGGCAATGAAACTCAATTTAGAGTACGTCCAGTTTTACGTTTTTGAGTTAAAGTTACTCAAATTTGAGTGAAACAGGATGATTGTGCATGGTAGAGACATCTACAATTTGTAGACGCGTACTTGAAACCAAGGTGAATTTAATATCTCAGGTGATCTATTTTCTTCAGTTGATGGGGAAGACGGGAGGATTAGCGGTGTATCGAATGAGATTTAGCAGTGGAGCGAAAGAGTAAGGAATACTCAATAGTGAATTACGCACATAATGACAGTTGGTGATTGCATTTTTGCCCTGGAGTGAAGAGTTGCATATTAATGGAAACGGTTTTTTCTAAACGTTCTGTTGACATACACTAGCACGTGCACTTTTTCTCCGAAATATTGGTAAACAAACCTTGCAGCCTGACGCTTCATATCCCATGGCATAGAACACAGGCCTGGCAGTGTGAAACTAATCATCTGCTTTACTCGTTTGGATTAAATTGGAACTGCGAGTTTGACATCACAGGCACTGTTGCATAGGTGTAAAGGAGACAACTTCAGTATGTCAGACCAGTTTTTTACTTGATATGGATTGTATTAGTATGCGTTCAAACATGGCTGAAATTCTCATATACAGTATTGAGACCACCTGAGATATTAAATTCACCATGCTTGAAATTAAGCTCATCTGTAGAGATGCACGGGGGTTGGATTAAACAAAAACAACTGAGGTGCGTTGATGTGTGCGTGCCTTCTTTATCTCAGAATCCCGGTACAATCCCGGTACATTGTGAAGTGTACAAAACATACCGGCCGTGAAATAAAAGCTTTTTGGTTCCGGCTCGGACACGGCCGGGCCTAATGTGAATAGCCCTTTATTCTTGTTTTTCTGTGCTCATTCGATCACTCGCGCTACCAAACAATAGATTACCGAAATAATATATAATACGCCATGCCCGATAGCAAAGCTGTTTGCAACAAAGCATCGATACTAGTGATACGGAAAATATAGTGAACTAATCACGCTGACTTGATGTAGTTTGACACTTAAAACAGTGAAATAAGCTAATTGTGATCAGCAATAAGCTTGAAATGTCAACAAATAAGAAGAGAGGTTTTGTTGAAACTTATTACAAAACCATTCAAATTTGGTTCACCCTCTATAAGACAATATGAAATACGACGGCTCTTCATCGGCTTATAACCATTCTGTCACTTCGTCATCATCCACAGATTACCATCACTTGGCAAAACCACGAAACACACATCTGTACGACAAACATACATGCAAATCCGTGAAGGTACTACTCGAGCAATTTTCACCGCCAACAACCGTCATTGTGGTGAACCATCATGAGGTTACATTTCTATATTTGCCATCCACTTTACACCAATGCACAAATGTTTTCCGTCGAGCTTCTTTGTGTACGGAAGGGACCCCGAGATCGCATTACATAGGCTCATAGAAGGCAACTCACCCACGAGTTGAGTTGAGACTGGAACACCTATGGAGAAAGAGAACGAGTCTGAATTGAAGCCACAGCCTTCGCCACCACGGAAAACCGTGAAGCTCAAAGTTAACAAAGAAAGATGCTTGGGCGAAAAATAATAAAGAGGCAAACAAGAGGCAGAAACGACGACAACCGTTCCTTGGCATAGAATTGCAATACAAAAAGCGTGCGGATGCAAATGAGTGGGGTGGTAATGGTGCTCATTGCGCCCCTCCCTGAGCGCTGCTGGAGTCTAGTAAGTCGAGGGGACCAACGGCGAATAGACTACCGCACGTGGGAACACCGCTGTACTGTGATAGTTGCAAACAAATTAAGTTTAATTTTGCGGCATGAATTACAAACATTGAAATGTAATAAGGATGCTGCAACATCCGTGGTTGCAATTATTTTCCTACACTGCCTGTTGCACTATCCCCCGTCGTCCTCGTCACCGTCGTCGTTATGATGGGATTTTCATTTCACCGCTGTTGCACCTTTTCATTACTCATACGTGCAGATAAATTATTCAGCGAGAGAGAGGTATTCTTTTCAAATGGCAACCAGAGCAAGAAACGGCTTCTTTCCGTTGAATTGAGCACTGAATAGGACGGAATGTCATTTGAATGAGTTTCAGCGGTGTTCTTGTTTCCTAGTACAGGATGAGATTCCATACTGGAACCGGAATGCTGAGCAGGATAAAAATCCCTATCTTTTGCGAAATGTGTTGCCCATTTTGTGTGGCCACATAATTCTGAGTGGTATACTTCAGTGGATGACATAGATTGTGATAGGGTTACCAGATACAGCTCGGACCTTGTCCAATCCGATGTAGCTGCTATAATTTTAAACTACCACATTTGTCGGTTTCGTAGCTGTTAAAGTGGTCTAATATAAGGACTAACAAGAAATCTGTATTTTAAAAGACTACACTGATAGAAGAACAACTATCTCAGCTAAACAATGATTGCTACGTTGCTAGAGTAGAGTGAGCTCTTAAATCGTAGGTTACTACTTCACATCACTCTTCCTTAATCTACGATTCCAAGCAGTTTCTTGAAAGTTTCGTGATTCTGCTTGGTAAAGGACTTCGTAAATCCATCCACCGGTTGATTATTGGCTCAAACGTTATTCAAAGTAAAGTTGCCCTGATCAAGCGCGTCGCGTACGAAATGGTATCGGATGGAAATATGCTTCGTCCGGGGGTTGACAAACCGCAGTTTGGGATTTATCATGAGAATGGAAAAGGTCTTTACGGATGTCTATTGCTTAAAGAGCCTCTACTATTCTTCGCAGGTCCGATCCACGCTGGAGTATTGTTCAACAGTATGGAACCCTCACTATCTTAATGGCGTTGATAGAATCGAGGCAGTGCAGCTAAGGTTTGTGCGATTTGCTCTCCGTCGTTTACCATGGACTAATCCACGTGAGCTGCCTAGATATGTACACCGCATGCAACTTATTAGCCTGGACAGTGCACTAGAAGTGAGGAGAGATCTATCACGCGTCATTTTGGTTCCCGATCTTTTCATGGCAAAAATTGACTGTCCGATGCTGCTTAATCAAATCAACATTCATGTTCGTTCTCGTGCACTTTGCAACAACATCTTCTTCGAACACCATTTCATCGAACAAACTATGGCACCAACGGAGCTCTTGTTGGTATACAACGTGCATTCAATCGAGTGTCATCTGGGTTTGACTTCCCCCAAAAAAAAATTTTTTTAAAACATAGACAATATTAAATTAAACACCCCCCCCCCCCCCCACCCCGAACAACCCCAACACTCACTAAACAACTTTTTTTTTTTCCCCCCTTTCGAAAAACCCCCCTAAAAAAAACAACGAAGTTTTTAAACCCCCCAACAAGGTATTGTTACCAAAAAATTTGCATGAAAAAATTTGCACACCCCTCATTTAGAAGATGCGTGCATGTAACATCATGCCTGTTTTTTTTTATTTTGAGATTAGCACTTCAGTTATCAAAATGTCGTCGAAGGAAAAAAAGCAACGCATAAAAGTTTTGCACGTGCATGGCGAAAATCAAAACTTCTCTCACGCCCAGTTGGCGAAATTGTTGAATGTGGCTAAATCACCTGTTACCAACGTATTAAAAGTGTTCGGTGAACGTTTGTCGACAACCAGGAAAGCTGGATCGGGGGGAAATCGAAAGCCGGAGGCCACAGCAACGATAAAAAGTGTTGTCCGCTGTTTCGAGCGGAACCCCAACCTCTCCGTCCGAGAGGTCGCAAAGAAGCTGGGAGTAGCACCTTCAACCGTGGATAGAGCTAAAAAACGAGCTGGACTGTCAACTTTCAAGAAAGTGGGGACTCCAAATCGCGACGATAAACAAAACACATCGGCCAAAGCACGATCGCGAAAGTTGTACACGACGATGCTGACGAAGTTTGATTGCGTGGTACTGGACGATGGAACTAACGTCAAGGTAGACTTTAAACAGCTTCCTGGACAGGAATTTTCTACTGCAACCGGACGGGGAAATGTGGCAGATATTTTCAAGCACATTAAACTGTCAAAGTTTGCGAAGAAATACCTGGTGCGGCAGGCCATCTGTACCAGTTGATTGAAGAGCAACGTTGAAATTGCGACCGGAACCGTCAACCAGGAAATTTGTCGAAGCGAGTGTCTACAAAAACGGCTACTGCCTTTCCTGAAGCAACACAATTCTTCCGTTCTATTTTGACCGAATTTGGCATCTTGCCATTATGGAAAAAAAGGCCATGGAGTGGTATGCCAACAACGTTCAAGTAGTGCCAAGGACAAGAACCCTCCCAACACGCCAAAACTCTGTCCAATCGAACTATATTGGGCCATCGTCAAGCGGAACCTTAAGAAGACTCAAAAAGCTGTTGTGAGCGAGAAACAGTTCAAGGAAAACTGGCGTTCTGCGGCGAATAAAGTGGACAAGGAGACTGTACAAAATCTTATGGCAGGTGTTAAACGAAAGACCCGGCAATTCGCATTCGGTAAAAAGGAAGCTTAGCTGAATATTTCTCTTATATTCTATATTAACTGAACTTGAAAAAGAAAAATAATTTGACTTATTAATAAAAACTTTGATCGACTCACACGCATTACTGTTTGACCAAATTTTGATAGGAGCACCCTTTACTTTTGCATCTTCTTAAACCCAACTGAATGGAGAATTATTAGAAAACAAAGATAAACATGAATCTTGCTTATCGTTTACCAAAACGAACCTTGCTGCCAACAAAGCTCATTTGACCAAATCCTATGTATTTCTCGAGGAACTGCAGAGGATTTCTCGGTCTCCAACAAGCCGAGCATCACGTCAACACATTTTTACCTCTTCCTTGATATTCCTTGCTGGTCCTCTTATTTGACTAGCATTCGGGCGGGGCCAGGCTGCTATCGCCCTTAATATAACGTCATCAGTTTTTACACATTGAGGATGCATGTTAGTCCCATGCATCATCTGATGGTTCTTTGTGTAATTATAGCTGATCTGACAATAACAGAGTCACCGGGCGCTCAATCATGCTCATGCTCACGCTCACCAACAATGGGCGAATATGTCGATGAAGTTTTGCGTTTTTTGTAGTTGGTTATTGATTTAAATTAAATAATTGAGCTTTCGATAAATGTAGTGATGTTACAATAATAACTTAAAAAGCCCGCGTTAATAAAATTGTGCTATCCTTGTGCCCAATTCATGATCATGAAGCATAATTAGATAGCTTTGCTTTTATAGCAAGGTGCTGAATCTAAAATAGGCGGTTTAAATTCGCCATGCTTTCCGTCGCCATACAAATCACTTGAGCACGATTTTTAAATAATGCTCCTAAAGAATAGTTAAAGAGTAGTCATTTTGAAAACTTAAAGGACTCAGAATTGAAAAGAAGGTACAGTTTCTTGGCACAGACATTATTTCCACTCGATCATTTCGCTAAAGGATCGGCTGGAAGGCAGAAGTGCGCGATTAAAGTTAATTACGTTTTTTTTTAGATTATGTGTAGTGAGATACGTTTTATAGGTGGGCTTCAAATGGTGAATTGACAACTTCGAAGGAGGGTGCAACCGACCTCTGGTCCTCACAAGTTCCTACCTCACGGCTCCATGAGTCATATGATCACAAAAGACTGCCAGCTGAAACATGGAGACGCTGGTTGGCGTAGCCTGGGCAATGTTGTCATTTTGACAATAGCGAAGGTTGTGACCTGTAAATCATATCATATAATTTTCCATTCTCATTTTATTAATATTTTCAGCAGGCTTTGGAATCATCTTTGCATTCCAAAATAAATTTATCTCAAGAGCCTGGAGCAACATGACATGGATGAATGACTCAATTTGTTTTTGTCATGGATTTGAAAGGCTTCAATTTGTTTTCAGCATAACAATTACTTTAAATTCGCACTTCTGAACATTAACTGCTTTAATAATAAAACACTGGCATGCGATTATGGGCAGTATAGGATTATATTTTAATATTGTGTTTAGTGGTATTATGATTAGATAAGCCATTTATTTCAGAAACCACACTGGTTTCTTCGATCACTCCAATTGCTATCTTTGAAAAGTAACTCTAACAGTATAAGGACATATTTTAACAACAAGTCTTATAAAATAATATCTCTCATTGAAATTATAGTTTTGATATTTGGAATGATCTTTTCTTTTTTCAGCTTTTTCAGGATTATTAGGATATTAATAATATTTTAATTATATTTTTTCAGTAACAATCCAGTTGATTTCAGATATGTAGACATTTTGCCAACTTTCCCATTAACCGTTCCAGAGTTTTCCCCTAGCCAAAACAGTCTCTGAAGTCGGGTAAAATGTGACCGGTGGTCTCTCTTCGAGAGCTTAAGCCACCGATTAAAAAATCTCGGAATTCGTGAACGGTTAGAACTTCTCTACCCAACGTAATTTGATGAAGTTTATCCTAAAGGCACTCGTTTTACCTTAAATGAAGAAATTAATTAAATATCTATTGGTGTAAGTAAAAATCCTATTGCTTTCTATCGACTTTAGATTATAAGAACACTTGGAAAATCAAACAGCGGTACTGACAGGCCTCCATGCAATTTGAATCACTCCCATTTGACATTGACAGTAAAATGCCTAATCCACGTACGCTGTCGAAGCCGTGTTCCCTTCCGTGCAAACACTGCATTATGCAACATCAAACTGGAATCCTTCGTCCACCCGTTGCCATGCCACATCGACTTTTTCGCTCTTGTTGCAGAACAAAACCGCAAGTGATTCCACAGTGGCTCTTTTGCATTCGATGCACCCAAACAAACCTTCTACAGGGGTGCAATTTCGAATGAATTCAATGAAAATAAGGAACCTTAGCAAGTTAGTAATAGCAGCAGTTTGTACGGCGTCGTTCATATTCCCGTCCCTGTTGAAGCCAGTTATCGGATGCGGGAGGGTGGTATTTGGTCCTTGGCCGGTTTGTTTTCATCGTTTGCATTGTAATCAGTTTCGTGCTTCAATCTGGTGTTTACATGTACAACGAGCCGTATCGTTTTACAAGCACGTTTTTGTCGGTGAAATCGGAATCATGTTCATATGGAAACGTACATACCCATATTTCATACTGTCCCCCGTTCTTGGTGGTTGTTGGTTCCACTGGATACATGAACGGACGCTGAGCACGCATGCAAAGTTGAAACCGGGAACAGAAACGGACCTGTCATGGACTGTCGACAAATTAGACATTCTCATTCTGTGATTGTTATTGACGTTTATTGTAGATAAAGCTGATTGTGATGTTACAGATTCCGAGAATTCATTGTATCAAATATGTACTTGAAAGGATTCCAATGGACAGGGCACGAGCTTAGTGAGATAAAACATGTGCTAGAAAAAAATATTAAGCACTTAATAAATACTTTACCTAGCACCACAATATACGAGATGTAGCAAAACAATTTTCAATTTATCAAGACCTTTATCGAGCATCAATTTCACACCCATTGATTAATCTACTGTAAGCAGAGGCATGAAATTCAATCACCTTTTGTTAGACACCTTCCTAGTTAACCTTTTCAACATGGCTAGTCATTCCGAACAAGCTCTACAAGCAGTCAGGCTCAGCCAAGCAAATAAAGAGCCTTCCGTCCGACGACCAACCCGTCTCGATCCACGTCGAACCCACCGCAAAATCTTATGAAAGCCAAGCCAAACGATACTATCATCGAAAGGATAAATAAATCTATTATCGTATCACCACACCGACACCACCATCCCACTACGTATCATGTAGAACTTCGACAGCACACGTCACGGTAATGTGATCATCGCCCCAATCCTATCCACCCACGCCAACATCAACCAACACTTTAATGGAATCAAGCCGAAAATCTGTCCCGGCACCGCTGGCGACCGACGACGTTTTGCCCTTTTCTGTCTGAGATAGGTCCCAAGGGGGAAGCAAGTCTCAAATCTAGTCAGACGGCAGCAGCTGTTGCTCCATGAGCTACGTTCGTGTGTGTGGGATCATAAGGAACGAACGGCGACGACGGAGGATTCTGAATGACGTACACACACGTTCTATGCCAAAGGTGCCGAAATGGCATCCGCAAGAGGCGAGAAAGTTGTTTTCCGTGAAAATTGAATACCTTCAAAGCGGATTCATTTAAAAGTAACCTACCATATAGGGTAATCGTATATGAATTAAGTGATACAGAAAGACGCGCCCTTTTTGGAATGAATAAGTGAATGTCTGAGTTGCTTAAATAGGTAAGTTGGCGGCCACCGGTTTCTGACCGAATAGTTCACAATGTAATTTGTGCAACAAGTTTCAAAAAGAAGTTCTTTCTCTCAGCACGAGTCGCTAATTTCCAAGTTGAATAACTTTTGATGAGCGCTGAAAAGTGGCATGCAACATTTTTTTTTTTGCAAATTAGTTGCATAATATTTGTATGATAATCGATAAAGACAAATGCGTTGCACTATAGGCTGGTATGATGCGCAGTTGCAAAAATAAATGTTTCATCACAATTTAATTTCATGTCAGTTATGTCGCAGATGATTTCAGTGAGCATACAATCACAGGAAGTGAGGCCCTCAACTAGACCTGGCATGTAGCAGCTCGAAGTTTAAAGAAGAAGAAGAAGAAGAAGCAGAAGAAGAAGATTTCCGTAAAATTAGGATTTCATAAAATGACGACACGTTTGATCTCTTGTGTTCATTCTGATGAATAACATAAATTTAACAGGATTTTGTGATTTGTTTAGCAGCCAGAGGTTGCTACTTTGTAATTTGCTATAGACTGTTCCGAAAAATATAAATACACTTTCTTTCTCGAATAAAAAGACCATACTGTGATTTTTGATTATTTTATTCTCAAACATAGTACAACGACAAAAAAAAAAAAAAAAAAAAATGTTTTTTTATTTTTTTTTTTTATTATTATAAAAAAATATAACAACGAAATAAAAACATTTCCCTAGAACACCCCCCTTCCCCCACCCAAACCCCCCCCCCCCCGCCGCCCCCCCCGCCCCCGCCCCCCATTTAATCCCCTTAAAACCAAAGCCCACCCTTTTCTTCCCCCCCCCACCAAAAGAACCAAACAAAAAACCCAGAGGAATCCACACCCCGGAGCTGGGAGGCCACAAAGTTTTGTCCAGAAAGTCGGTTAAATTGTCCCGACACCAGGCTTGAACCACATTTGCCGTATGGGCTGGTGCACCGTCCTGCTGGAACACGTAGTGCTCATCGCCGTAGAGGCTTCGGAGACTGGGGGCAACAACCTTTTCCAAAACCTCAGTTTTGTAGTACGCCGCGTTGATTTTGACGTTTTTTTTTCAATAAACACCAAGGGTAGCTTACCACGTTTGCATACTGCCCCCCAAACCATCACCGACGCGGCACTTTGGAACCGAGGGATGTTTATATTGGATTCAGGAATGCTGTCCCTCGATGGCGCCCACACCCGGTCATTTTGCACATTGTGCGGCTGCTGCAGCACGAACAGTTTCTCGTCCGAAAAAAACAAACTCCTGACCAGCGTGCCGAGAGAGGATCCTCTTAGCTCGATCCAACCGCTTTTTGCTGGTAGCCTCCAAACGCCATGGACCTTACGTTTTTTGTAAGGCCTGAAACCAAGGTCCTTGGTGAGTATGGTGTGAGCGGTTCCAATGGAAACTCCCGGTATTGCCTGATGGTCGTGTAGACAAAGTTCCGCTTGACCCCATGCGATTTCAGCAGCCGGAATATATCGCCGGGTCGCTCACCGTTCAAAAAACGCTTAATTACGAAGTCCCGATACTCTTTCATCGCGCGTAACAAACAAACAACAACTAACAGAATGTCAACACCGCGCACATTCGGTAGCGTATGAATGAAGCTAAAGCTGACACCAATACCAATGCAGAATATGTACATGGCGCATACCTACGCAATGATGAAAACTTGTATTCGAACTTATTGAACACCGTGTAAATAACAACGTTTTTTTTTATCTTCATTTCAATTCGCTTGATTTTTCGTAGGGAACACGAGTCTAACTTTTCCCCCAACACTACTCATAAGCTTCTGCACAGTGCTTTCTTCTACCATTTTTACCACTTTTGGTCAATCTTTCTTAAATTTTTTAACACTATCCGCTGGTTTCATGTGTTTTCTCAGCTTCGCCTTCGTCAAAGCCCAGAAAGTTTCGATAAGGCGAATCTCTGGGCAGTTTGGTGTATTCACCAAAAAGGGTACAAATACGACATTCTTCCTTTTGTACCACTCTAGTGCATATTTAGAGTAATGGCAGGAAGCAAGATCAGGCCAAAAAATTGTAGGCTTGTTATGGTGTTTGATCAAGGGTAGCAGCCTTTTTTGCAGACACTCCTTCACGTAGATTTGACCATTCATTGTATTGGTCGTAATGAATGGACGATATATTTTTGCACATCCGCATATGGTCTGCCACACCATTACCTTCTTTCCGAATTGTTCGGTGTAAATGGCTTTCACTGATCCAGGAATATCCTTTTCTTTCGGCGACGTATAAAACGGTGGTCCCAGCAGAGTTTTATAATCGAGTTCTATGTATTTTTCATCGTGCATGATAACACAACCCGATTTTTTTGGTCAGCAGTTTGTCGTACAGCTTTCAAGCCCTCGGTTTCACGAAAGAGTACAGGGTGCGGCAGAAAATAATGCGAAAATGTTCATACTTGAGTATTGGGTTAATTCGTGTAACTAGTGACTAATTCCTGTCGAAAGTGTATTTGTTTATGTTTACTTTCAAGTGCTGCATCCAAAAATTCTATTTGTTTTATTGCAAATTCGTCAAAATGTTCGCGAAAGAAGTGATCGTGATCAATTCGGTCCGTGCAAAAATTGCTTGCAACCCGGTGCGTTCCATAAGGAAACTTGCAAAGGAAGTCAATATTTCGGAGAAATCCATGCGGAGAATCATCAAAGAAGACCTGCATGCATCTTCCAGAGCCAGAGTGAAACGCCACTTGATTACGGACCACGTCAAGGAACTACGAGTGACTCGTTCCAAGAGATTGCTTTCCTTGTTGAAGAAGGAAAAAATGTTAATCCTGTTCTCCGACGAAAAGCTTTTCAGCATCGATGCTGTGGCCAACAGCCGCACGGACCGGTTCATTTCACTGCAGAAAATGGAGAACGTTCCGGAAAAGGTAAAATCCAAATTTCAAACCAAACATCCGGCTGGTGTCATGATGTTTGGCTTGGTGGCGTCCAACGGTTTGAAAATGCCGCCTGTTTTCATTGATGCTGGAGTTAAAATCAATACCGAAGTGTATTTTGGTATTTTAAAGGACCAAGTGCTTCCCTGGGCGAAGGCCAACTTTTCCGAGAACCAAAAGGTTGTCCTACAGCAGGATGGAGCGCCGTGTCACACGTCCAATCGAACCCAACAATGGTTGAACGATAACATGAATTTTTGACCGAAGGATTTGTGGCCCCCTAGCAGTCCAGATCTTAATCCGTTGGAATGTTCGATTTGGACATATGTTGAAGCACGAGCCTGCAAAACATCACACCCTAGTATGAAAACCCTGAAGTCAACCATAACACGCACATGGCAGTCAATGTCGGAGGACTACGTCCGAAAGGCATGCTCTGGCTTCCGGCGTCGGCTCGAGGATGTTATTAATAAAAATGGAGGACACATTGAATAAATTTGTTTAAAAGGACTTTATAAAGTTCACTGCACTCGAAAATGTTGATATTATTCCTTGAATTAGTTGAAAATGGGATTTGAAAGAAATAGAACAAATGTTCGCATTATTTTCTGCCGCACCCTGTAGGCGGTGTTTGTAGCAAGTCTGACGTGGTTTTTTGTCCGCTTTATTTTCCGATATAACAAAACAATTATTATCGGAGTAATTCAAGTTTGTCTCTTAACTG
This sequence comes from Aedes koreicus, assembly GCA_024533555.2. Taxonomy (NCBI): domain Eukaryota; kingdom Metazoa; phylum Arthropoda; class Insecta; order Diptera; family Culicidae; genus Aedes; species Aedes koreicus. Next base: position 938,822 of record JAHHFK020000940.1, on the reverse strand, counting down.
GAACTGTATCTACAGCAATTCCTGGTCCGTGGTGGAACTGACTTACGACGAGAAGTTTGCCGAACATCGGTGTTTGTAGGACACCGGGTATTCGGAGTGTTCGAAGAGATTTTCCCGAGTCCTGGAGCGATGCTGAAAGTTGAGTTTGGCAGACAGGTACAAGCCGGTTGAGCCAAGAATGGCTACAGTGGAAGAAATTTTGATCAGACATTCGCCGAAGCAGATGGATATTCTGAAGAAAAAGAAAAGGTAGCGACGATGTTGATGGGTTGGAGGAGTTGAGTTCGAGATCAGATGCTATTTTCGTTCACCTGCAATGTCATATGGGGCAACCATGGCGGGTTTGGAGAGGCATCATTAAGATACCTTGGAAAAAGCAGAACGCCAATCAGTCGGACCCCGCAAAAGATTTTCAGATAATTGAGAGGGGGTAAGTGCTCTCGAAAACGCGGAGCGAAACAGGTAATTATTATTCTTTTTGTCCCCTGAACTATATGAACTATATTATATGATCACATCTCTTATCAAGGTGAATCCTGATCCATCGAGCCCTACCCAACTAACATTGAAAAACCTCCTTTCTGTGACCTTTGTGGGGATGCAGAGGTAAATACGGTCCCTAAACAGCAAAGGTCACACTAACAGTAGCTTTCCTTCCCTATTCCCACCTGATTGCAAGGACGTGACCGGCGCCGTTATTGATTATTAAAGAAATTGAGTCAACGAAACGTGTACAGTGAGAATGACCGGTTACTCCCAGCCCCATTCAGTTGATTCATTGTGCAATTTCACTGATTCTGATCAATCACGGAGAGCAACAATTGATACGTGCAGTCAGTCAAGCTAAGCTAAGCTAAGCTTAGCTTCCGCTTCGGTTTCACAGATTCAGCCTGTTTGGTGCTTCGTTTTGGCTGCTTCTGTTTCCGACGAGTCTACAGGCCCATTCTCTCTTTGGCACGCATAACATTAGTCGCCGAAGTACTTAGCTTTTTCGCCACACCTCGGACTGGTGCTGAAGGATGACGCTTGTAATAGTCCCTTACCTTTCTATCCATTGTAAAGTCAGCGGGACAGAGTTTTCTACCCCGTCTCGGGGAATCTACGAAAGAGCACTACTGTTGATACTTCCATAATGCGGTTTGAACTGCTCCGATGCTCATACCTTCTTCTTTAGCCAGTTTTCTGATCGAAAGACCACTTGTGATGCATCGTTTGTGCACAATCCGTTTTCTTTACTTGGCAGAAAGACCACGCATTTTCAAACTTACTTGCGAAAAATTGAAAATAATGACAACATCAGTTTAAAGGATGATACGGTCAAAATTTGGTCAAGGGAAAACGCGTGTAAATCGGTGAAATCGTTTATTTAAAAATCAAATTAAATTTCTTTTTCAAGTTCAATTAGTATAAAATTCAGGAAAAATATTCAGTTAGGCTTCCGCTTTTCCAAATCCGAATTGCCGGGCCTTACGCTTGACCCCTGCCATCAGATTTTGTACAGCCACCTTGTCCACCTTCTTCGCCGCAGAAAGCCAGTTTGCCTTGAACTGCTGCTCGTCCTTAGCAGTTTTTTTGGTCTTCTTTAGGTTCCGCTTGACAACAGCCCAGTATTTCTCAATTGGGCGGAGCTCTGGCGTGTTGGGAGGGTTCTTGTCCTTGGGAACCACCTGCACGTTGTTGGCGGCGTACCACTCCATGGCCTTTTTACCGTAATGGCAAGATGCCAAATCCGGCCAAAACAGTACGGAACAACCGTGTTTCTTCAGGAAAGGCAGCAGACGTTTATTCAAACACTCTTTCACGTAAATTTCTTGGTTGACAGTCCCGGAAGCTATGAAAATGCTGCTTTTCGAGCCACAGGTACAGATGGCTTGCCAAACCAGATATTTCTTTGCGAACTTTGACAGTTTCGTGTGCTTGAAAATATCTGCTACCTTTCCCCTTCCTTTTGCCGTATAAAACTCCTGTCCCGGAAGCTGCTTGTAGTCGGCTTTGACGTAGGTTTCGTCGTCCATTACCACGCAGTCAAACTTCGTCAGCATCGTCGTGTACAGCCTCCGGGATCGCGCTTTGGCCGTCGTATTTTGTTTATCATCGCGATTTGGAGTCACTACCTTCTTGTAAGTCGATAGTCCGGCTCGTTTTTTGGCTCGATGCACGGTTGTAGACGATACACCCAGCTTATTTGCGGCATCTCGGAGAGATAGGTTAGGGTTTCGCTTGAAACTACCGGCAACTCTCTTTGTCGTCTCAGCGGCTTCCGGTTTTCGATTTCCCCCCGATCCAGACCTCCTGGCTGTCGACAAACGTTCCCCAAACACTTTAATTACATTTGTAACGGTTGATTTGGCAACTTTTAGCGATTTTGCCAACTTTGCGTGCGAGTAGCTCGGATTTTCGCGATGCGCGAGCAAAATTTTGATACGCTGCTCTTCTTGCTTGGACGGCATTTTGACAACTGAAGAGTGAATTCTAAAATCAAAATAGGAGCAACATTCTACACACACACACACCTTCAAAATGAGGGGTGTTCAGGTTTTTTAAATGCAAAATTGAAAGAAATACGTCAAGTTGATATTGACCAAATTTTGACCGTATCGCCATTTAATTTGGATGTAAACAACCGGACGCAGCCAAAAGTTGGTTGGATTAACGCATTTTGAATTGACGGTTAGTCATTAGTGTATTTATAATTATCGGAACAGTCTATAGATCAGCTGTAATTACAGAGAGAACCGTTGTTGACGTTATACTCGCTCTATTGAAAGTTGAGAACACCCGTGCACATCCACGAGAATGTACTGAGATGATGGATAAAAGGGTTGGTTTGACAGCATGGCTTGTGTTGATGAACAATACGATAAACTCACGTGACATCTTTATTTATTCTACACTAGTAAACCGATGAAATGTGTATCCCAATGACATTGAACTATGTCTTAATAAAAAGACATAAATATCTTTTAAAATTGCACTGATTTAATCCGCGGGAAGAATTTCAATTCAAGAAAGCATGAAGGTTGTGACGTCGAGTGTACGAAACGAATAAACCTTCGCTGTAAGGCTTCAACCATCAGGGTGGCGTTTGAATGGAGACCAGACGACGGATATTCCAGGATTGAACGAAGTAAGGAACAATATAACGCCTTGAGCCAGTACACGAATCGAAGTATAAAGCCTAGCAGCGGAGAGGCCTGGGAAACAGTAAGAGCAATGTGATCCCCAGATCCTTAACTGTTGGTTCACGGTTCAATTTCGTCCTTTTAATGGTGTAATCGTACGAAAGCATTACCCGTTTTCACCCGAAAGATATGGCCTATCACTTGGACAAATTTTATGCCACCCTGTTAAGCCGGCACCATGCTTCTACTTCATGTTGCAGAATGTGACCATTACGACGGCCATTTATTTCGTAGCAGAGCTTCAGGTTGAGGTATGAGAAAAAGAAATTTTTACAAACCAAATTGCAATTTATTCATTAAGAAATTAAAGAATTCAAAAATTACTTGTACTCCCTGCCTCCCTGCAGTAAGCCGGAACTTTGGCCATAGGTGAAAAAAAGAAGCTTGTAGGCATATTCCTCAGTTCCTTGGTCGCCTTTTTGATCAAATCACCCGTCGTTTAGGCCATGAAATCATTTGAATATACTCTCCTCTTCAAATTGGCCCAGAACTTCTCGATTGGGTGGAGCTGGGGCACGTTGGGAGGGTTGGCATGCTTGCGCACCACCGGAATGCCCAACCGCTCCATATCCTCCAGCGCCCGCTTCGAGGACGACATTAGATCCGGTCAAAACACCACGTCGTCATCCTTGTGGTACTTTTTGAATGAAGGCGGAAACTTCTGGGAGGCACTTCCTACTGTAGATCTCGCCATTCACTGCCAGACCCGACAAAACGAAGAGGGGACGTGACATCCCCTCCCACGGCAACACCTTCTTTGGGAACTTCGTGTGCGCTGTGTACCTTACGTCACTGCTAATTTCTTTTGTCATCACCTCCCCGATATAGCCTTTGCCTTGCCAGTCGTCCAACGTGAGGTACGCCTCGTAGTCCATAACGACCACCACGTACCGCTTCGCCGGAAGATCTCTTTGACCAGAATCTTCAGCCGTTGGTTCTGTAGTTTCGCTTGGTTCTCCGACACGGCTGGCTTGGACTGACGCTTCCGCATGTTGATATCCATTTTAGCCAAACACTTCTTGACCGTTTGGCTGGTTTCCAAATGCACGGAAAGAAGTGGCCAATTTATCTTCCGTATTCCGTTTGAGCTTCCGCTCGATGGACTCTCCCTTTTCCAGAAGTGCCAGAATCTTGTAGATGTTTCCGCGATCGTAGTCGGCCGAAGTGGGCCACGATGGCCGACTTTTTTCGGCCTGGATGGAGCAGGCGGTATGAACAAACCATAGATCGAAGTTGTTTCACTGTTCTCGCCATAGCTTCCGTTAACAAATTGATGGAGCTGTCAAATTTTCACAGTAGAGGAGAACGTCTGTTTCAATGCACCACTTGCTTCGATCTTCATTTAATTTGCATCGATCATCATTTGTATAAGATTCGTTATCAGTTTTTAAATCAGCACGCCATGCAATTTTTTTTTAAACTTTAGTTCCTCGATTATCGAGATTTTCAGCCCTGGGCTGGTTCATCTCCCGTCGTAGTCACTCAAATACCTTTTTGGGTATTTTCGTAACTTGTTCGGGGGAGAGATTTGAACTCGTGACTTTGGCGTGAGAGGTATTGATGTTAACCACTACGCCTGCGTCGCCCCCTTCGTGCAATGTTGAATTTTAAAATTATGCAAGGTTATTGCTCAACATGCCATGCCAACTAATTTTCATAAGTAGTTATACAGAATCAAGTTCAACTTTTATCCAAGAAAATATGCAAGTATTGGTCACACACTACAAAATTATTATTTTTGAAAATCAGTTCGTTTATTTGCTAGGCTCAGGTATGTTAGAATATTAACTTAAACGATTTGTATTCAGCTCAAAATTAAGCCTCTGTAAATCACTGATCATATATGCAAGTAAACATAACGCTTTCATTAAAGAAAGAGACAAAGTTCACCAATTTTTCATGCAACTATACTGCCACCTGGTGGTGGTTCTACCATTGCATCGTCAAAACACGTAAGTAGGCTACATACAGAACACATTTGACAGCTCTAACGGGTCGTTTACGGCAGCCATGGCAAAAACAGGAAGCAACTACGTTACTGGACCTGAAGTGGAGGATCTATCAAAAAAAAAAAAACGTTATCATTAAGACAACTACAGAGTTGAAAAATATGCCAACATCTTTCTTTTCGACGGCTATGGCAAAAGTTCCAGCCAACTGCCGTTATGCTACCCGAAAAGAAGTGAAATCATTTTTGTAAAATCATGAATGAATACAGGAATTAACAAAAGTTTGTTTTATATTGATATCTTTTACCGTTTGTTTCCCATCCATCCGAACATTGTCTCTCTTTTTATAATGCTAGCAGTAGAATGAAAGAAAAAAACACGTGGAGAGAAAAAACTACGAGTGAAGTGAAGAGCCACGGCGTACTAAGTCTGGCTCAGCAAATTCTGGTTCGCTGGGTGTGTTCCGATGTACTTAAAAACAAAACAAAAGCATAAAACTTTAGATATATCAATTAAATATCGTTCTGAAACTTTGTAGTCATCATCAGGTCAATATACTCTACATGCTTATTTATTTATGAAGTTCTTCCTTTTGTTAACTAATTATTCAGTAGTATTCTGAAACCAACTGCTGCAAGCAATATTTAAATTTTTCAAGTCCATAAACTTACATAAGCACTTCTTCGACGCTGGTTAATACTTTTTTGGACTAACTAGCTGAACCCGGTGCGAGCGCTGCTATGCTCCAACCCCGTAAACTTCTGCATACAAATTTTTACGCCGATCGGTTAAGTAGTTTCCGAGTCTATAAGGGTCAAACCGACAGACAGACAAACAGAAATTTATTTATATACATATAAATAGAAATCATCCCTCAAAAAAGCCCCACATGCCAAATGTGGTAATTTTTGCTTGAATTATTCTCGAGTTATGCATATATTTGTGTTCCATTTGAACGATAGCCCCCTCCTTTTCAGGCGGAGGAGGGGTCCTTAACTACCATAGAAACGTACCAAATTTGGTTCCCTTTGCTTGATTAGTTCTCGAGTTATGCAGAAATTTGTGCTGCATTTGTGAGAAAAAAAATTGCCTAAAATTACTTTCACATGCTACATTTGGTTTCTTTTGCTTCATTAGTCCTCGAGTTATGCAGAAATGTGTGTTTCATTTGTATGAAAGTCCCTTCCCCTTTAAGAATGGGGAGGGATCTCAAACTACCATTGAAATATTTCTTGCCTTTACAATGTGTCTCACAATAGGTGTCACCTTTTTTCAGTCTTGGTTTATTTCAGCTGGGTAATTTTAACAGCGGAATTGATAATACCCGTTTTGAGTGAATTCTTTTGACAGCTTATCGCTGAAGATAAATAAGCGAGTCCGTTTGTTTATATTTATCATCTACCATGGAAGCCATACGGGAGCAAGTTTTAAAATTACAGTTGCACAAGCTCAGACCGTGTCAGATATTCAATAGCCTTAAGCAGTTCGGAGTGAGTGAGCGTTTTGTTTTTCGTGCCTTGAAACGGTTCAACGAAATTTTAAATGTCCATATTCAACACAAAGGAGGTGCCAAACGAACTGCCAGAACGAAGAAAAACATCAAATGTGTGAGGGAGCAAACAAGACGTAATCCAGCCGTATCTGGCCGTAAATTGAGCAAACAATTTCAAATGTCCCCTGCTTCAATGAACAGGCTCCTCAGACATGATCTGGAATGCAAGCCGTACAAGAAACAACGGGTTCACGTGTTGACGGAGCGTCAAAAGCAAGCCAGGGATCAAAGAAGCAGAAATCTTTTGCTTCGGAAAGGTGACTGCGAGATTTTATTTTCGGATGAAAAGCTCTTCCTCCTTCAGAGTAGTTATAATCAACAAAATGATCGTGTGTCTCGCCAATATTTCAAGAGATAAACTAGCTGAAGAACGCTATCCGAATATATCGAAAATCATGGTTGGGGGCGCCGTTTTACGAAAAGGAAAACTTCCTCTTCTTTTCATAGAACCTAACGTAAAAATCAACACTGAATATTACATCGAGCAGGTTTTGAAGAACCATCTGCTTCTTCATGCTTCAACGCTGTATGGGAATACACCATATTGTTTCCAACAGGACACAGCTCCAGCTCACAAGGCAAAGAAGACACACGCGTGGTGCGCGGAAAATTTGCTCGATTTCATCACAGGCGAAGAATGGCCTGCATCTTCACCGGATCTCAACACACTTGACTACTTTGTTAGGGGTTATATGCTTCAACAGATAGGCCCCACGAAATGGCTTACTTTATATCGATTCATGAAACATTTGGTTGATATATAGGACCAAATTTCTCTGGAAATCGTGCCGGCCAGGTGCGATGGGTTTACAAAGCGTTTGCGCAAAGTTATCAAGGAAAAGGGCGAGAGATTAGAAGTGAATTAATATGTTTTATTTCTATAACATGTATCTTTTAAATGAAATATAAATGCTATGATTTGGTTTTGCTGTAATCCCATGTTATTTTAGTGACACCTATCGTGAGACACCCTGTAAAAACTCCTACATGCACAATTTGGTTCCATTTACTTGATTAGTGTTGCGGGAATTTTCTTTTCTGAGCTCCTTGAAGCAAGTCGACTAATTGATGATGCGACAGCTCAAAGCTGTAATATATATTTATATTATTTATCTTATCTTAGTTCAATATCAATCTATTTACAATCGGGCTCATACTCACTAATTCACTAATTCAATGTATAGCTCATATTAATTTTAGGGTAGAATCTGTAAAAACTTTCAATTATTAATTTTAATTAGGTATAATAAAGTTAAGATTTTATTTACAAGTTCAATTGTGCTTCCATTCTCTTCTTACACAATGATGACGAATTCAATACCAATAATGGCGATTTCTTATTGACGTTATTTCAACACGATCCATTGTCTCCCACATTATCTTACACAGCGTTACAGTCGTACGAGGGGTCGTTGGATATAATCACTCGTTGGAACATTCTCCCCCTCGTGTCGCTCGATGACTGCTTCGACGTAACCATCTCTACTAATCTCTGCTTCGAATTCAGCATCTTCTTGAGTCCCTGCTCCGGCTTCAGGGCTAACATTAAGAACTGCAAGTTTACAAACGGGTCTCTGCAAAACTCCACTAGATGTCTCCACATCTGCCCGGCGCACTACACCATCTTTGCCTGGATAGGTGCGGATAACACGACCACGCAGCCAACGGTTTCGGACTCCTTCGTCTGCGATCAGAACTAGCGCATTCTCCTCAATTGGCACGACATCTTTGAACCATTTAGTGCGCCGAGAGATCATCGGCAGGTATTCTACGATCCAACGACGCCAAAAAACATCCAAAATGTGCTGTAACAGCCTCCAACTTCGCATAAGAGCTTTCTTTTCGTCCACGGGTGCCTTGATTAGGGAAGGTCCATTAATTATGTCACGCAGTAGGGGGGGGGGGGGGGTTCGAGAAAACGTGACGATCCATACAAAACAATTTGAAGGTCCATACAAAAAACGTGACATGGGGGGGGGGGTTACAAAAAGTAATTTTTTGCGTGACGTAATTAATGGACGTTCCCTTAGTTGTCGAACACCACTAGAACTAAGCATGAGAAAATGATTTGGAGTCAATGACTCCCGCTCTTCGTTATCCAGTGGCATGTACGTCAATGGCCGCGAGTTGACCATATGCGCTACTTCGGACAACAATGTCATGAAAGACTCGTCGTCTAGCTTCTGCGACGTAGGCAATGCTCCCAATGCTGTCTTCACTGATCGTACCATACGTTCCCAACACCCACCCATATGAGGGGCAGAGGGAGGGTTGAACCGCCATTTGGTGTTTGCATCCGTGAAAGTACTGCTCATTGAAACGTTGATTTCCTGTATCTCGCATTCTAGCTCTCTACTAGCCCAACAAAATTCGTACCGTTGTCCGTATAAATTCCTGTGGTGCTCCTCTGCAGGCGACAAACCGTCGAATGGCTTTCTTGCACGAGTCCGTTGCCAAACTGAAGACTATTTCTAGGTGTATTGCGCGAGCTGTAAAACACGTAAACACTGCCACCCATCGCTTGACAGAACTACGTCCAACCTTAACGAAGTAAGGGCCGAAATAATCGATTCTTACAAACGTGAACGGTCGCAGGAACGGCGTTACCCGGATCTGAGGCAGTTGGCTCATTTTTGGTGCTACGGGCTTCGATTTATACACACGGCACCACTGGCATCGCAGCGCTGCAGTGCGTACTTGGGTTCTCAACTTTGCAATGTGAAATCTCTGTCGTACTTCATTCACAATCGTTTCATTGTTTGCGTGACGGAATTTGCGGTGATACCAATCCAGAATTAGATTGGTAATCCGATGACCTCGCGGTAGAATGATTGGGTATTTGGTATCATATGCGATGTAGTCGACAGCTGTGATGCGGCTATCCACCCGCAGTACTCCATGCTCGTCAAGAAGAGGAGGCAGCTTTGCTATTGAACTGCTTGCATGCAACAGCTTCTTCCGTTCTTGCGTCAATTGAACGTTCTGCTTTATAATAGCTACCTCGTCTGGATAGCAATCCGATTGCGCAAGTCGCCACAGGGTTCTCTCTGCTCTCTGCAACTCATCACTACTCAATAAATCTGCTCCACCAGACAGCGAACCTCTAACTCGCCGCAAACTTTTCTCCTGGAAATGGAAGACGTAAGCGACGCTCCGCATCAGACGCTCGTATTTGGAGAACTTCTACTTCGATCATCGGAACAGGAAGTGGCTGCCAATATACGCTGACCGTAACTCCTCTTTCGTTTCTTCTGGTTTATTCTCGTATTCACTGCTCGGCCATTCACTCTCTCCTTCGTAGAGAAATGCAGGCCCACGCATCCACCGACTATCTGGTTTACAGTTCGGGCCTTTTCCCCATTTTGTAGCCTCGTCGGCGACGTTGATCCTCGTTCCCAACCACCGCCATTCATCAACCTTCGAAAGATTTAGAATTTCGTTGACGCGAAATGCGACGTATTTACTGTCGGTATCGACGAGTGTCTGATCTGATCCACGAAATAACTGTACTGGAGTCACTCCAAAAGTATGTGCGCTTCACTTGGATGGAATGCCCTTCTTCGATGGTTTTGCGAAGACGTACTCCGAGGACCGCTGCCTGCAATTCCAAGCGCGGAATAGATGTTAACTGTAGTGGGGCTACTTTAGTTTTTGAAGCAACAAGAGCACATCGTATCTGCCCACGGTCCTTAACTCGGAAGTAAGCGACGGCAGAATATGCTTGAGCACTGCCATCAACGAACATGTGTAATTCTAGGGAATCATAACTGTTCACATCAAACCCTGGAAAGTAGCAACGAGGAACTTCTACGCTGTCCAATTCATGCAGAGCTTGCAACCAAAGTTTCCATGCCTTGAAAACATCCTCCGGTATCTGCTCATCCCAATCCACCTTAGCTCTCCATACTTCCTGAATAAGGATCTTCCCTTGGACAATCAGCGAACCGACCAACCCCAGTGGATCGTAGATTTTCATCACAAAGCTCAGCATCATTCGTTTGGTTGGTGTGATCACACCTTCCGCCAGTGCTTGAAGATCTTCTTGTAGCCTGAGTGAAAAGCAGAACACATCTTCAATCGGCAGCCAAGATATTCCAAGTAGGCGCTCAAATCCACTTTGGTTATTCATCGAGAGATTTTTGACAGTAGCTGGATTGACTTCTCCTATTGCTTCTAGAACCTTGAGTCTATTTGACACCCAGTTACGAATGTGAAAACCAGCCTTTTGATGGACCTCCGCAACCTCCAGAGCAATTTCAATTGCCTCTTCCTCCGTGTTGACAGTGTCCAAGTAGTCGTCAACGTAGTGCCTGTTTTTGATTGCTGCCGCCGCTCTTGGATGATCCTGCTCGTTTTCCGCCGCATTCAAGTTTTTTACATACTGAGATTGAGCTGGTGAACACGTCGCTCCAAAGATCGCCAGGTCGGATACCATAGTAATCATAGGTTGGAATGGCGAGTTGCGGAACATGAACAACAGAGCACTTCGGTCCTTTCTTCTGATTCCGAGCTGCAGAAACATTTCCTGGATATCGCCAGAGAATGCCACCTCTCTTTGGCGGAACTTGAACGTAACAGACCGCTGAGGTGTCAGTAAATCAGAACCTTTTAGCAACCTTGAGTTTAAAGACGATTACAAATACCTCAATAACAGCTTGTACAACGCCCATCAGTTTCAATTGCAGAGTCGTCTCAAAACGAACCCGAAAAGCTTCTGGCGGTTTGTGAACGAACAACGGAAAGAAACCGGCTTACCCTCTACTATGACTGATGGCACTCTTGAAGCTGACACTATCGTGGATATCGCCAGCTTGTTCCGTACGCAGTTCAGCAGTGTCTTCTGCGACGAAATTCTGGACGCCGAGAGCCTCGAATCGGCTACTAGCAATGTTCCCCGCATGTCTGTATTTGGCTCTGCTTTCACTATTCATAGTGATATGGTGATTTCAGCCGGGAAGCAGATGAAAACTTCAACTGGATGCGGTCCTGACGGTATTCCTTCAATTGTCCTGAAGCGTTGCCTAAACACACTTGCTGCGCCCCTAGCTACGGTGTTCAATTTGTCTGTAACTTCCGGCGAGTTTCCTGAATGCTGGAAAGAGTCATTTTTATTCCCAATACACAAGAAGGGATGCAAACGGTCCGTCGCCAACTATCGTGGGATTGCTGCACTAAGCTCTGTATCCAAGCTATTTGAACTAATTGTTCTCCAAAGGCTGGTCAATGACTATTCACAGACTATTTCTCCAGACCAACACGGTTTTGTGCCCAAGCGCTCGACGGCGACCAATCTAACCGTATTTACATCGTTCATCATGCGCGAAATGGAACGCGGTCATCAAGTAGACGCCATTTACACAGATCTCTCTGCGGCCTTCGATAAAATGAACCATCAGATTGCCATTTCTAAATACGGCAATATGGGGGTTCACGATCAGTTGTTGAACTGGCTCCGTTCATACCTGACTGGTAGAACTATGTCCGTGAAGATTGCCGATTACCCTCATCTAGCTTTCCGGTAACATCCGGCGTTCCTCAAGGTAGCCACCTTGGCCCATTCCTTTTCCTGCTATATATGAACGACGTGAACTTGGTCCTCAAATGCCTGAAATTATCCTACGCGGATGACCTGAAGCTGTACTACGTTATAAAATGTCCGGAAGACGCCCACTTTCTTCTGCAGGAACTGCAAGTGTTTGATAACTGGTGCCGAATCAACAGAATGTCCTTAAATGTATCCAAATGCTCAACTATCTCCTTTTTCCGAAAACGTGCGATGTATCTTCACGACTACTGTCGTTCAAGGTTCACATTTCGTATATTGTTTCCAAGGCCTCTTCGCAGCTAGGATTTATGTTCCGCTTCGCAAAAAACTTCAAGGACGTTTACTGTCTGAAGGCATTATACTGCTCTTTGGTTCGCCCTTTCTTGGAATACTGTGCCATCGTTTGGTCCCCTTTCTACCAAAACGCAGTCCAGAGGATCGAAGCTGTTCAGCGAAGGTTTATACGCTTTGCTTTGCGACATCTTCGCTGGCAAGACCCTCGCAGATTGCCAAGTTATGAAAGAAGTCGCACGGGGCAAGGTCTGGTGAATATGGTGCTTGTTTGATGGTATTGGTGGAGTTCTTGGCCAAAAATTCACAAATAGTGAGCGCGGTGTGTGATGGAGCGTTATCGTGGTGTAAAATCCACGAATTATTGCGCCACAATTCTGGCCTCTTCTTTCGAATTGCCTCACGCAAACGTCTCATAACTTGTAAATAATACTCTTTGTTAACCGTTCGACCTTCTGGAAGGAATTCAGAATGGACGACACCGCGAAAATCAAAGAAAACGGTCAGTAAAACTTTAATTTTGGAGCGACTTTGTCGTGATTTTTTTGGTTTCGGCTCATCTTCGGCGCGCCATTCGGACGATTGTTGACTTGTGAGCATATCAAATTCATATACCCACGTTTCATCACCAGTTATGATGCGTTCCATGAATGTGGGATCGCTATCTGCGTTCGCAATCATCTGTTTAGCGACCTCAACTCGATGCTGTTTTTGCAAAAAATTCAGCTCTTTTGGAACAAGTCGTGCTTCAATGCGTTTCATGCCCAGAATTTCCGTCAAAATGTGTTCGGTCGATCCAAATGAGATATCAAGGAGTGCAGCTATCTCCCGAATGCTAATTGAGCGGTTTTCCATAACTAAATTCTTCACGGAAGCGATGTTTTCATCGGTAGTTGAGGTCGATGGTCGTCCAGAACGCGGCATGTCACTCACGCTTTCACGGCCTTCTTTAAAGTCTTTGTGCCAAACAAATGTACGATTTTGTGACATAGAGTCCTCACCAAAGGCTTTTTGCAACATTCTGAGCGTTTCCGCTGCAGAAAATCCGTTTGCAACACAAAATTTCACACAAACGCGTTGTTCCAATTTTTTATCCATGGTAAAAATCGCCGAGCGTCTATTTTTCGACTAACAAAAGCAGTTGTCAAAACAAAACTAATGGATAATTTGCTCTCACACTTTGACAGAATATCAGAACTAGTGTTGCCATCTTACACTAAAAAGATTTTACCGAAAAATAAAGGCGGCCTTTTTAAATTGAAAATTACCGGAACTTTTTGATCACAAGGTATCAGAGCTTTATTTATCGCCGATATCTTGTTAGGAAGAGTGGATTGCCGAACTATACTCGGCAAATCAACCTTAATGTACGACCGCGTGCATTAAGGAACAATTCGATGCTGAGTACCTTTTCGTCGCACAAATCACGGAATTAATGGAGCGATCAAGGGACTCCAAAGAGTCTTCAACAGGGTTGCCTCAGTGTTCGACTTCAATGTACCTCGTCTGACACTTCTGCGTAGTTTTAGTCTGATTTTCTCAGGCACAGTTAACCATGGATAACAGTTTTATGTTGTAAGTTCCATGCAATGACTAGTATTTTAGGTTTAATATTAATACAACACCATTGGGGCTAATTGAAGATTGTTGGTGGGTTCAATTAAATAAATAAATAAATCAGTACACGCAATCGGTTGGGAAAAGTTTCTCTTCTGGTCTTCTGGTTGGATTTGCGCGACATTTTGAAAACGAAGAATTTAAACTGTGCAAACAAGCAAACAAACGAAAGATGACAGGCAAACGCACAACATGCTATGCTAAACACTTTAAATCCATCACAAATACACGCGTACAACACACAGTCAGTGGATGGCTTATTTTCGATAAATTCAACATAATTTATGGGTCACATTGGTGAATTTTGTCGACCAATTCCATTTTTATGGATTTTCATCAGAACCTTCTGGGTCATGCATACGTTTTGTAGCTATTTATAATTTTTATGATCAATTTTTCAATTGTTTTTGGTGCAGCCTTAATTGTCAGTGTAGTCGATAATAGTCAGTGTCTCAAGTTGATAATCTGTTCAATTTATCTGATTTTGATCAATAACGGACCTTAAGGACCTTAAGTTGAAAAACATCTGCTACTATTTAATAACTCTTTTTTCTCTATCTATCCCAAATGCAAACGCTTGGTAACGTTTATATACATGCATTAAATTTGCCTAAATAGCACGTGGTATCAATGGTTGAAAACTAACATTCCCACCGTCAACCAATTAGTCACCCTACCCTGGCAATAAACCTGCCAATTATTGTTTGTGATATAACCGAAAAACACAGGTTAGGTCACAAATAAATAATAGCATTCCCGAAAGTACGGTCACATAATTCATCGGTCGCAATTTCCCCTCCTAGAAACAAAGAGATCGACGATTCAATAAAAGCGATTAAAATTGGAAATCAAAACATCTAATTCCGCTCCAAAAATTAATTTTTGACCACACGCATCGGTGCATAGCCCCCGGATAGGATCCGCCCGCCATAATAATTGGGATAGCGAGAGAAAAAAAAAGAGTGTGTTCATAAACGCGACACAGAACAAAAACCAGAACCAAGAGCAACACGCGGCGTGGGGCACATAACATAATAATTCAATTGATTGGATATTTCGGGGGTTTTCGTTCGCGGCGCGTTCGGAGGAGCCAATTCACGCCATTGTACCGCCCCGGCTGGTGAATCCGGCGCGCACGTGTTTGATTTATGACGGTTAGCTGTAGCTGAATTAACAAACAAATTAGCTCGCTTCCAAAATTATTTTCCTACACATTCAAAACTTTTTTTTTCTTTTCGCCAACTTTGAATCGCTGATCAGCGTCACCGCATGTGGTATGGCTAGAGCTGTTATCATTGAATCTCTGTCGGAAGTTGATAAAATCTCGCAAACATTATATTATGTATCTTGAATACCCCCCCCCAAACCAAAAAAAAAATATCTATCATTGTTAATGAATATAAAAATTATTTTCTTAATAAGTTGTACATAAAATGGCATAACGGGAAATTTTTATAACCCGCCATAATGGCTAGTCTTTAACTTTTAATAGCATACTAAAAATATCTTTGTAGACCTTTCCTCGCTAGAAGAACAGTAAAAAAATATTACATAGACTAATTAATATTACTCACACAACAAACTACATACCATTTATGAAAAACATGTCTCTTTATATTTGAGAAAAATTAATATTGTATCTCACTAGACTTTTTGTATCCAGAAACGTTCCTGAATAAAGATGTTATTTTAAACACAAAATGAGCGAGATACTTACTTGTAATCGGCTAATCACTGTTCCGGACCACTACGATGGTACGATGGTGGCTCATGACTTTTTTTTAACGTTTTTGGTTCACTATCTTCAGTAAAATTATACAAAAATTCTCTACAAGTACAAATATCTTTGCTTTGTTGGATGATTTTTATCGAATTTATCCTTCGAATATACACAATTACTTCTGTGTTTTACAGGCTTAAAGTGCTGAGGGTGCGCTAAATAAAGATTAAGTTGTATTTTTTGCGCTTTTGTCCAATTACTAATTTGTTTCTTGACCCTTTTATTTTTTCGATCGTTGATCATCTACAGTATTTTCCATTCAAGAATTTTCAATGACGACTAAGAGTTCTAGACCTTTTGTCTTTTGTTTTCATTTTTATTTTCTTCAGACTTATGTAATTCTGCCAAATGTTTTTTGACCTTATGAATGTAAGCCTGGAGTGCTTTAACTGTTCAATATAAAGCTGCATGATGTATTACTTTTCATTTATCGTGCTCAGAACGTTGCATTGATATTTTTCACATCATGTAGTAGAAGCATTCATCCTACATCCATCCCTCAACCACCCCTGCAACGTAGCCCCACCACATGGAACTGTTTTCTCTGAAATCATTCTCGACGTTTGGCCCAAAACTGCTGACAAAGATACAATAACATCCATCTAGCCCGCAGTTGAGAAAACAGCTTCTGTTTTCTTGTTGAGGGTTGACATTTTTTTTCCATTTCTCTGTACTTCACAGCGCATGATGCGGGTCGTTCGTTCCAGTTCACTACCACCTTTCATTCCCTCAAGGTGGGCGTGAAACCTAGAAGAGTGCCGTACAAGCAGAGCTGACAAAGCTTTTTCTTCACCAACTGGTAGGTTTTTCCTTTTTCAATTGCCTAGAAGAGTTGTTTTCGGAGCATGAGGGAAAACGCAACCCGGAAAAAACAACAGGAGAACAAAGCCCATTTTAATGAATTTCTGAAAATTGTCATGGCATTTATTATTCTGTTGTGTATTTTGAGTTTCAATCGCAGTGGAGTTTTCAAAGTGACAAATGATGTCTTATGTTTTTTTTCTTCAATGGTGCACTACACCCTTAGACCTCTGTTTATACAGTACTGTAGGTAGAAATGTTATTGTGTATCGCTTGCTCTTCATTCCAAACGTCTATTTCCGAGCCAGTTCACTCATTTTGTATTGATGCTTTCATTCAGGAGTGGTTTTTTGTTGCCTCCCAAATTTTCACTATCTCTAAACACCCAGTTTACCAAGCAGACTAAGCAATAATCTAGGCCATGGAACCCACTGTTTTTGTGTGTTTTAGAGTAAGCAAAAGAGCTTCTTACTTGTGAGTTAAACCGTTCATTTTTCAATATCTGTTTAGTTGAAATGGAATGGTTTGAGCCCTTTTTTTACTTGGCATTATCAACTAATAACTTATCTTATATCTGATTACTGCCGGCTCTAACCTAAGAATGGAAGATCACTTCCATCTACTTATTGGCATATCAAGCTTATTCCATATCATTGACTTGTAGTCGATATTCTCAAGCTCATGTTCATTCAAAGCATATTGCTTATTGCTTAGTGTTCTAGATTTTAGCACCGGTTTTGCATTTAAATGATTGTGTCACAAGCACAATCTTACCCTATGGTAACAAAAGTTTTCCCAAGCAACACATAACCGTCATGACTGGTTGCAGGAACTTAATTGTGACTTAATTTAGTCACATTTAAGTTACTTCAACCAATTAGCAACAAGTAAGCTGCTGAGGTTCCTTCACAACAAAAAATCCTACCTCAGACCAAAAAATCAAATCCAGCTGAGCTTAGGCAGGACTTCAAAGCATTGCCACGGTTGCGTTTTCGAAAGCTGTATAATTCTGGCATCAGTGGAACTGTGTATGTACAGTATGTCAAAAAAGTATGTCTACTCCGAGCGTTTTATACACTATCTAATGACAGGTAGTTGAACATTCACGCTAAATTTAAATTAGCTAAATGTTGCTTATCTTTTCCGATACACTACACAATAACATAAATTTCTATCTATTATCCCACAAACATGGAGAATACTAGCGTTAAACGTTACGTAATTAATAGATAATAATTATAGATTAAAATACGCCAAAAAGTTCTACTAAAACGTGATTATATATATGAGGTGTATAAACTTTTTTGACATGTATGCCTTCAATTATACCTTAAACCATTTGAGTTAAACGTACTTACCCCTGCTGAATAAAAAAATATTTATTTATTAAAATCCCAAGTACAATAGCTGCACGAAAACTCTCCAGATTCCTCAGTCTAAATCTTTTATGTTACGATAAAAGGTTTCGGTCAAGCATTCTTATTCTTATTCTTCCATTGATAAAAAACTACAAAATAATTAATCAAACTTCGTAGGTCAATTCGAAATCTAAAGATGCTATGTCGATAATGCAATGTTCATAGTTGACATCAGATTAAAGTCCAACTTGATCTTATTATACTGTAATATGAATTGTATTTTTTTTTTGTTTTTTTTTTACTTCGCTTCAGTTCATTTTTCTTCCCCCCCCCCCCGCGAAAGGAAAAAAACAATTTTAATCCCTTTTTTAAAACGAAAAATCTATGTATCCACTAACGGAGAATACAGATATAACAATTATAGTATATTTAAGTTAATTAAAGACGTGTAATTCGTGGCTCCTTCCATCCTCGCAACATATGAAGTTGGCGACGAGGATAAAAACGTTTATAGTCGTGTTGGAGGTGAAAGTCGCGAAGTGTCAAACGGTCGTCTACACGTGTTAGAGAAAAGTAAAGTGTGTCCACAGTTAAATTGCATCCTTTTAAACTCGTCTTCAAAAACAAGTCTCTCAATCGATTGTCATGAAATATTCAAGGAATAAAATACTATGTATAATCTTGGTTTAGGTATTTTTATTTCACTGTATTTCTTTACCAAATCCAAAAGCCCGAACTTTCTTCTTAATACTACGCATAAGATTTTGTACAACACTTGAACCGACATTTTTTTCTGCTGTCAACCATGACTTCAACATTCCCTGTTCTATGGTGACAACTTTAGGATGCTTATAAAGTTAGTGCTTCATTATAGCCCAATATTTTTCAATTAGCCGCAACTCTGGAAAGTTTGGGGGATTAAGATCCTTCGGCATAAAATTGACACCGTTCATCTTGTACCACTCCAGAACATCCTTGGAGTAGTGACAAGAGGCTAGGTCCGGCTAAAAAATTGTAGGAACGTTGTGTGTTTTGAGAAACGGAAGCAGTCGTTTTTTTCAGGCATTCATTCATGTATACTTGACCATTTACAGTTGAAGTTGTCACGAAAGGCTTGCTCCGTTTACCACACGAACAAATCCCCTGCCAAATCATGAATTTCTTGGGGAACTTTGACACTTGCTGTTTCCTGAGAGACTCTGGAACATCGAACTTGTCTTTCGCAGTCACATACTTGTTGCCGGGAATTTGTTTAAAGTTCGCTTTTACGTGTGTTTCATCGTCCATGATGCAGCAGTGTGGTTTCATCAACATTTGTGTGCACAGCTTACGCGCACGTGTTTTAGATGTCCTATTCTGTTTTTTATTGCGGTTTGGAGCTTTCTGAACTTTGAATGAACGGAGCCCGGCTCGTTGCTTGGCTTTCTGCACGAAACTTTCGGTCAAGTTCAGCTTTTTCGCGACAACCCGAACGGAACAGTTGGGTTTGCGTTTGAAGGCAGCAACCACTCGCTTGTGATCCTACACACACTACGGAACACTTTTTCTACCACTCACCTTCTTCCGATCGACAGTTAAACGTTCCCCGAAACGTTTTATGACACGGGACACTGTAGACTGGTGAATTTTCAACATCTTTCCGATGGCTCGGTGCGAGAGAAGTGGGTTGTCGAGGTGCGTGTGTAAAATGTTCTCGCGCACTTGCTGTTCCTTCGATTCCATTTTCAAAACTACGACACATTTCACAATGAAACTCACGCAGTGTAAACAATACACGCTGAGGTCATTTCACCCAAAATTTCGTTAAAATCAATCCAAAGGACAAAATGTTACAGCTAATTAAAAGTGATGAAATTTAACTGTGGACACCCTTGAATCACAATGTCGATTGAGGCAAATGGAAGCGATGTGGTAGTGTATTCAGTGCGGCCAAGCAGGAAAAGAATGGCGTTGTTCTTGTTGTTCGAGCTGGCATGTTTGTCCAGATCGAGAACTTTGTCGTTGGAGAGAACTTCAAAGAATACATCAACCGTCTGAAAATGTTCTTCCTTGTAAACGACATGCCGGACAACAAAAATGTTCCAGTGTTGCTAGAAAATAAGAAGAATGATTAGTAATTTCCATTTAATTCCAACTACCTTTATTGCTTATCTTGACAGATACGCGTATTTCGTCTACAATGTGCAGACTTCTTCAGTGTCGTGTACTAATACTCGACTGTACACGACACTGAAGAAGTCTGCACATTGTAGACGAAATACGCGTATCTGTCAAGATAAGCAATAAAGGTAGTTGGAATTAAATGGAAATTACTAATCATTCTTCTTATTTTCTAGTTACAGGTATTCCACTAAACAGCTCACACTCTCCATAATTCCAGTGTTGGTTACAGTTGCTGGTCCCAGCTTGTACACAATCGCTACCAGATTGTGTGCCCCGAAAGGTCCACGTACAATGTCGTCCGTCCTCAAAGAGCATTTGGATCAAACCGCAGAATGATCGTAGCAGAATGATATAAGTTCCGGAAATGTGAGCAATACGTCTCACAAAGCATCACGGAGTTCATAATCAGCCTGAAAACCACCGCTCAAACGTGCAAATTCGAAGCGTTCCTGTCGGATTCACTGCGAGATCAGTTCGACGCAGACATACGGGATCAGAGCCTCCGGAAGAAATTATTAACAGAACCGGACCTGAGCGTGTTCACTAGCTCGAAGTTGGGAAGCGGCCCTGAGCCAGAATAAGGAAATGTCCAGTCAACTGCCGCCGAAGCTCGGAGCACTCAGGAAGGAGGTAAGTCACAAGTCGAAACCGAAACGAAGCAAACAGGAAAAGGAGGAGAGCAAACCAAGTCCTACCAGTCAGTCCAAGTCAACAACACCATGTTTTCGGTGTAGTCACCACTACGATCTGAACACGTGCCCAGCACGCAGCTGGACCAAGACTGGTGGAAGAAATCGCGATGCTGAAATTTCGGAAGCCGTCGAAGTCCTTCGTTAAAATTTTCTGGGTGGTCACATCGAGTCAGTTGAACTCGAGAAGTCGTTTCATCCTGAAAGATACAAGTGGTTTCACATCTGGATCGTTGAATAAGGTCGATTCACCGGTATTCGTATCGCTAGAGTGTGATGGCCGTAGAATGAAGTTCGGAGCATATTTTTCTAAGAGTTAGTTAAATAGTACTGCATTGGAATTTGTCTTCGTTTCAGGTCAACAAATCAAGTCACTGAGTACAATTGATGTCCACGTATCCGCACCTTCGGGAATCTAAGGCAAGCTGGAGCTGGTAAACCGTTAGTCGGTCGAGACGGTCTTGATAAGGTGTTCCTGGACTGGAGGAAGATTGTTTCGGTTAAGTCGGTAGGTAAGTTAGAACCTTCCTTCGGACCGGTTTTGAAAACGCAATTTCCAGACGTGATAAGTATGTCCGTACATGACTCGATTATCACTTTTACCGCAGAGCTAGTTTTGAAGCCTGACACTGCCCCGATTTTCCATAAAGCTTATTTTGTTCCGTTTCGTTTGCGGTAAAAAGCTGAACATAGTCAACAGAAGTTGGTTCAAGATGGAATTTTAGTCCCTGTTTGCTTTTCGTCCTGGGCAAATCCAATAGTGATTGTGCCTAAAAAAGACGATTCCGTTAGGATTTTTCTTGATGGAAAGGCGCGTTGAACCACTACACAACCGTTGAGCATTACCCCTTGCCCACAATCGATAAAATTCTGGCCGAGTTAGCGAATTGTATTTTTTTTTTTTTTGTAAAATAGACTTTTCCGGAGCTTATCTACAAGTTCCATTGTCTGAATCATCTCAGACTTAGTGTACGATAAACACGCATCGTGGTCTTTTTCGTTACACTCGAATGCCCTTCGGCATTACTTCCGCTCCCACAATTTTTCAGTCGATCATAGCTCAAATTTTGCTCGATTCGCCAGGCATTGCCTACCTGGACGATATCGTAGTAGGTGGGGCTAGCTACGATGAATGTCAGCATAACTTGTGTATGGTGCTTCAAAGGTTTAACGCTCATAACGTTCGAATCTTTTTTTATAAACCTTGTTTTTTCAAAAGCGAAATTGAGAATCTAGGTCATACCATTACGTCTGATGGTACGTCCTATTCAGATGAAAATAGTAGACGCCCCTACACCAAAAAACGTTAATCAACTCCAAGCGTATCATGGGTTACTTAACTACTATCACAGTTTTCTTCTAAATCTGTCGATCCAACTTCGTCATTTCTAGGGTTTTTTTTTCATTAGGGCGAATCTACAATTGAGAGATTCTCTTCGGGCTCGCTCTCTTTCATTCATATTCCAATCACTTTTACGTTTTTCATTCTACTATTTGAAGAGTATGCTAGCCAGCACTGTTGTGTTTCGATCTGTACTAAAGAATCCCTCGAAAGTTTTATAATGGCGCTGTAATGAATGAAAGAGAGCGAGCCCGGAGAGAATCTCTCAATTGTAGATTCGCCCTAATGAAAAAAAACCCTGGATTTGTACTTTTTACTACAGAAAAACGCTCGATTCCTATGGTCATCAGAGTGCTAAGTTGCATTCGAGAAAAGTTGTTGGTGGATAACAACTAACTCGAGCCATATGATCCGTTGAAACTCACAATCTTAGCTGTCGATGCTAGTCCGTATGGAGTGGGGGCTGTGTTGTCCCTTTTAGTCGGTCAGGTCGAAAAACATATTTGTTTTGCGTCCTCCACACTCATCCCCGAGAGAAGAACTATGCTTAAGTGCACAAAGAAGCCCTTGCATTCATACTCGGTATCACTAAATTCCACAAGTATATTTATGGTAACACATTCAAGTTGATCACTGACAACACCGGTGTCAAGGAGAGTTTCAATCCAGCTAAAGGTACGTCGGCAATCGCTGCTGCTAGGCTGCAACGATGAGAATTACAGCATCGAACATCATCCTGGTAAATTTATGAGCCATGCTGATGCACTGTCGCGTTTTTCATTACCTGCTCTAAATGTAATGTTTGCATTTAAAAACATGGACAAAAATGGCCGATTTTTCATGGGTTTACCTTCACCCGCACTGACGAAGCTACCCATGCAGCATCAACCATAGTAACCCATAGTCAGCAGACAAAATTTGACAATCTATCAGTCGAACTCTAACCGTGATGGCAAAAACAGTGAAGCAACTCCGTTCAGAAGTGTGCGCGTTCAACGGCACCCGCCGCGTCGAAAACGGACATCGTGCGGCACTTTGTGGACGCCGGATGCGCCCGTTCCGGCCTCTACAACATCTTGGCACTATTAGACAACAATCAAAGCATCGAAAGAAAGCCCGTTTCCGGACGGCCGACGACCCTGAGCGACAAGAAGCTCCAGAGGATGCTGAAGACGAAGACCGAGGGAAAAGTGGCTGCATCGCTGCGTGCGCTTGGCCGGGCGGTCGATTCAACCGGCCATACAGTGAAAAAGTGAAAAAGCGGTGAACATGAACATACATGTCAGGAAGCGGAAGTCGCGTCCACTGGTTTCGAAGCTGCAGGCAATGACGCTGCGTCAGCGGCCGAATAAGATGGTCAACTCGATTTTCCTGGCGAATCGCGACGTGTCGGTGATGATGGACGACGAGACCTATCTCACCCTGGATGGCAACGACTGGCAGGGCACTTCGTATTTTACTTCCTCCACGAAGGAAGTGAGCTCCGAGGTGAAGTTCATTTCACACACCAAGTTCCCCAAGAAGGTGCTGCTGTGGCTGACAATCAGCGAGAAGGGGATGTCAAAGACGCTCTTCTTTTGCTCCGGTCTGGCCGTGAACGGGGAAATTATAGTACGCAATGCCTGCCAGAAGTTACGTCGTCCATCAAGAAATACCATAAGGACGAAGACGCGGTGTTCTGGCTGGATTTGGCGTCAGCCCACTTCTCGAAGCGATCGTTGGAGGAGATGGAGTGGCTGAATATCGATGTGGTACCCAAGTCGGTGAACCCACCAAACGTCCCCCAGCTGCGTCCCATCGCGAATTTCTGGGCCAACCTGAAGCGTAAGATCTACTTGAATTTTTGGCAAGTATGCTTAAATAATTACCTTCCATGGGAAATTTATCAAAAGCAATTATCGGTCTTAGCATTTTTTTATCACCATCCGAAAGAATTCCATTTTTTAATGCAAACGTTAAGTTTGGGAATAAACAATCTCTCGTCCAATGGTAAACATAAAAAGTTAGATTCAATTTTGTCTCAGGTGTTTCAATATGTTTTCTGTGGATGGCCGAAAAATGTTGATCTGTCAGTCAAGTCGTATTTTCAAGTGAGCTGTCATTTAGGAATCATAGGATGATGGGGTTGTTGTCCCGGATAGTCTGAGATCAATTGTAGTAGAACAGTTGCATTCAAACCACGATGGAATCGTTCGAATGAAGATGTTTGGTAGATCGTATGTATGGTGGAAATTTTTTGATAAAGATGTAGTTAAGTATGTTAAAAAATGCAAGGTTTGCCTACAACGCCAAGCCGTGCCTAAAGAGGTAGTTGAGACTAAATGGCCAACATGTGAACGTCCCTTTTAAAGGATTCACATGGATATATTTTGTTTCGAAGGTAGTACCATGCTGATAGCCGTTGATAGTTTTTCCAAGTTCATTGATGTCCGCTTAATGAAAGGGTCAAATAATCTGCAGATGACAGAACAGGTAGAATCGTTTTTTGCCTACTTTGGATTGGCAGAACAGGTTGTGACCGATAATTGTCCTCCCTTTTACTCTGAACTTTTGGTATGATTTCTCGAGACAAATAGTGTCAAGGTTTCAAAATCTCTACCTTACCATTCCCAATTGAACGGGTTGGCCGAGAGGGGTGTAAGAACGGTGAAAGACGTGTTAAAAAAGTATTTACTCGATGAAAACCAACATTCGCTATCGATATCGTGAAAGATCAATCGGTTTCTTATAAACTACTGAACACTCCGTAACACGTAGAAAATCATTAAAATTCGAAGTAGAATGTGTACATCATAAACCCGTTGTTCGAATAAAAGATTAAGTTGAACAGATTCCTACGGAAATAAAGAAATCATTTACCGTCGGTGATAAAGTTCCATCCCTTTTAAGGAATGAATCCGTTGGATTCCCGCGATTATCTTACAGAAGCTCAATCCGTTACCGTACTTAAAAAGTGTCGAAGGAAACGTTAGAATGGTTCACGTAAATCAAATCCGATTTACAGACTTGGCAGAAAAATTTCATCCTTCCATGCCGGTGTTCAACCAGTTTCAAATCGTGTCGATCAAGGTACTGAAGACAACAACCAAGCTGCTGCGTCATCTAGAGGAACACTTCCGTTCGGTCTCTTTTTCATCCGACCGTCGTGCAGTACGGAAGCACAATTGTAAACCGCTAGTTAAATCGAATAAACTATTTAAGTTAATTAAAGAAGTGTCATTCGTGTCTTTTTTCTTCCTCGCAACATATCAGATAACATTATTAAAATTCATAATATGTTGACATATCTAATGATTAGTTTCAAAATTTTAGTTTTTTTTTTTTGACTCTATCAATGTTCTTTAGTTGTGGTCTCACTAGTTTCCCTATCGAGAGTCTTTGCAAGCCATTTAGTAGGTCGGTTAACTTGCGCTGCAGTAGTCGCCATGCTTCAAAAACAATGATGATCGTTCGCTCGTTGCCCCAGATTTTCTTCCAGTCGGCCGTGGGATACTCGCGAGTAACTTTCGGTGCTTCCGTTTGGTCGATTAGATGCTTGTGTATGATATCAGCGGAAGGAGTTCGTTGCATAAGTGTAGGAAGATTTGAAAGGAAGAATTTTAGACAAGGACAATCTGCGGGTGTGGTGGGATTTGCTTGGGTGAAAAAGGACAACTAGAAGGGAATGGAATTGATATATGTCATGTGTCGATTCTGCAGCAGCACCCAGCATTTAAAAGCTGGCAAGTGTAGATTCAGACCACTTTCTGTTATGCTACGCCATAATTGCTGAATTGGGGCTCGTGCCACGATGCCTGTCTGCGAGCCGTTGAATATACCAGCCGAAATACGACTTACTAGGATTTAGCGACTTCACTATGCTACCAACTGGGTCTGTATATGAGGCAGCACTAGTGTACCGGTTGGTCGTGGTCACTCACCACTACCTATGTGGAACGCGGAGAGTGGGAGAGAGTTTGTCGGGATAGAGTAGGGAGTAGATTATAGGATTAAAGGGTAAACATTAAAAACTAGGTAAGTAGGTCAGAGAGTGTGAAACGGAGCAATCGTAGCGATCGGTTGATCGGAGGAGAACTCCGAGAAGTTTATGTTTAGTTTTTAAGAATAAATGTGGTCTAGTTTGTTAAATAAATGTGGTGTTTAATAATGAACAAAATTGAGTAATACATGAAAAATAAATGTACTGTTGTGTATTTGGACTAAATGTGTGAATATTTTGTGCGAAGAAAGGTCCTTTGATGACCATTTGATAGAGACGAAAGGTACGTTCACCAGGCAGTGGAACACCACAAAAAGTTGTTGGGAGACACCCCAACAATGCTTCTCCAAAGAAAGGTTCCCATAGTCGCAGTCAGCTTCACTGTATGAGCAGCTGGCGCACAGTGGGGCAGCGAACCCAGTGGTGTGACCAAAACCTCTAACGCCACCTGTATGCTTTCTACAGGTTTGCAGTCCTACCGCAAATTTTCAGTTGGAAAAGCGCCATCTTTTGGCGGTTTTATTAGTTCCTATTTCCTCCAAATAGGTGGCGCTCGATTCTATCTCTTTACCGGAGCGTCCTAGAAGGATTTTTTTCGACAAAGTTGTTTATTAGACTATGCTGAGAAATTTTGTCCAAGCCGTCAAAAACCTATCCTACACAGCAAACAAAATTTAGGTCATTTTTTTTAAAACTCCGCAAATAGTTATTTTCACTATTCTTTGGCGAATAAAGATCTACAATATAAAATGTAAACGTTGCAATATTGTCAAAATGTTGCAACTTGATCATTCCAGACACATTTTGCGATATATAATACATGAATACAAATATATTTACAATAATGTTGTACAATGGAGGTGTTCTCAAATAACAATTACTCACAATATAGCAATAAGTAGCAGCCAAATTTTTAGGAGAGCTTAGTGTAAACGTGGTTGGATATTTGAAAGCATGTAGTTTAACGAAGAACAGCAGGGCCTTTTGTAAAATATCATTCTAATAAACAATTTTGTCGAGAAAACCATTCTTCTACCGCTCCGTTAATATGCGGAGGAAATAGGAACTAATCAAAGCCGCCAAAAGATGACGATTTTCCGACTGAAAAATTTGCGGTAAGACTGCAAACCTGTAGGAAGCATACCCGCAGCGCTAGAGGTTTTAGCCACACCACTGGGTTCGCTGCCCCACTGTGTGTCAGTTTGAGGATGGATGCGAGATACAAAATTTTCGACGTGATGAATGTGTTGAGCAAGATCACTTTGTACCAGGATGAGAATGCGTAGCGATAAACATGTAGAAAGAATGAGACCACAAGCGCATCCCAGTTTAGTTAGCGAAAGTCACTCCCAAAATCCAAACGGTGTTTACAATCGGCAACCGCGGAGTGGTGGCGGCATGACGTCAGTGAAGCCCACTAATATCGAAGCAGATTTCTCCAGACTCAGCCTTGCACCAGAGATATGTTAAAAGTGCTGGAAAGCTTCTTGAATGCGATTCATTCTCTCCATGCACTTGCTGATCACCAAAATAACATCGGCGTACGCGACAACAAGGTCCGATCCACATATCTTCTCAAGCAGCTTGAGTAGATGACGAAGGGGTGCATGGAGAGGGGAGCTCCCTGACGTACCAATCTATCGATGGGGCAGCGAACGAATAGAGTTCGGATTAAACCCGATCGCGCACATGGTCTGAAACAGAAACGATCGATCAACGTCGTCAACAACGTGCCGGAGATCAAACGATGCCATCAAACCACGTTGTTTACTTTTGACCAGATGTGGTCCTTCAAAGCGAGAGTGGCCTGGAAGATATTGCGACCGAAGTTGGAGCATGTTTGACTGTCGGTGAGAATACGGTGGGTACTGATTACGCTCTTCAGACGCTGCTTGAGGATTTTGTAATCGAAGTTGAGTAGAGAGATTGGCCTGTAGGAGTGCGCCGCCTGTTCGTACTCTTTCTTCTTGAAAATAACGATCATACCACCAACAAATTCGGCTGCAAAGTTGCATGCCAGTGCATCGTTAATGACGATGAACTCTCTCTCCAAATAATGTCAAACGTTTGCAGGTAGAATTCTCGTGGCAGAGAGTCACCGCCGGGCGATTTGTTTGAGCTGCTAGTCTTGATGGCTGTGATAATATCGGTAGGAGTTATTTCATTCATGCAAGACTCACTTACCGGATTGTTCTCAGGGATCACTCTCTCGCATTTGAACGTGTCCGTCGCATCTCTTTCCGTTTCGCCCTCAACGTAGAGTGTAGAAGCCAAGCACGTGACGTTCGATCGCCTCAGGATCGTCGATGAGATGGTTGTTGTCTTCTCAAAGCAGTGTGATGTTTGTTATCTGCGCCTTTCGCCCAACTGGAACGTTGAGATCGATTCGCCGGAAATGAATGACTCGTTCATGCCCACGAAAGCTTGAGTGAAATTGCGCTGGAGAGTCAACATTTTGGCCTTCACCCGGTTCATTGTCGACAGCATCGCAGGGTTTTGGTAGTAGCCACCGTATTCTAGTCGAATTGCCATGTAAAGGCACTGATATTGGTGATGGAGTTCATCGAAAGCTGCCTTAGATTTCCAGCGAAAGAAAGATTTGATTTTAGGTATAGCGTACGACAGTCCCCACTGCATCCATGATGGATAGTTTCGTCGCTGGCGGGTCCAGTAATGATATTGAATTTGGAACTTTAGCATGTTGCCCGGTGTCAGTAAATGGGGACAGAGAGACTAAGAGCTACGGCCAGACTCACGGCCTGGTTGGGAAAAGCAGATTCACCATGTTATGGCTTTATGATCGGAGAAACAGCATACGTGGATATGCGAGACAAAGAGCTTTGTGAGATGTATGTGTACCCAGGGGTATTCGGGCATAGCTGTTCCCATACATCGAGGCAGAGTTGCCACATTATTTTTCGTTCTCATCTTTTGCCAAAACAATATATTGTATCTGTAAACACAGAAAATCTTGGTAAAAATCTTTACTTCAAACATTGTGTTGCAAAAGCAGAATGTAAACTTTTCAGGTGTCTGAATGCAAATATACGTCTTTTTGATAATTGCTTTGAGTATTTTTTTTTTTTTTTTTAGGTTACTAGCTGCACGCTGAATAGCGTCGAAACCTCTACACTAGGCCTTTGATGATAGAATAGATTACGTAAGTCTTTCGAAGTAATTCACCAGCCGTACACAGGCAATGGCACCCAAGAAGACGCTGTTATGAGCTAACTCGGAAGGTTACGTTAAAGAGGGTGGGAAAGTTTCATTGTTTATTACAATTTGTTAATATTAGTTAATTCATTATTGATCATTTTGGTCAGTGTAGTTAAGTTTACGTGGAGTTTTTCGTTCTTTAGTTTTATTAGGATTTTCATTATGTTTGGTTATTAATACATATGTTTGTTGTTAATATATAATTTTGGTGGTTTATTTTATGTTCTTAGGTATTGTTCAATAGGGGTTTAAATATTGTTCAGCAAGTATTTTTATTTATTTTTAGAAGATGCGCCTCGGCATTTCAGAACCAACCTGGAAAGAAAATCGTTGAGACTGAATTTAGTTCAGTGAGATTAATTTTGATAGCTGTGAGATGTTTGTGATTCATTGGAACTCATTTAATGGAATTGTTTTGCTTCACTGTTTACTTAAATGTTCAGTTTTGAAGGTAAGTTATGTTTCATTTTATTTTAATTTATTTAATATACTAAGCAAATTAAATAGTAATTTGGTTACCTATTAATGTAATGTATTCCATTAAGTCAGCACTGTTAGTTTTATTTGAGGATTGTTGTTTTTTTTTTTTTTTTTTTGAGTCGTAGTCAGCTATAGGATTCACTTTTCGGTGGCAAAAGATAAGCTTAATCGCGTCTATTCCCTATCTTCTTATATAAAATTATCGAGATTGAAGCCGTTCTGAGATTGTTCTTTGGAGTGAAACATACAGAATAAGTTTGGCGCCACTTATATAGTTTTGAAAAAACTTCTACTCCGTGAATCCAACAGTCGAGTTCCTATGAATGTTGATACTTATGGATACATTGTTTATTATACTATTGGTACCTAGCTATATGTTTTAAAGCATGATTATGGCTCGTCCTGTAAAGGAATGCTTCAAAAAAGTGTTGCATCCAAGAGGAAATCCTACCTCATTATGGCTGAGGAGAGAGCCCCACCAGACAGCATCACAATTTCAGATTTCCAGACAGGACGTCCGTTGGATCACATCCGTAAAATTAGTGCATCAATGCCAGATATGTGACGCGGCATAAAATAAAAATAGTCAACATGTGATACCATCACGTCAGGGTATGTCTTTGGTTACCATCCCAATACGAATGGCGTAGGCCCTACCATCGTGGCCAGATCACATACTCAAGGGTAGGGTCTTTTTAATAATTGCTTTGAGTTAAATATAAAATAAAACAGATATATACTCATCAAAACATTCTTATTTTGATTATCCGATACAAAACAGTCAGTGCAATTATCAGTTTCCCTACATCATACTACTATACAGCAAAATGGATCTTCTTTCTACAGGAAGCCGGATCAGTATACGAAGGATTCATGTTCTTGGGGGAAATCGAACATTGCACGTAAGCTCTTAAGCCCTTGACATGATAATGAATCATGATATTTGTTTTGATATTTCCCTTTAATGTAACACTTGGATCGTAGGATGGCATCTATGGTGTCCATATCAACTTGGTATAGAAAGCACAGCAGATCGAGTCGAAAGACTCTTTCCTGGTTTCATCGAGAGTTCTGGATTCAAGCATTTCTCCTGCTGCTAACCCGATGTATATATTTCCAGCTTCTTACGAAGAGGTTCTCCAAACCAGAAACTCCTAAATCCGTCAGGTGTTTTAGGTATTTTCCGAATTCCTTTTGAAAACTGACTCCAACTATAGCCATCGGGTGGCAGATAGATACATAACTTTCAAAGGCTTCAAGTTCAAGATCGTTTGGGGCTGAAGGACAAGTAACTGTAGATATCTCGCATCAACTGTTCCAGGTACAATGGCAGCTTTTTGCATGCGTAGCTTGCACAAAGATCCAAAGTGTGGCAAGTACATTTAATAATTATCAAATGAGGACAGTCACGGTCAGAACCCATCATTACCGATGCTCCATCTGATCCAAAGCCCAGAAGCCTTTTTTTGTAATCGATGCCATCGATCTTGAACTGTTAAACAATTGCATTGTAGATGTTTTGGTGATCCGCTAGGTGGAGTTCGACAGCTTTGTAGTTGACTTGCACGCACTCAAACTGACTTTCAGAATGTCATCTGGCACTGTAGTTTCAGTGTCAATAGATTTCTTTTACTTCATTGGCCTAAAACAGGACACAGAAAGAAAGTAGAGTTGGTAAAAAGTTGGATCCTAAAATGTACCCATTTTTTAAATTCGAAGTTATTGAGTGGACAAGCGATTGCCAAAAATCTTAAAAATCTTGGTTCATCTAAAAAAAATTTTTTTTTTAGTTCCTTGGTTATCGAGATTTTCAGCCCTGGGCTGGTTCATCTCCCATCGTAGACACTCAAATACCTTTTTGGGTATTTTCGAAACTTGTACGGGGGTGTGATTCAGACTCGTGACTTTAGCGTGAGAGGTATGGCTGCTAACCACTACGCCAGGGTCGCCCCCCATCTCAAAAAATTGTAATCTTTACGTACAGATATCTGTATGAAAAAAAATAGGAAAAATCTGTGTCAATCTAGATAAATCTGTGCATGTGGCAACCCTGCATCGAGAAGCAGTACGGTGCTGTACGGTGGCAAAGAGAGCGGGGCTGTAGATGTTGCATCGTCGTTAAAATGCAGAAATTTATGGTTTTTATTTTTAATCCCATTTTTAAGTACTTTTAGCAATAATATAAACTCCTTCAAATTCAGTTATCGTAATTTTTTATCAATGACATCTTCAAGACAACGCCAAAAGCTAGAACACGCATTTAGAACACAATTCGACATCGACTGCCATGTGCGCGTTTTGACAGGCTTAAGGGTCTTCGCACTAGGGTAAGTTCAAGGTTTGTTCTTCAGCAAACCACGAAATTGAATAATTCAACGGGTTAAGGTCTAGAATACTAGAGGGCCACAAATTTTTCGGCCAAAACTTCATGTTTTCCATCGCCATCGTTGTGTCCGATTTGATGTGCGTCATGGCGCTTCATCATAGGACAACATTTTGATCCTCAGAAAAGTTTCAGAGAAGCATTCACCCAAGGAAGCACTTGGTCCTTCAAAATACCGATATACACTTCGGTATTAATTTTCACATCAGCATCAGTGAAAACAGGTGGAATTTTCAAACCGTGGACGCAACTAAGCCAATTTGGGATTTGGGACTTAAACTTCACTTTCTCCGAAAACATCGTCATGTTTTTTTTATGATGAATTGAACCAGTCTGTGCAGGAGTTGGACACAGCATAGATGCTGAACAGTTTTTCGACGAAGAACAGAACTATCGTTTTATCTATCTTCAGAAAAGAAATAAATCTCTTCGATCGAGTCCCTCGTTGTTCCGTTGTTGAATATTACACGTATAACTCGAGTATATAACTCACGACACTATGCTACTCCCAACTAATAGTGGAAATCAACTACAGCATCAGATAGAAGAGACGTTTTTCTACATATTTATAATAAAAAAGTGTTCCCTTGAGAAGGGGTTTGGCCGGCTTGTCGTGCCGCGAGGGCTCAGTAGGGATTCTTGGTCAAGAGCCGAAGCTAAGAATCAGTTCCATTGTGGAAATAGCACATCAAGTAGTTTTTGCTACACAGGATCGTGTGCCTGGAGGTCACATTGAGAATTTTACTATTCATATTAGGTTCGTAGTTGCAGTGCGCTTTAGGATCACTATTTCCTTAGATCCATCTTAATAACATGGAGGGATATTATGGAAAAAAAAAGAAAATTACATTTATTATTTTTCGTTGCTGTTATGACATGATAGTACATTATTGCATATAAATTGGTTTCAGGTCATCGAAATTTGGGATGTATTTTCTTTTGCATGATGTATTTCAAGTCCTCCAGGTCATCAGGTACTGGAAATAATTGAAATAATTTATAATAATTTGAAATTATTTTTATTTTCTCATAGCTGTCATACATTGTCTAAGTTTTCTGGTTCATAATGGATGCGCAAGTTTGTCTACAATTGCAACCAAACAGCAGTCGACACACATGTAATTTTCAGTTCATATTGTATTATCCCTTCACTATATATATAATCATATGTACCATTGTTTATTCATTATCACAACCATTCATCTATATCATCATCATTACCATTTTTATCATTACTTGTGTCTTCGTAATTTATATGTTAACATAAAAATAATTTTATAATTTTTACCTAAAAGTTTATGTATACTTTAATTATTATGTCTTATATGTCCAATTACCATTTTGATCCTTCTTTTCCTGTTATGTTTAAGAAGTATCTAGTGCCTTGAATACAAGAAGCTACAACGGAATCTGTGGTAGGCTTTTGTACTTTTTTTTTGTTGGGGCGTAGAACCACTGCGTCCACTGAGTTGAACTTTTGTGGTATAATCAACTTATTACTGAATGTATTTGCAAATGGACATTTTACCAAATCTGAGTTCAATCTGAGTTTACAGTTCAATCTTTGTCATTACTTCGTCATATCTCAAAATATCGTTGTATTTGATAATAAATATGATTTTATTGATTTTACTTCAAAGATGAAATAAACAATATTTTTTGTTTTCTATTTCCATTTGTCTTGAACTCTCTTTCAATTAAATCTTCCCTGTTTTCCTAACTCAGGAGCAATAACTATTAGGCCAGCAAAAATAAAAGCGGTTTGCTGTAATAAAATCAGCATCAAGCAGCAAATAGTGACCATGGTAACAGTAAACTACAATGTATAAATGTTAGTTTTGTAAAATTTCAATAGATTGAAGAAACTTTTTCAGGATACCTTAAATCAAGATTTTGGTGAATTACTGCTATCGCTGAAAACGAACGAAGTTGTGCTGAAGCGCGGAACCACAGAACTCAACACTTCAACACTTTACAACATTTCTTGCATTTCAGGATCAACGGAATGAAGATCATGTACAATAGATAAGAATGCTTGTAGTATTTGTCATTTACATAAATATATACACTATTATATTAATATTTCATGGGAACGGGAGGGATCATCAGGGCACCCAATTGAAGAACTCTGGATACGGGGAGTGGGAATGCCAACTCCCCATTTCTAACAGTTTGTGAATAGAGGGTGAGCTCTTCTTCCCGCCCATTGGGACATCCTCATGTTAGATAGCTCGCTCTTATGACCAATTGATCAATCTTATTGTTCAAAAGAGATTCTTTATATCCCTGTCGAAACGTATAACTGATGTTGCCTATCGATCCACCCAACCCGTTTTTGGCCCTTCATACAATGGCCTGATTAGGATAATCAGTGGTTATTAAAGCTTGATCAAGTCAAACAGAGAGGAGAGCCCATTGCTGTCAGACTTAGTTTCAACGGGTGGTAGTACATATCATACATCATACATCAGCATATTTATAATAAAAGTGTGTTGAATTGATTTGCTAATATCGACAAATTGTCTTTTGCCGTGTACATGTAAACGGGGTTTTCCTCATTACATTAATTCTAGGGTTTTTTTTTTAATTAGGGCGAATCTACAATTGAGAGATTCTCTCCGGGCTCGCTCTCTTTCATTCATTACAGCGCCATTATAAAACATTCGAGGGATTCTTTAGTACAGATCGAAACACAACAGTGTTGGCTAGAATACTCTACAAATAGTAGAATGAAAAACGTAAAGTAAAAGAGATATTTAAAAAAACCTAGAATTTCATTTGATGACGTGCGAGATTTATTTTCCAATATTTTTCGATTTCTTTGAACAAATATCAAGAAAAGTATTTAAAATAGTTTGTTTGGTGACATCTCAAATTTTATGAAAAGTTGCATGGTTTTGCTGAAATTGATAGTGATTATTTTATTTATATATTTACAATTTCAGCAACTATTCTCAAATTGATTCTCCAGCAGCCCTTTCGAGCGAAGGAGGCTCACAATCTGAAGGTGAGTGCCCTCTGATGTTACATGAAACACCTTATTTCTAGGAACAATCATGTGAATGTTTGTTGTTTAGATTTTCTTTAGGTAGTTTACTATTTTCACAGTGTATAATCAAAGTTGTTTGAAGAAATTCCATGTACATAAAAAATTACAGATTTTTCTACTGACCATTGCGAATAAACTTCGATCGCAAATTTCTCGAAACAAGTAAGCGCCAGAGATATCTCATGAACCCATTACCCTGTCAGTTTATTATTTTGTTTTCGAGCTTATTGTGTTGTCATATTTCTTACGACATCTAGATGTTTAGTTCTTCTAGAAAGTATTAAAGAAGATTCTTCAAATCAAAAACGTTATATTGTTTTGGATATGAATTTTAAAAAACGGATTGGTTTGCATCTTGATTATGCGATATAATTTTAGCGCTTTCCTTTTTTTTCAGAGTCTGATGTGAGAGACTATTTCACCTCATGAGAACTACGACTCAGCTTTGTTAAAAGTGGAGTTACTCAATCCATTAGGGGCTCTAATATTTACGATAAACGATAATGTTACTAAACGATATGATTTGTAAACATAAGTCGTGGATAGATCCACTAATTATCTGCTGAAGCCACATATGCGCAAATTACACAAACCTCCCAAGGGCTCTTCCTAACGTAAATAAAAGAGGAACGCTCATTCCCAGATTCCAACTCATCAATTCCACCCCAACCACGAAGCACGTTGGCATGCAATATCATCAATCTGTTTCGAACATAAACTTCTTTTTCTTAATCGTTGGCAAATACCTATGTTTGCATCGAATTTGTACAAATTTTATTGATTGGCTTATAAGCTAATACAGTTTATCGAGTTGTAGTCAAATATATGTATGTATTAGTTTATATGCATGTCGGAGAGGGGAAACCTTCCCTCCATTCCAATGATGTTGGCATCCGGATTTATGCGGTCAGGTCAGGTTCGTCCAGCCAATCTGGCATATTTACCGTGATAACACAACAGAGAGTCCTATATGCACGTGTGATGATGCCTGACCGCATTTGGTACACTCTCGATAGAGGATGAGGCTACATAGCTACAACGACAACTTTCTCTATTCGATGAACGCATGAGAATCAGTGACATGTCTTTGTTTGTTCAGCTGTCGTGAAAACGTATTCTTGAAGTATTCTACAGAGTTTTGATAAATTTTTTTTGATCAATCAGCGTACGTATAATACAAACACCAAGACATTTTCAATCAATTATTTCGAACCTAATATCCTCATTTTTCGATAAGATCAGCTCAATTACAAGGATTGAAATTGAGTAATTAAGTAGCCGTTTTTCTGAATGATGATGATCGGGTTTTAGGATACTAAAAAAAAGAAAACATCAATTGACCGTTCCCATTAATGCAAATTGAATGTCCTTTGTGGCGAACGTCAAGACTTTTTATATCCCGATTCAATGTCGACGGCAATACTTAAATGGTTCGGAATAATCGAATTAATAGCATAATTGAATGTCAACAACACAACCAGCAATAAATGCCCTATGTTATGCAGATTGCATGCAATCGCTGAAATGCTAGACTCATTATCGTTTTGGTTTTGGGGAAATTTTATGAAATCAATATTGATGGTATCGGAAAATAATGGACTGGAAGATCTTGATAATACGATTCAAACAATTCAACATTTCGAACTGATAAACAGCTTTTCGTAGTTGGGCAGCAAGGCTCTGGCGTAATTAACTATTAATTGGAGAGTGTCAAAATCAACATCATTCAAAATTAGGCGAGACGGTTTTTGCGATATTCGAGCATATGAGAAAAAGTATGCATGCGTGTAATTTTGTGTGCAATCAAAGAATTATGGATGTAGGTATACCAATTTAGAAATTAGATAAATGTTGAGGTTGTGCCTTCGAGATATTGTATGACATTTTTCGATAAATTTTCACAATAATATAATTATAGAATTAAATCGACATAAATCCTAGATCTCTGTGTTGAAGAAGGACCTATTGGAAAGAAATGAAATTGATTAACATCTACAAACAAATATATACATTCAGAGCCCGGACAGAATACTTCTTGCGGCAGCGAAGGAAAGATTTTCCAACTCACCGGGATGCTCCTCATTCGATACACCGACTACCCACCGGCCAATACTGTTCCAGAGTGGGGAAATCCTGAACCCCTACCCGGCTCATGGCGAAGTTACACGATCTTCTCCTGGCAGACAACCCAACTGGACGTTCTCTGGTTGCTCTTCAAATTCTGCTACATCATGTGAAACGTGCCAGTGCCGCTCATCATTCGTGTTTTCGACGCAACTGACGAATTTCTCAGAGGAAGGATATGACGATGCGGATAATCAGCCCGGCGATCACAGCATTTTTCAAAACAGTACAAATTCCAGACAGGTGAATATTAGTCAAAGTCCATTAAGCTCTTCACCCCACCCTCATTCCACGAATGAAATCACGGTATATTGTCAAAATTTTAATCGGATGAAAAGCGCTGCTAAGATCAGCGAAATTCAAAATAAAGTTCTTAGTAGTTCTTATACCGTGATTCTAGCAAATGAAACTAGTTGGGATGAGAGTGTAAGAAGTGAAGAGGTTTTTGGTAATAATTATAATGTTTATAGGGATGACCGTAATTATCAATGGTCAGAAAAAAAAAGTCAGGAGGTGGAGTTTTAGTTGCAATTTCAACTGAATTCAATTCCGAAATAATTACTACAACAAAATTTATAGAATTTGAGAATGTATGGGCAAAAGTGCAGATGAGAGACGAAACTCTTGTGTTTGTTTCGGTGTACTTTCCTCCAAACAATGCCCGTAAGGAAATATATGATAAGTTTTTTACGAATGCCGAAGAAATTGTGTCTTGTTTACCCCCTGAAGTAAAAGTACATACACACTACCAAAATGTCATGTAAATTTCTTGCCCCTTGAGACCGACACATGCAAGCGTCCTTTAGCACATAAGAATGAGTTAAAAGAGATGCGAAAATAAATTCAATCAAACACATCTTTCGCCGAATCGCTTATGTTTCAGGTTCATGTGTCGTAATTTTACTGAAAATCGTTGTTTACGTTCCCCGACTTTTTACAAACATGAATTACGTCTCGTGTAAAATTCACAATTTCTAAGTGTGTATATAGGTATGGTGACTTTAACCAACGCAATGTTGATTTTATTGCTGACATTGATAATGAAAGCATCCGACTTCCACTAATTGGGGAAAATGAGACGCTTAATTTCATTTTTGACAAAATTGCTGATATACGGACTTCATCAAATAAACCATGTGAAAAATTAACAGAACTGTTATTTAGACTTTCTGTTGACAAATATTTTTGAGGATATCTGTGTTAGTGAATCTTTGACTCCAATATGGAGAAATGAAGTATTTCACACAGAAATAGAGTATTCTCTTTTTGCACAAGGAAATGATACGCCTGATTGCGGACTCGAGGAAGTTCTTGACTATAAATCAGCTAATTATGCTAACATAAGAAGCAATCTAAACTTATGTGATTGGCAAACAGTATTTAGGAATGAAGATAATGTTGAAAGTGCAACTGAAGTGTTCTACACTAAGTTGTTTGCAATTATTCAGGAAGAAGTACCAGTTATTAGACGTAGAGAAAGAGTATTTTCAAAGGATCCAGTATGGTTCAATAAACAAATTAAATATTTAAAAAACCGTAAGCAAAAAGCGCATAAAATTTACTAAAAACATAACAGTTCCGTTAATTTAGAAAGCTCTTTGAACATCTGTGATGAATTTAACGTGGTTATGAATATTGCATTTGAGGAGTTTAATTCAAAAATTGAACGTAAAATTAAATCTTGTGTGAATGAAAAATTATTTAACCAACTCAAAAATAGAATAACTACTAATCAGCATGGATTTTTTAGAGGTCGTTCGACAACCACAAATTTACTAGAATGCGTTAATTATTCTCTGGAAGCAATGGATAACGGAAAGCATGTAGAGGTTTTGTACACAGATTTTAGTAAAGCATTTGACCGTGTCGATATACCTATGCTTATATTTAAATTGCAAAAAATGGGAATTCAGCCCAAACTTCTCTGGCTTAATGGCTTAATTCATACCTAACCAACCGTGATCAAGTTGTAAGATTTAAAGGAAACCAATCAAGGCTCTCATCTAGGACCACTTTTATTCATTCTATTTGTAAATGACATCTTTTATTCTTAAGAAACTAAAATTTTTAATTTACGCTGACGACATGAAATTTTATTTAGAAATTAAAAATGCAGAGGACATCAACGCGTTTAAGAATGAGATATTGTTGTTCCATACTTGGTGTAACAAAAGTCAGCTACAACTGAATGCTAACAAATGTAATTTAATTACCTTCAGTCGAAAACGAAACATACCTAATATACAAATAACTTTAGGCAATCAGAATGTAGAGAAGTGTGATAGAGTTAGGGATTTAGGTGTTGTCTTAGACTCTAAACTTACGTTCATTGATCATTATAACACAATTATAAACAGAGCTAAAAACATGCTAGGATTTATTAAACGTTTCTGCTAGAACTTTCATGGCCCGTATACGATAAAAACATTATACATTGCTTATGTCAGATCAATACTAGAATATTGTAGCATAGTTTGGTCTCCATTCACAATAACACATGAAGAAAAAATAGAGTCAGTACAAAAGCAATTTTTGTTATACGTTTTACACACCAACAAGGCATTTAAGACATCGACAGTTATTTGCAACAAATAATTATCGCACGAACTATGCAAAATATGGACCGATTGATCAAATGATGGCTAATTACAATAACCATTGCAATAGTATAATTTAACGATGCCGAAAAAACGATCAATTTAAACTTATTTGTGTTTTTCTGTTGATCTGTTGATATACTGTTAAAACTTCAAACCACTCTCTTTTTGAACATGCACTATGTTGTTTGCTGTTTTCATCATTAATAAATTAAAAAAAACTGATCCATAGTCAACCATCATGAATACTCAAATACGCAATCAGTGCTTCAATTAAAAGAGTTGTCTTGTTTTCCACGCTAGGAAAAGTCCGTTGTCCAACTTTGGAGAACGCAAATTAGCGTCGGGACAGGTACTGTTATATTCCGGTATTCGATGTGAAAACGCTCCTTGATACCGTGCCATCGTGGATAAAGTTTCCAAAGGGTGGTCTACACTGGCGAATTCAATACGAAGATCAGTTCCGACAACACGAACTATGAGCATGTTATGGAACGACATGATCTCGGAGATTTGAGCGATAACGGTGAGCTGTGCACAAAGTCTCTCGGTATGAACATACAGAAAATCAAATCTATTACATCTGCATCAGACGAAATGAAGACGGAGTCTTCTTGATGTCCGGAATAAGCCCGGTGCCGTCATCAGCCTATGCATTGCACGGATCTATCGACGGAAGTAAAGGCTCGGCGGGATTGTAACACACGCCGACTAGAAGATCCAGCTGCAAAAAGATCGTTTGTTGAAGAATTTACGACCCGAGCAGCGGACGTTTCGGAAGGTGCTAGCGTGGAAGAACAGTCGACGGCTACCAGGAGTGCCTCATCAAAATGAGCAAAAATAAACTAAGTGAGCTGCACACACCGTGAAACGTGTATATCACTGATGAGACCTGGAGGAAGATTGAAGAGCGTAGAGAAGCAAAAGCCCTGATAGAGAGGGCGAAAACCAGAGCAGCCAAAGGTGAGTCCCGTCAATGGTATTCGGTTCTAGAGAAGGAAGTAATACGCAGCTGCTAACAGGACAAGTTAGCGTTGGTGGACTTTCTGGTAGACGAAGAGGAGAAAGCTGCAATAACTGGTGACATCCGCCTCCTCTACAATATCTCACGGCCTGAATGGAGCAATGATAAACTCAAAGATGCCAGTGAAAGACGCAACTGGGCGGTTACTAACCGACAGCACTGACCAGCAGGAACATTTGAGCAATTTAAACAACTTCTTCAAGTTACAATATCCAACTGACCATCAACATCTCGGCATGATTCGCTAAGGGTGCGGCGCATCACTCGCGTCGACTCCCTATTACTGCAGAAAATTGAAGCAGTTATCCGAAACATAAAATCCAATAAGGTTCCTGGGGCCGAACGCATATCAGCAGAGCTAACCCGATGCTATCCGCACAA
This sequence comes from Aedes koreicus, assembly GCA_024533555.2. NCBI lineage: Eukaryota > Metazoa > Arthropoda > Insecta > Diptera > Culicidae > Aedes > Aedes koreicus. Next base: position 897,320 of record JAHHFK020000940.1, on the reverse strand, counting down.
ATGTTGCATTACCTTTGCTGTATTATCTGGGATACCGCGATTTTTTCGGCCTATAGGATGCAGGGTGTCTAAGTAAAGGTTCCTTAGATGGAAGATCTGACTGTGTGTGACAATTGGTGAGACATCATGTTATTGTGTATTGTTCTCAATGTTCTGTACACAGTTAGTCTGAATCGGATACAGGAGTAGGTCGACACGGCTCTTAGAGCAGATCAAAGAACTCTAAGAGTGCCTCTATTGGTATTTATTAAAGGTTCTTTTCCCGAAGCGTGGGAGTAAAAATGAAGTATTTGAAAAATATAACATAATGAAGTATTTGAAAAATATTTCCTATATCTGTTCAAAATATCTCGGCAACGGTTGCTTTAAGGTTGGGTGCTGTTCATCATAGAAGAATTTTTAATTTTAAAATAAATATGTGGATAGAATAAAGTTACATATTATTACGTTAACGTTTCAAAAATAAATCAAAAGTTATTCTTCCAAAATATTGTTTATTTGAAGTTCCTTAATCCTTGAGAAACTTCTGTTTACTGTCTTATTACTTAAAAATGTTCAAGACATGAAAATAAAATCATTTATTCTTTTGTCATCGGGTAGATTGATATAACTGCATTTGTATCAATGCGAACTTTACGATCTGTTAGGAAACAAAATGATTTCCAGACACAAGGTATCATTTTTGATGTCCAAAGTTTAAAGCTGACATGTCGTATTTTTTGTTAACTCCTAAAGGACCGCACCCAGCAAAGTTAATCTAATGCATAGCTTTAGCGTGAATCTTCTTTGGGAAGTTTTTGGTTTCAACGGCATTATTTGGGGCCTTTCCAAATCCCACACAATCAATTTTTTTTTTCTTGCCATAAAACACGGAATCTATAAGCACGTACTGTTCAAATTGAAATAGAGGCAATGTCGTAATGCCTTCATGTCTCTCGTGTTATTTCGATGATCATTATTTTAAATTACCTTAAATCCCCTTTCCAACGGACCACAAAACCATTGAAAATCAGTAATGGCGTTTATTACACAACGAACATCCGAATCCCACCCATAACACAGTGTTAAAACAACTGTCAAAACCGCACCAAGGGGGAAGTATACGCATTAAAATCCCGAAATGAACATACCGTGTACATAAAACGTAAGCATAATGAAAAAGGAACATCAGCACTCCAGAACAACTTAAATGAGCCAGCACTGAAGCCGACCGTGTCTCCACGGTGGAAATTGGAAACCTTTGGAGTTTTTACACGATGCTAAATTTCACTCCAACATAAATTGAAAACTTTCACCCGGAATAAAACATTTAGGCCATAACAGAAGCTGAGATTGTGGAAAGCACAAAGCACCACTTTCCGCAGTCCCCACCTTTCAAACAAGTGCCTCCTTTTCCTATTGCTACGATCCTGTTTGTCGTGACACAATTTTTACGTACAGGCATACAGCCGCAGGAATTGAATCAAATTAAAAACTTTCCTGCGCCATGCGGTATGTGGATGTGGGTGACGCAGCCTGTGAATGTGTGTAGAAGAACTGATTTTATGCACAAAAGCAAAACGTTCCACAATCAGAAACAGCGACAAAATTCTTTGAGCGGAAAAATTTCCAGCAGGCGAGTTTTGTCAAATAAATATTGTTTCAGTTTTAAATTGTTTCAAACGAGCAATGAGGGTTGGTATCCGTCCAGTTGCTGGCGAAGAATGTATCATCGAAGCGATTGACAAGTTTAGAACTTCTCAAACAATGTTTCGTTCCGGACCATTGATCATCAAATTGACTAGCTATTAACATGTAAGAAAAGCGTACGAATCCTTACTTCCTTTCTATGCAAAAATGAAGAGAAAATGCTTGTCACATTTGTTGTTGCCTTAACGCTTGAAAAAAAATCTCTTTTTTTTTTGTATCCAACAGTGGTTTTTGTTGGCGAAGAAAAAGGTTTCTTTTTCTCTGAATACAATGGGGAATAATAGCTGGACTGGAAAGTAAAAATAAGACTATGACAATTGGAATCAATTCATAAAAAAAGACGGAAAGTGATTTATGATGTAGGTCTTCATTCCATTTTTCGCATTTTCTTTTTTTGGTATAGGCTTAGAAAAACGACTTTCGATCAAAATCACAAAGAGCCTACTGTTGTTTTCCATACGACTCAATCGAACGGAAAATATATCACGCAGTCTCTGGTGTAGATAATTCTGAATAAAATTGGAGGTATTGACAAAGCTCACATGATAGGAACAAGAGCCGTGAGCTTTATTGAATGCTGTATTTTTTTTTCTACCGGTCGGTAAACCGGTGAACAATGAGGTCGGCATATTTGTACTAAGTCATTTTTAAAATTGTCTGAGATTGATTGTCATGTTTAACGAACCAAGTTAAAAAGCTCCAAATGAAATACAATTTCCGATGATCTGTGAATTGAAACTTCGTTTATTCTTTTGCACTCAAGACTACTTGAGCTTTAGATGGCCAGTGATAGTTCGCCTTTTTTACTACAAAGTTTATCAAGTAAAAGAAATAACTAATTTTTCAACGGATCCCATCCCTCTATAACAGAAAGAATGAGAATTATGTAAATATATCACTTAGCGCTGAGTACTCCGAGACTGAAAAGGTTGTAACTTGTAGATTGTTGTATACGATTAAAATGATTTTCGGGTCTTTTGTTACTTAATTGAATGCTATAATTGACTCTTGTAGGTTCGTCTTGGCAAATCACAATAGATTTTCTTGTGCGAGGACTAACCAGCCCTCGTCATTTAAAAAAGAACACACTTTTGCCTCCTTAGATAGAACTCCATTATCACCGTCAATGATGTACAACTATCATGAATTACTTTTTCTTGCATATACTTGACTATCCCTTACAGGCAGTCCCTGAACACAGCACATTCATTGGAATCACTCTTCCACATTCACTCGGATGGCAAAGCTCAACCGAGCTAATAAAAACTAAATTAAAACTCGACCAGTAAACAGGGAGAACATGGGAAGCAGACACAGTTTCGGCTCACTCGCTCATGAAAGAGCTCATAATTGTAAACAGAGATTCTTATCATTTCACAAAAATCCTCACAAATTGCTATAATAGATTCCATTAATCATCTTCATCATCTATTTATGCCAGTGAGCGTCCAAAGGCAGACTAGAAGAAGCACTTCCTGAGCAACCGACATCCACGCAGTGGGAGGTTAAGGATAAGCACATTTCAGAATATAAACTTCCAGGAACATCCTTTCACCGGAACTTCGTTTCCCCTCGGCCTGTGCAAAAACTACTTCACGCAAAGCTCATCTTTCTATACCGCGCTTCCCTACACTCAATATTATACATTCGTCGCAGAGCTGCTCTGGTATGGTTAGCTTATCCGCCCAGCAGCGACTTGTGATAGGGAAATTTAGACGACTTTTATTCATAGCCTGTTTTTCACGAAAATTAAATGCGGTAGAAGAACCGAAAAGTGGGACGCAGTCCTACTGAAGCACAAACACACACAAAAATGTTTAACATTTTTCGTTGGAAATAAAAACATTCAACCATTCAGGACTCGGTTTGGTATAGCTACCGGTTCAATTCACAGAGTTGTAGCCTTTTCTGTCGTGCTGAAATAAAGTCGGCTCAGTCTGGTTAGGTAGCCAGAGCAAAAGGAGAAAGTAGTTGATTATTAATTATTCAAGAGCTTAAATTCAAAGACCTTTATAGTCTCTGGTCGTTTTTATACTAAGCCAAGTAGGAAGGGGTTGAATACTGTGCACATTCTCTAAACCCGTGCCAAGTGGGAGCTATAGCATGGCCTCTTGCCCCCAAGGTTCACCGCCAGCTTGGGGAAGCTGAATGACCAAAATGAAAACGGGAAATTCACGAAATTATTCGGCTTTACATAAGTGATTTTTCGTTTAGTAGACCAGCAGTAAAGGATACATTAGTCATCTGATGGGAAATGGAACAAACAATTTATTCATGGGAATCTTCTCTCTCGGTGGCAGTGGTGTCTTTGCATTAACATGCTACGTGAATGTCAGCTGGATTTCATCAACAGTTTTCCCATACATCCTTTACACGTAGAGAATGAGTTTTAAACGGTATAATTGCATAAATAGGACACATTCGGAAATAAATGGTACCGACATTCATTGTTTGAGTAAAATTGCAATGTACCTACCTCAAGAGCTATGTTAAGTAAGAATGCATACAATGAATGTGAAGAACGTCTACATTTAGCTCGTTGTCGCAAAATATGGCCTATGGTTTTATGTGCCAAATAATTAAAATTACGGTTCTTCTACCTTTTTACTTTTTTCATAGTTTTTAATCGATTTTCCTGATCTTTGGTTGGAAATAAATATTATTTGTTTCCAAAAATAATATTGCAGCTTGAAGCTTGCCACACGCACATTACATGTACCTGCTAATGAATTCCGCTCCAGCTGGAAACTCTCCATTATGTTCCCTGTGCATTAAAAAGGTGATAAACGCAACATCGAGAATTATCGTGGAATAACTTCGCTGTGCACCTGCTCTAAGGTATTTGAGATCATCATTAATGATATGCTGTTTACCTCCTGTAAGAACTGCATTTCTTTGGATCAGCATGGTTTTTATCCCAAGAGATCAACATCTACAAATCTCCCAGATTGTCCCCGTCTCGACACATTTCCCGGACTAGGTTGTCCGGGGTCATGTCCCAACCGCTCACGGCCGTCATGCCGTTCCCCGCGTCGTTGACGCGAGAACAAGCGAAGAACACATGCTTTGCGGTTTCCTTGACATCCGCGCATCCGGGACACGTGGAGGACTTGTGCAGATACTGTCTAAAGCTGCCATGACCAGACATCTGCATCAAGTGGAAGGTAACTTCCTCGTGTCACCGACCAACCCATCCGGATATATCTGGGATTAGTCGGTGGGTCCACCGACCAACAAATGCAACATAATATAATAAGCAGCTTAGTTACTTTTTTTTTTAATTTTTCAAGTGCCCTGTTGGACCCCCCTATAATTTGGACATAATTTTAAAGGATTTTAGTTGTTGAATAAATTAACGTTAGGTTTAGCTGCTAATACCTGCTAACCTGTAATCTACACATCCTCGAAGATAGCTTGAAAAATCTATTAAAACTGACGTCAATCCTTTAAATAAAGAGATAATGATTAGCAGTCTTGTACAAAAAAGTGTATTTTTAAAATACCAAAAACTTTGTGGAACATTAAAAAATAGAAAAATTCAAATTAAAAAGTTATGGTAAAAAAACGAGTTTTAAGGGGGTATTACATTTTTAAATTCCTTTTTCACCCTACAATTTTGTCCAGTTAAGAGATAGAAAGTTTTGGTCTTGTTCAAAGTTTCATGAAATGACCTAATCTACAATGTCTTCATACATGGTGATCGATTTGAACCAGAAATAAAAAAGTTAGTTTTTTTATCTAGGTGTATACACCCTTCAATCAAATTTGTTGACACAAAAATAAAGTACTCAAAAAATGTAGAAACATTGTTGAAGACATCAATGGGCCACACCTAATAGTTTCGCCGCAAATACCGATGTCCCCCTTTTTTTCATTTCGTCCCACTGGCGCGATTTCCAGCATGATGGCCGTAAGCGGTCACGACACGACTCCCGGGACATATGGGACGCGGTATGCATAGCAGTCCCCCCTTTTCCCCCACCCCCAAAAAAAAGGCGAAACCACCAACGCCGCGCCGCCAGGCCCCCCCACCACCCATCCCTAAATAATTAAACATAGGGGTGTTAAAAACACACAATCCCCCCCCCCCCAAAAAACACCAAAAAAAGCCCCAAAAAAGGATCAACGCCTAAAACCCGGGGGGGGTTTTAGTGGATCGAGGAGTTGGCACCCTGATCCCTGGTTGCAGATTCTCCATCCCGTCAAAAAAAAAAAAAGTCTCGAGTACCTTACTAATTAATTATGTTTTTATTGCGTACAGTGCGCCAAATTTAAATTATAATGTATTGAAATTGGAAATATCTTCTCAACATCATGGGATACCAGTAGTGAACAGCAGTTTCTGCTAGAAACAAAGATGTAAAGAGAAAGTATCGATAGGTCCGATAGAGCTCGGCAGGTTATGAAATTGAATAGAAGTAGTTTGAAATTGAGCGTAGGGCTTTGTTTTGGCAGTATTTCGAAGCAAACATAGACACTTTTGCCAAACATCCCACTGCGGGGTAGGTCAATACAGGGACGGATCCGCCACCTTGACTGGCAAAAATGTCTGCATCTGATCGCGCTCAAACACCGCCAATTGCACAGAATGGTTCTAGCGATGTGAAATCTCTATTTTGACACTCCCCAAAGACCACATGGGATAGAAATAAATTTCCAATTAGAGGTTTTGAAAACACAACTTCTTATTTTTTTTTTTTTTTTTTTTTTTTTTTTTTTTCTTAAATTTTGAGTTTTTATGATTATTTTTTTTTTATTTTTTTTCGTGTTTTTGTTTGGTTTTTCGGAGGAAACTATCTCCCACCCACCCCCCCCCGAACCCGGAGATCCACCCCCCCCACAATTTATAAAAGAAGTACCCCAAAAATATTAACAGGTACCAAGGAACCCGGATACCTTGGAGCGATCTGGCCATAGATTCCCAACTGGTGCTATTAAACACATTGTTTACATCCAGGGTCACCGTTTACTTTCCCTTTACGGAAGCCAAACTGATTCTTAGACAGGCCGTCTGTACCCTCCGTATACTTTGACAACCTATTGAGGATTAACCTCTCCATCACCTTAACCTTAACGTTGTATCCAACAAACATATCGACTTCGCTGGCTTTGGCAGCAATACTAGCGTCTGGCGTTTCCAGGCGTCCGGAAATACGCCCTCGTCCAGACATCACCTCCCTGAACCCTGAACATTTCGGGATCTAACAGAATAGCCGTCTTGATACCCAAGTTCTGTATGCCACCTGTCCCTGCCTATTTGTTCACATTTAGCAGCTTTACTATCACAATGAGTTCATCAGTCATAACCGTCACCTCGTCCCTTTCCCCGCGTTACCGTTATCATCGCCCAAGTGATTACGGATGTTCGGCATTGCCGACCGTCCTTCCCCCGCCATGACAGCGATATGGTCTGGGATACTGGTACACTGGTCATGGTACGATTCTACGGCTATGGGAGGCCAAGGACTCGGGTCGGTGTAGAAAGAGTCCCCCAATGAACACCTACAGTAGCTCTGGTGATTGCTCGGTTGGAGCTGCTGCACCTTTGGTTTTGGCCATTACCAACCGATAGGCGTTGCAGCTTGATACTTGCTACACACACATAACCTGTATCTGTTTATAGAAGCGGTTGGACCGAAAAAGAAATCACTTACATAGGTTAAGCAGTCTGGTTTACCAGGTAATTATAAGCTCAGTAAACGTTCAACCAGATGGACACATCACATTTCATGTACTGACACATTTTCCATTATCGTTTAACAATAACACCTCATCTGGAGCGAGCCTAAACAACAACATGGATCAGAGCTCACTACAACCGCCAATCACAGTTGATTGATCAGCTGGTCAACCGATTTGGACGTCTAGCCGTGGAAGCCGAAACCGACCCAAGGAATACAGTTGATGAACGATTCGATGTGAGACTGGATAATCACGATGTCGCCTTTAACGACTGTTTGGAGGAAGATTTGGTTCTGTCTATTTCATATTTGGTTTGGACCTAGAAAACATATTACTGCAACGGGAGAGAGTGAGATCAGGGGCTGAAGGATATGAAGAAAATGTATTTATATTTTTGTCTCAGGATGTTCCAGCGCAATAGTTGGTCAATATAACTTAGCGAATCAAAACAAAACAATGATTCTAGTGCCGCAAAGCGAAATAATGGGGTACTCTATGGTGTACTTGGAATCAATAAGGTTCCTAAGCAGTGAGCCAATTTTGATTCACTAGTTTCCTTTTAATTGTTGGTGATATCAACGCATACATGATAGCCCACTTGTTGGGAGCTAGTATGGGTCAACGATGACGTCATACCTAACGCATACTTCGGTTAGCACGGATCGGAATAGAGAGGCATGTATACCCGAGCAGAACACAAAAGCATATGAATACCTAATTTTGATCTTGATAACTGGCCTTGGTATTAAAGAGCTCAGATTAAGAGGTAAAATACCTAAGCAAAATACCTAAAAATTGCAAGCAAAATGTCTCTAGAATAACTAAACTTGATATTCCGGATACCTGGGTAAGTATCTGGTCACCTTAGAGGTATTATTTTGGTATTGTCTTACCTCAATTCGGTATTCGCATGACATTGTGGGAACAATTTGATGGTATTATCCTCAGGTATTTTACCTCTTAATCTGAGCTCATAAATACCAAGGCCAGTTATTAAGTTATTCGCTTCTGCTCGGGTATGCCTAGCCACGCTAAGCGTAATTGAGAACGTACTCCAACATTTTTTTTTCGGATACCAATCAGTCATCAGTACAATTCCACAGATGCTACATACGCTTCGCCGATCAGCTTATCGGTTGGAGAAAATAATTTTGGCATTGAATATTGAAATGGTGTGGATACCAAAGGCCAAAGTCATCAACATGATCGTGTGAAATTTTGGGAAGTCCGCAACGTGATCTTTACCGAATCCATTTTAATCAGTATTCAGAACACAGGGTACTTGAAATGGCCAAATTCCAAGGTTTGATCACAAAAGGTGATCGATCCAAACTCTACGACAGGGCACAAGGGTGTCCTGTAGCCGTTCATTGGTTTGTGCACAAAGGGTGCGCAAACCAATCCAAGGACAGGACGCAAGGGTGTCCTACATCTTTCCACGGTTTTTGCACATCAATATTATTTACGGCAAGGACACGAGAGTGTCCTAAGAATGACATGCCAAGAATTACAAAAATGGCATATCCTCTAGGTACCATTCTAAGGCAAAGGCTTGGACACAAGGATGTCCTCAAGCTTTTCCATGGTATGTGCACAGAGAGTGTTCAACCCTATCCAAAGCAAGGACACGAGAGTGTCCTAAAACTGCCCTGCCAAGACGATAACACAAGTAGGTAATATTCTAACGTTTTGAGCACTAAGAGACCAAGGCCATGGCTTTGACACAAGGGTGCCTGCACGCCTTTCCACGGTCTGTGCCAAAGGGTGCGAAGACCTAGTCAAGGTATGGGTACATGCCCGAGTGGCACGCTTCTCTCATAATATCTTGCAGCAACATGGTTATGACTGAATTAAGATGTTCAATTGTGCAATCCGGAAATTGAAGTGCTACATTAAATCAAACAGATTAATTGATCAAAACAAAAACATTCTATTTCAAATTCATTCAATTTCGCTTGAAAACAAATCACTTTTTGAGAATTCACTGGTCAAGTTAAACTTGTTTGCCTTTGAGTTTAACCACTCGCCGCAGACGATCGAAAAACACATCGTATCCCTCTTGTGGTGTTTTTTGTCAGGACTTCCACTCCTTCATATTTTTTTGAGCAGACTTGGGCCTCAAACATACTCCAGACAGCAAAGTCCAAATAGTTCAGGTCGAGCGAACTCGCCGGCCACTCCGTGCTCGAACCCTGGAAAATGTTCTGCAATCCAGAGTTGGGTTTTATCGCTTTGTGAGCCGGCGCCGAGTCCTGTTGGAAAATTCAGTTCCTGTAATCAAAATGACGTCGTGCCCACGGTTCTACGAATTTCTGTAAAACTAGTGCCCGTTATGTATTTTGGTTGGTCGTCACCCCTTCAGGGACAAAAACCAACGGAGTGCGGCCATCAAGGGTGATTCCGGCCCAAACCATCACCGATGCTGGTTTCTGTCACCTGGTGGCCGTCAACACGTCGGCATGGGTTCGTGATCTTTCTGACAACCAAACTTTGTTGTTCTGCTTATTCACGAACTGCTGTACTGTGAAGAGTTTCTCGTCGGTAAACACAATATGCTCCAACCATCCTTTGTCTCATGGATTTATTTTTCTTAGTTTTTAATTCAACTTCTTACAAACTCTGTCTTCTTTTTAAATACAAACTATATTCTACAAGATTTTTCATTGATTTGCGCAGTCAGGCCAGTTTGCCTGGAAATCCATATTTGTGCATTATCAACCATAGTTGGTCGATAAAAAGATGATGCGTTGGCACGTTATATTCTTGACATTCCTTCAAAACTTGCCAATTCGCCAAAATCTGATCCATGGTATTTATTCACAGTGATTTTTATCCTTCCTGTGTTAAGGGTAATATAATTTCCAAAACATCGGCCCTTACGTATCTTAACGATTTATCGTAAAGTTTAGTAATTTCTTCCCGTCAACAAATAAAGGCTGTTCCTTGCGTCACCATATCCATAAACATTATTCTTTCCATTGAGTTGCATCAGCACAACAGCCGAAACAGAAAACGAAAGTGAAGCCAAGAAAATCCGAACAAAAACAAAGCAATTTTCAAACAATCCAACGTTTACCTTCTCACAAACTGGCATGTCCCCGAATGACATGGCAGCCAAACAAACTGAGTAAATCAGAATCTCGGCAGCATCAGCAAAAAAAACGGTACAAGAGAGCTTATTTTTCGACGCTTTTCGCAAGTGAGAAGATACGGAGCCGGGGTTAGTGCTATCTTTCTCGCATTGTGACGTTGAAATATTTATCTTAATTTAATATGCAAAGTATGTTTCCAAACAATTCTTTTCCTTGGCTCACTTTATCCCTCTCTAGTTTTGTCTCTTTGCTACTACTTGGCATACGGCGGAGGAGACTCCCTGAGAGAATAGGAACAACCTGATGTTGTTTTTCTTTGACCGTCTGAATTTGCTTTTCCTTCTTGGCAAAACCAGAGGACTCTTGAGCATTCATTCGTCCTGAATCCAGACAAGTGGGCAAAGACAGAAAGAAGCCGAAAAAACATCCTTCGTTTTGAACTTTCTCCTCCGTAAAATAGCAGTGAGTGTTTCCATGCACTGTGGGTAAAGTTTATGCTGCTTTTGTTAGATGTGCATGTATGTTGGATTCGAATTGAAACTTCTCTGGGAGGTCAATTCAAACTTGCATGCCAGCATGCATCTTGGAAAATGTTGAGGAAATGTGCATTTCAGTTTTCGGTGCTATGCAAGTAGCAGAAGGTTGGATGTCAGTCAGAAAGCATTGGAAGGAAAACATTGTTATCGTTTCGTGTTCCGTCTTGGGCTTGAGTAATGCGATTTCCAGGCTGAGATACCTCCCTGAGATGAATGTATTCTACAAATTATGTCGCTCCAGGTGAATCAGTATCCCGAGCATAGTCAATTTTTGGCTGGCAGTTGCCTTCGACACTGAGCGTGAGCGTCTTACGTAATCTGAATAAATATTTGCCATGATTCGTAGTGGCATTTTGCTGAGTGAGTAATGAAGAGCAGTCTAAAATTTGCATAATTCAGCAATATCATTTAGATTTACCATTACTTTTTGAAGAAATCTTTCGGCACCTTATAAACCACATTCCTCGCTGGATGTTATTTTGAATCTCTGCAAACTGATATGGTGCAAGCTCAGATCAAAAGGTTATGACATAAAACAATTGGGTTGCTAAATATTTCAATTGACTCGAGCGAGACAAATCTTGCAGGAGTTTGTTTAATTTATTCATTTTGACTATGTTAGCCTCTTTTTATAGAAAATTGATTTTTAAATCAGTCAACATTTGCTTTTTTAACAGAGTGGGCTATGCTTTTGAGCGAAGAGGGCGTTTTAACGTAGGACTAGGTTTCTCTTTTCTATACCGGATGTCATTTCAAAATTTTGATAAAAATTGTTGAGCGTTACGCAAAAGTGAAAGTTTATAAACTATAAACTCGTGATATCTCGTTCGACTTCATTCATGCACCATTTGATCATAAAAACTGCTAAGAAAAAGTGCTATTAGAATAAGTAGTTCAATTTTTTTTTTCATAAAAATGACCTGCTTTTGCTCCCATTCAAATCTGCATATGAACAGATTTAAAATATGTTTTTCCCTTTTGGGGTCTTCAAAAACGGGTATCGAATGGTTCAAGTTGTCTTCTTCTTTCAAATTCATCAAGTTTCATTCCATGTTTAATACAGCACTAGCCAGTGATTAAAGCATAATGGTGTCCTGCTGGCCAAATCAATTGGAAATATAAAATTATTTCTAACGTCTATCAATTAAATTTTACAGAAAAAGAGTTTGTGTAAAAGTAAAATTATCGTGATTTAATCTATACAACCAGTGCATTCTATACTCTTTCTCATCCAAAAAATATGAAGTGCCCTGTAATCACACTGTATGTTATCAAACATACACGATATATACACACCATATTTAATAAAAGATACATTCTAACATACATTCATGCTCATACTTTCACAAGAACAAGAACACTACAATCGTGACAATAAATGCTCAGGAACATCATAAAGCTTTTGTTTATTTTCAGTTAAAAGCTTTATCTGAACCTGCCAAGCTATTAGACCTGAGAAAATCTAAAACTTGTTAATAGTGGGCTTTTCATGGACCACCCAATAGTTCAATTAATCAAAACGGTTCTTTTCAGGCTTTTCAACCCAAAAGTAGTTGAAATGAGTTGCAGTTGCAATCGATCATGCAACCACATATGTGGAAACTCAGTGCTCTTCTTATAATTAGGTTTATTTTTTTTATTGAACGGTATTAGTTTTATTCTGTCCGAATTTAAATAAAAAAATAAATGTTTCTTACGTCCTGCTTGTTATTTATCCTAGTTTCACCTCACCTCTCAATTTGTATCCGTGTGACAGACGTATTTTTGTTGGCTCGTTCATTCGACTACATGTTAATTGTGCATAAAACATGGTGCTATTCCGCGATATCCTTTCATCGTTGCGACTTTTCTCCTGCGATGGGCCATCTGCTCGAGATAGCAAGCTACAGAGCGGAGCTGCAGAAGCAAGCAGAAAACTATCCACTACCAATTACTGTGGCAATGACGCACATCAAACGCGACGCTACTACCACAAAATAGCAATTCCGTTGGGACCAAGTTACTGTGAAACGACTATACCGTTGCCGGTCCAGCGGATCCGAATGCCAGGCAGCCATCAATCATAAATTCACCGCATCACTTAAATTAAATTCATCCACTCTTCAAGCGTGTGAACGAAAACCATGTGTTCCACCGAAAACAACTGAGAAGAGGCTGAGAAAATCGGAAAGTATCTGATGTCGAGAATCATCAATACTACATAGCAAGCTGCTAAAAGTGAACTGCCGAACTGCTGGAATTTTGCCGCAACAAATGATTGCTGAATTAAAATTGGTAAACTTGAAGCAGGTCAAGGCGTGATGGTCCAGGTAACAATTAAGACAAACTCTTATTTACTCTCCTTGAAAAAAGATTCCATCACTCTGAATGGCCTCTAGAACGTTAAGGCTCTCTTCAGCATTATTGTTGAATAGGAACGTTATGGTCCGCTGAAAACGTCGTGACCCAGTGCGAAAAGTATCTTTCCTTCGTCACCCGGAACCTGATATATGAAATTCCGTTGCGAGAAATGTGCTGAAACTCACGAAACCACCACGTGAACCGAACTGCACCAACTGTGGTGCCAATCATGAGCGTAGTAATCGTACATGCTCATAACGAGCGGTATACATTGAGATTCGCAAGATATCGACCACAAAGATCTATTGAAGGTTATAGCGACGACCGCCTCCGCCGATAACAGCAGCTCTAGTACAATGAACCAAACTTGCCATCTCTCGAATTGAACCATCGTTAGATCAACACACCAACTACCTCAGTTCAGCATCGTCACAACCCTACAAGAGTCAAATCTCCTCCGATCTGGGGAAAACCGGGTTCAGCAACCCATCAGTCTGATGATGATCTCTACACGCCTTTAACAAATTATCAAGTTTATCCATGTCGCCTGAAATGCCTTGCGAACACGTGCCACCACTCTGCTGGTGATGATGATGAATTATGAATCGTGAAGCGTCCATCAAGATTCTGAATTTAAATGCTTGTTCTGTGAGATCAAAAATACTGAGCTTAGGTTTCTGAACAAGCGGTACATCGACAAAGTGATCACTATCGAAACCCACCTCAAGCCAGAAGTGAGCGTTTACTTTTCCGACTATCCTTTCTTCAGGCTTGGTCGGACTTTTTTCGGAGAAGGAGATGTTGAATTGCGTTATATTTCTGTCGAGTTTTCAGCTCAAATTCATAGAAGCTTTTGATATCGACGTGGACACCAATGCCGGATCGATTACCATCATCGCCACCTGTTGCCCCAACCAAAAGGATACGGTTTTACGTCAACATTCGGCGGCAGAGACAGTTCATTATCGATGGCGACCTCGAAGCTAAACAAGAAGCCTGGAGAAACGTTCGGTGGAACACAAACGACTCTACCATCCAGAATGACCTGGAGGAGGGTACGATACTGCGTCCAGATTCTCCCACCTGGTTTAGTCAATCCGGGGTTCACGCATCCCTCGACATCTTTTTCACAAACATGGCCAACAATACTGCTCAACTAGTCGTCTATCAGGAGCTCAGCTCGGGCCACTATTCCTTGCTGGCCAAAGTTGGCTCCTCGGTTGATCGGTATCCTATCACAAGACGCAACTACCACCGAGTCAACTTGAAATGATTGTAATAATGCGTGGACGACAACGTTGACTACGATGTGCATACCGAAATGCCCTAGGACATCGATCGTCAACGAGCAGCATGTTTTTTTCAATTAACCAGGATAGTGACTCTGTAATTTTACAGCACAATGAAGAAAATTATTCGTAAGTCGATCTGAAGGTAATTTCAACGCACTGGTCTGCCTCATCTAAAGACAAATTTCAATTGCCTTACCTAAACAAATCAAGACAGGATGGTGGAAGGGCATTTTGAAAATAAGATCCGCTCTCTACCAGAGTAGTTTAGAAGTTGACCAGAGTCACTGAAGCACTCAAAGTAGTATATCGGCTGATGAGGTGATAGATACCATCAAGCGAACGAAATACATGCATGGTGTCGTCAACCTTCAGTTGAAAAACTTGAGTGTTAATTTCTCCTGACATCTTCACCATCATCACCTGGCTACTTTCCATCTTACAAAAAAAAAAGCAATCGCCCTATCAGCCTTTTGTCCTTCATTTCGAAGTTGTTCGAAAAGCGGATTTTCTACCGTTTATTGGAGTTGGCAAACATCTTCCCTCAGAAACAATTTGGGTTCAGCAAAATCCAGTCTAACGTTGTTCACAAACTGACTCAAGTTACTAACATCTTCCATGTTATTATCAGACGATAGGTCCTATTATATTCAACATATTTACGACAGATGTTCCTCCCGAGCCGGGTGGTACTGTTTGTTGTTGTTTGCGGACACTTCCATCACACTGACTAGAAAAATTCAGGAAGGCTTCGATGTTCTGTCCGACTATGTCCACATCTAAAAGATCTGTATCAATTCAGGTAAAACCAGACGATTCCGCAATCCAAGTCACCCCGACTCGTTCTGACAGGAGATGTCAAAGTTTATCTGAATAACATTCCGATCGACTGATTGGGGGAAGAAGTATGCCTTGGTCTTACCCTGGATAGCTAGGTGTTGTTTTGATCGTATATTCACAAAACCAAAACTAAGTGTAACAACTTGATATTATCTCTGTATCCACTGAATAACAACAGGAAGTTCATCCTATCGACCGAGAACAAGCTTGCGGTGCATCGTCAGCCAATAAAGGGTGTCCACAGTTAAATTGCATCACTTTAAACTCGTCCTCAAAAACAAGTCTCTCAACCGATTGTCATGAAATATTCAGGGAATAAAATACTATGTATAATCTTGGTTCAAGTATTTTTATTTCACTGTATTTCTTTACCAAATCCAAAAGCCCGAACTTTCTTCTTAATACCACGCATAAGATTTTGTACAACGCTTGAACCGACATTTTTTTCTGCTTTCAACCATGAGTTTAACATTTCCTGTTCTGTAGTGACTATTTTAGGATGCTTACGAAGTTCGTGCTTCATTATAGCCCAATATTTTTCAATTAGCCGCAACTCTGGAGAGTTTGGGGGATTAAGATCCTTCGGCACTAAATTGTCACCATTCGTCTTGTACCACTCCAGAACATCCTTGGAGTAGTGACATGAGGCTAGGTCCGGCCAAAAAATTGTAGGAACGTTGTGTGTTTTGAGAAACGGAAGCAGTCGTTTTTTCAGGCATTCATTCATGTATACTTGACCATTTACAGTTGAAGTTGTCACGAAAGGCTTGCTCCGTTTACCACACGAACAAATCCCCTGCCAAATCATGAATTTCTTGGGGAAATTCGACACTTGTTGTTTCCTTAGAGACTCTGGAACATCGAACTTGTCTTTCGCAGTCACATACTGGTTGCCGGGAATTTGTTTATTGTCCGCTTTTACGTGTGTTTCATCGTCCACGATGCAGCAGTGTGGTTTCGTCAACATTTCTGAGTACAGCTTACGCGCACGTGTTTTAGGTGTCCTATTCTGTTTTTCTTTGCGGTTTGGAGATTTCTGAACTTTGAATGAACGGAGCCCGGCTCGTTTCTTGGGTTTCTGGACGAAACTTTTGGTCAAGTGCAGCTTTTTTGCGACATCCCGAACGGAACAGTTGGGGTTGCGTTTAAAGGCAGCAACTACTCGCTTGTGATCCTTCACACAGTTCGGAACACTTTTTTTACCACTCACTTTCTTCCAATCAACCGTTTAACGTTCCCCGAAACGTTTTATGACACGAGACACTGTAGACTGGTGAATTTTCAACATCTTTCCGATGCCTCGGTGCAAAAGAAGTGGGTTGTCGAGGTGCGTGTGCAAAATGTTCTCGCACACTTGCTATTATCGAAACTACGACATATTTCACATTGAAACTCACGCAGTGTAAACAATACGTGAGGTCATTTCACCCAAAATGTCGTTGAAATCAACCTAAAGGGCGAAATTTTACAGCTTAAGTGATGCAATTTAACTGTGGACACCCTTTATGTGAGAGTTGCACTAATTGTCTTTATAGGAAACTTCAGATAGTTCAGATTAACATCCCTCGAATAATTCTGAACAGTCCACAAAGAGTCTGAAAATCTTAGATCCATCGCCGGGTGGATCTCTATATCCTCGGCAAAAGAAAGGTTATAATCCATGGAAGGTTTAGAGAGTCCTGCCTGGGCTTACAATACACGGTCATCAGAGAGCTTGCAGTTTAGGTATATGTCATTATGTGCATGTATAATTTGACGTTATTTATGATTGAGGAAACAGAGGAAAACGAGCCGATAGTGAGGCATAAAAAGTATGCTGTTTTTTCAGCTCCAGTCAGGAGTGGACTAACGTGTAGTTAAGTTCCTGTCTTGCCTCACTAGATGCATATACTATACTTTATTGTTGTGAAGTGCATCAATGATGTGTGCGTGTTTTTAA
This sequence comes from Aedes koreicus, assembly GCA_024533555.2. Lineage (NCBI taxonomy): Eukaryota > Metazoa > Arthropoda > Insecta > Diptera > Culicidae > Aedes > Aedes koreicus. The sequence goes on along the minus strand of JAHHFK020000940.1, from coordinate 879,913 downwards.
AAGTAACAAAAACAAACAGCAGATTGTAGCTTTTTTGGCGTCTCCATTAACACCTTCTGTGATGATAGGCCTCTTTTCACATACCGCAAAAACCCTGATATTTTATGCTGCCCGATCTGTAAAGACATTTTTATCATACCAAAACCATCCCAGTACATGATCATAGTATTTACAGAGCGTAGATAAACGGTGACCTAAGGTATACCGGGGAAGTGTACCATCGGGGTTAGTGGATCATTCTATTTTTTTTTAAATAATACACATAAAGATTCACTTTTGTTTTTTTTTTAATTTTTTTTTTAAGGTGTCAGTGGTAGCAGGCCCTTACTTTTAATCTGCCCTGGACCCTTTTACTAGGTGGGATGAAAAGTAACCTCGTTGGGAATGAAAAAAATGTTTCATTTTGAATGTTTTTTTTTTAATTATTTTATTCAATGTAGTCCCCTTTTAGCACGATACACTAATTCCCGCGATTTTCCAACTTTTTGATCCCGTCCAAAAGTAATATTCTGGAAGGTCTGCAAAATACTCCTCCACGGCGTCGAAGATATCCTTGCGTGAGCTGATTTTTTTATTGATGAGCCATCTTTTGAGGTTTGAGAACAGATAATAGTCCGAGGGAGCCAAATCGGGTGAATACGGTGGATGCAGAAGTAATTGAAGCCGTGAGTCCTTGGTTTTAGCCGTGGTTGTGATGCTCTTGTGCGCCGGCGCATTGTCTTACAAAAACAAAATTGTTTTTCGCTTCATGTGAGGCCATTTGGCAGCGATTTCGGCCTTCAATCGCACCAATAATGCACAATAATACTCGCTGTTGATGGTTTTATTCTTTTCGAGGTAGTCCACGAAGAGTATGCCACGACAATCCCAGAAAACCAACGCCAAAAGCTTTCCGATCCATTGAGCCTCCCTAGGCCGCTTCGGAGAACTCGTGTCGGCTTCAGTCCATTGCCGGGCACTCATTCTGTTTGCTGGTGTGTAATGTTGGATCCAGGATTCATCAACCGTTACCAATCGACGCCAAAAGTCCTTCGAATTCCGCATCAGCAAGTCTAAACACTGTTTCGAAGTGTTCTCGCGTTCGTGTTTTTGGTCAGGAGTGAGCATGTCATATGCAGAATCTCGCCCAAAATATGGCGTTTGCGCTCAGTACTACTGGCATCTTTGTGGCATCTGCTAGTTCATTTCATGAGCTTTTTTGACATTTACCTCTGCAACCGCATCGGAGGGCCTGCCGCTGCGGACTTGATCGGTAGTGGAGTCGCGGCCAGCAAGAAACTCTCCAAATCAATGTTTAACGGTGTAATCTGACGAAGCAGATAACTACTACTTATCCAACTTTTATTTTGTTTTCTTTGCCGTTTTGCCTCTCAAAAAATAATGCTTTATGAGACAACGAAAATCGTTTTTATCCATATTCAACATGATGCCAAACACGTCAACAACAATCAGCTGTCAAAACAAATTTAAGGGCAGTATCGCACTGAAATTTGGCATGTTTGCCTAAATATGAACGGATTACAAGGCACTATAACCTTTTTTGCAGTAGCATCGCATTTTGGCAGTCAAGGAGGTTACTTTTTACCCCACCTAGTATTGGTAAAATTCGTTTCTATGAGCCTCTATTTTAAATCAACACACAGACGTTCCTAGGTTCCTTTGGTCACTGTTTTTATCGTGACGATTCAAATAGTTTTAATTGAATAGACTAGTTTTCATGTTTTTTTTTCATCCAGGTTGAGTTTTTGCCAGTGTACCGTGTATTGTTGCGTCCAGTCTTATTCATAATAATTTGTACGTGATAATGGTCTATTATTGTGTTTGATACTGCATTTCTATTTGTTGCCTGGATTAATTTGTATTTATTTATAACCTTGTCTCATTTGTCCGAAATCCACTTGCAACCCTATATATTTTTGTTTTTGAAGAGCTTACCTTTGGATTTTCATACACTTACTACCTAAACTGCGTGCGGGGCTAGCTGAGCAGGTGCTTGAATTTCACAACCGCTCGCGGCCCTGATGCTTGCAAAAAGCGTGCATACCAAGACTGAGCACTTCGACCGATCCATGAATTTCACAGACGTTCTCGATCATGCAAGTTAGTACTATAAAAAGGAGAAGAGAAAGAAGATTTTTGTATTTGATGGCATGCAGGGTGTATGTGAGATTATTGGTGATATTCTCACAACGACTTTTCGTTTCTCTTACTGAAAAAAATCGAATCACTCTAACCTAATCAATCAGAACCAACCAGAAATAAAAAAAATAAAAAATAAAAGATGGATTAAATTGTTGTCTTAGCCCTTGATTCTAGCATATTCTAAAGCTTGAGATCAAGTAGCCATCCCAAATTTAAAAGTATTTAAAATACGAACTGATCTAAAACATGGAAAAGAATGGTTCTATTTCCTATCTAGCGGGTTTATTTTTAGTTTATTTTTCCTTTCTATTTATTTATTGTTTGGTATGGAGGATACATGTTCCTACTCAATCTCATCGCATCGCTTTTCAACCACGCGAAAAATTTGAAGTAGAGCGCAGCCGGTTTGATTTGCCGTGTTTGAACTTTGCAAACAAGGAGGTAATACGAAAACAATGACCCTATTATATTGTATATGACTCACCAAACACTGCTATTGATATAAAACACATGGAAAGGTTCATTCTACTGCTTCAAATGGTGTTTCCTAAGCGGGCCCTCCGCGTCCTATCTCTAATATACATGCTTGTCATCTTCAGTCTCAAGTAACAGTTTTCTTTGACTACATGCTACATTTCGGACAGTCAGTTAATTACCCAGATAAATTCACCCCTTCCAAAATGGTGCAATACATTCAGTAATTATATCATGAGTTAATCAGGTGTTTTGGTTATTCATTCCATAAAACAAAAAGATAAACAACAACATAAGTTGCCACGAAAATGAAAAGTGTACTTTTAGCCGTTTCCCTTTGAATGAAAGTAAGAAGTCTAAGATAATTGCGGCATAGCCCACCAGTATCACACCTGATATACAACCTTTAGATAAACGTTCTACTACTGGCTAAATGTTTGGTCTTGGAGATAAGTCATCTCACCGTCAACAAGGTGAAATGAGGTGACCCATGAGAGGGAATAATTCACATTAATAATACAATGCGTGAAACGTCATACAAGGTACAAGGCTCTTGTACCGCAAAAATGAACAGTTTTAATACTTGTTGTGTTTTGTAACTAACTATTACGATGTAATTGTTCAGTTGGAAACTAATAACGAGTGCATTTTACTATCAAAGCTGATAAATTCAACATGGTACACTTCCCAAAGTGTCAGTACCAGTGGGGGAAGTGGATCAATGTGACAATATCTGATGGCTTATTTGTATGTTTAATAAAGTCTAAATATGTTAAGTTTATTGTTTAAATTATTCTATCGATAATGACCAGACACACATTGGAAAATTTCAGTATTTGCATGTTCTAAACAAACTTTCGTTAAATCCACTAAATTCACGCTATTAAAATAGGCAATGTTCCAACCTGCAAGACGGGTCTTGCTTGAAGTATTTTATGGAATCCCAATATTAACTTTAGATGCCAACTGAAGGGAGCAAACCCTTTTGAAAACCTCTTCGTAAATTTAGACTTCCATACAAACCTTATGCAGGAATCGACACTAAGTGTATGCAAATATGATACATCCGTATCGAATTGCGAACTTATTTACAAAAGGGAGTCAATTAGCGTTCTGACAGGTTATTTCAAACCTCTATAGTAGAATCGCTTTGTAACAATACATGCGCCTAATTAATTGAATTTATCTCCTATTTTTGGATATTTTGTTTATGTGCTTTTCATTTATATAGTTTATTTATATTCAAAAAAGCTATTTTGGCTTATTTTGATGGCTTTGAATGTCTTTCATATCATTATATTGAAATATCAATAGCATAACTATGGATAGTATAGGGGTAAGTGGATCAAGTAATATTTCAAAGGTCATTCGTACACCTCTCTGTGAGGTCCAAATGCAAAAATTTCATCATCATTTTAAGCATTATACTCCCACATTCGTTTTAAGGTCTGTATCCACATTAATCCGGACACCTTCAAATCATTGTAACTTTTGAAAGATTGCACGTAGGAATGAAAAATTTCACTGTGGTATAGCTGAGAGTCTATGATGAAAAAGACTATGATTGATGTTTACATTACATGTTTAGTATTCACGATGGTGACGAAAGAAAAACAAGTGCGCGAGCGAATTTTGTACGGCCGTACGGCAAATCCTGACTTGTCAGTACCGGACCTTGCAAAAATATTGGATTTGCCTAAATCCACTGTTCACGAAGTGCTCAAATCATTTTCGGAACGTTTGACGGTGGAGAGGAAACCGAGAAGTGACAAAAACATTGGACGCGCTGATCCTGTCATGGACCGAAGGGTGAAAAGGATATTTACAAAAAACCCAAATCTCTCCCTTCGAACGGTGGCTTGTAAAATAGGGATGTCGCCTGGTTTTGTCAAAAAATCAAAACAACGTTTGGGACTTAAGTCGTATAAAGTAAAAACAGTTCCAAATCGCAACGACAAACAGAACTTGGCTGCAATATCACGGGGTCGACGTTTGTACTGCGAATATTTGACGAAGTTTTCATGCGTTGTTATGGGAGATGAAACTTATGTCCTGGAGGATTTCAAGCAGCTTCCATGGCTGGCTTTTTCTTCTGCTATGACCAGAAATGCTACAGCTAAGCATTTCAGAACGAAGAAGGCATCAAAATTTCCCAAAAAATACCTTGTGTGGCAATCAATTTGTAAATCTTTCGTCACTACAGGTACAATCAACAAGGAGATCTATCAGAAATCATGCCAAATCAAGTGAACATTGTACCAAAAACCTCAAACCCGCCAAATTGCCCAGAGCTACGACCAATATTGGGCCCAGAGCTACGACCAGATATTGGGCTCTGATGAAGCGGAAGCTTTCTGAAAAGAAGCAAGGAATCAAAGACATCAAACACTTCCAGCAAATTTGGACAAAGACGGCTTCTACGATTTTTGAAGAATCTGTACAAACCCTAATGGACGGAGTTAAGCGCAAAGTTCGAAAATTTTATGCAAATACCGAATAACTATGTTTTGTCTTCACGAATTGTTAAAACACATCCCATGAATCTGAAGTAAACAACTACGACCGAAATATAATGCGAAATTTATGTTTTATTCATGTTTTGAGGCGTCCGCATTATTGCGGATACAGACCTTACATTGAACGCAAAACAATTTATGCATTTTTAAACCTAAATATCAAGTTAAAATTGAACTATGTAAAATCTTGTATCCACTTCCCCCGGTGTACCTTATCTGATTTTTGCAATAATAGTTTTTTTTTTGTTTCTTGCAAAGGCAGAGTCTTACTAAAAGTGGGATCCCTCTCATTAAACACGCGTACTTTTTTGTTAACTAATACGTATGCAAAATCTCTTTAATTCAGAACGCTGCTTTTTTTAGTTTTGATTCATGGTTATTATAGAACATAAGAAGACCGCTCATGCGATGACTTGTCAAGCCATTAATTTAATACCTTATGAGAACAAGCTTAAAATTTGATTTTTACGCTGTATCTTGAAGATGAGGTTATTAAAACAAAAGAATTGTTATCGTGTTTGTTTATATTTTCATTTTTTCTTTCTTTCATTTGAGTGCCATCAAATTTCCTAAAATAGATTGATACCAACCATTGAATTCCCTCTGATTTGCAGAAGTAAAGCTGTCGATTCCCTGCCTTGTGCAAGTGCTAATCTCACCCTACCACCACTTTTCTAATTCACTTGAAATGTTTTCACAGCTGCTACCACTGCTCGGTTTCTGCTGTTTTTAACTGCTATCCTTTCGGTTTTGCATTGCCAATGAGCCACCCAGCCATCCAACCATTTACCTAACCCTTTTTAAACTGCGAGCTGGTTGAGCCAAGTACTCTGTAGGGGAATGTGGTAAACAAGATGTGTGATGGTTGCTTGCAAAGTGTTCAATGGTATTAAGGTTCGTGGATTGGATAATCATGTTTTATTCAATAACTTTAATGTGAATTCATTGGTACAACATTCTGTTTGATTTGAACAAAAAAAATGGATGTGAAAAGCAGCATGTATTTTTCAAATCCTCAAAGTAAAATTTAAATAGTAAATTTGAATAGTAAATTATCTGTTGAAAGTAAAAAATAATAATCTCAAAACACAGTTAATGAAGATGTTTTTCTAAATGAGGCAACTTTTCATCGGACATATCGATTGCCATTTTTAAAAATTGTAAGAATTCAACAACCCTTTGTTGATGTGTATGTTATGTGATAATACATTAATGTGTATCCGAAAATTTCTGGTATGTAAATAAAGTCTGCCTTACGTTAAGATCATACTCCCCTATTCAGGGCAGGCAACGATGCGACACAAACCATTCAATAGAGGGACCACTGCTGGCAAAAGGTAGAATGCAATGCAGTATTATTTTTTTCACCTCTTCAGGACTCGTGAAAAATAATTTTCCATTTCGATTTCGCTTTTTCTTTATAAGCCAAATATTTATCACTCTCCTTCCAGTGCCAGTGGTTTTTGTGGTGCTGGGACCAATAGTAGTGAAGCGGTCTGATCCTGATTCCAAAGTCAGTTTAAATTCAAAACTATTCCACTGATGAATATTTGATTAGGTTTCTTTTTTTATTGCTCTTTATTTGAATACTACTCTATGGCTGCGTGCGGTGTCAAATTTTGCGCCCAGTAAAATGTCATTTCAAACTCTGCGGAACACGTTGCAAAAATAGATGCGACAGTCAATCGTCAGTTATTTATGTTTGGATCGATGCAGATTTCGGCAGCATCGGGTCTATTGATGTGAATTTTAACATTGACATATCCATTCGTTCGGTGAGAAATATCGGTCCAAAGTTGTGAAGTGCAACGAACTTGTTTCATGCTTGCTTACTACATCGCTAAGCTAATGAATAAGTTGTATTAAACACGACCTTCATTTCATACGTTGATTTTAGTACGAACAGTCATTAATTGAAAACAGCAAGACATGTAAACATATCCGTATACATGTCCATGTAATTAGATGGATTTTAGCACTTCTTATTGACTTGTTGAAAGCCAATAATTGCAAACAAACAAATTGATCCATGGTCACATGCTGCATCGCACCGCATAAGTAAATAAAATGCAACATCACCATCAGCTCGTTAGCACAAGTTGAAATAATGAATGGCATTCCTGTGCTCGTTAATAAACATCGAACTTCACTGCAAATAGACTTCAACCAGTTGGGAATGTAAATAACGATGCATTCTTTTGGAAGTGCTTCTAGTATTCTACTGTTTCCATAGCTCATGCCTAATTGTTTTCATTTGTAATCCATTCCATAAATGCTACTCCTGAAGCGGATGCTCTAAAAACAAATAACTTACGAAATTAGTCAAGCACAAATATGGAACACAAACATTCACAAATGAATTCCGGGTAGCAATACAAGAATTTCACTCCTGCATACCTTTAGACTTGACAGTATATAGTTAGTAGCAGACCCATATTGCGTTGATGGTAATTCTAATAATGGTTTCCACATTACACGCCCCTTCCTTATATCCTCTTCCCAGGTAGATTTTCGTCCTGGCGATCAAACACATTCAACTAGGCACAAGTAGGATTCTACATCCTCAGTAAACAGAGTGAACGCTTGACTTAGCTTAGGACCAACATCACCATCGTCATTAGCATAATTTTACTACACTCTCATTTGTGAGCCTCTGATTTCGGTAGACAGCGTTTTTCTTTGGTGAGAATGCTCAAACACAGCATTGCTGTGAAAGGTGAAATGGGACATAGGAAATTGGACAAGCTGCTTGATGTTGACGCTTCAATTGGTGATGTACTGGAAGATAGGTTAAAGTGTTGAGAAAAGTTATCCCTTTAGTAGCATATTGAGTGGAATGTTTCTTCTTTCATCGCATACAATTAAATCTCGGCTACATTGACAAGGGGACCTATTGTTTTGGAAAACACAAAATCAAGCGCAAATTCTCAAAACTTTTCAGTTTAAAAACCCCTAGTAGAAAGGATGCGACCCACCCAGTCACGCTTACCACTATACCACCGGCGCCGGGGAATGGGATATTTCATGTAAACTTAAGCCAGATAACGCTTGAATCTAGTCTGTTGTATGAAAGATTGCAAAAATTGTTGTATGGTGCATGAAAGATTGCAAACTATTTCGTTGTTTACGCTTCCTTTGGCTTGGAACTAAAGTAGGGAATATTTTACGCGCCTGTTAAAAGGCATTATTTTTTCTCTGTAAGAGTCCACAGACTGGTGCATTTTTAACCGCAGCGGCAGCGAATAATCGCTGCGACAAACTCGCCGCGAAATTGCGTTTACCGCGGCAGCAAATTTCGCCTTACCGTAGCAGCAATTTCGTTGCAGTGGCAATGTAGTGGATATAGTAGATGCAGGTTAAAATGCTTAAGGAGATGCAAACATTGGAAAAAAAATTCACAAATGACCTAGAAAATCTCAGGGCTATCTGTCGGTCTCCCGAATACTACGCAAAAACCATAAACGTGGTCCATTATGAAGTTCGTATCAGAACTCTGCGGTTTTTCTAAAGCATGTCTTAAAGCATCTTTGCAAACATTTACACTTGTGACCAGAAAACTGAACCTTCAAGGCCAAAAAGTGCCCCACACTGCTGATAAAATGGAAGGTGTTGAATCTGTTCAAGAGTTGACTAACATTTCAATTTGCGATGTGGTGAAGAAGACGGAGGTTTCCTTCTGGTTTGCGAAAAAAAAAAACAATAAAACGTGCCCGCCTTCACGTCTATAAGGTCATAGAGGCACCAAACCATGGTAGCCAACACCCAGACCAGGAAGCTATACCGAGAGTGGCTGACGAAACCGAGTTGCGTAGTGATGGACGATGAGACTTACATCAAGGCGGACACAAAGCAATTGCCGGGCTGGGAGTTTTTCGTTACCACATCACGGTTGGCCGTTCCTGAGGAGGCAAGGAAGAAGAAGGTAAACAAATCCACCATAAAGTTCCTGGTTTGGCAGGTTATCTGTGGGTGTGGAAAGATGAACCAGCCAAACATCACGACGGGTACCATGAATGGGCAAATCTACCGTGATGAGTGCCTCCAGAAACGCCTGCTGCCCTTCAATGGAGGCGAGACGCTATTTTGGCCTGATTTGGCATCCTGCCACTATGTGCGGACTGGTACAGAGATAACAATGTTGTTTTTTACTTCAACTTACCGAACTGAAGAAAATCCGACTTAAAATGGGGACCATTTTTGTGTGTCTCATTGTTTTCGAGTGCAGATTTCCTTCTAAACAACCATTATTTGAGTACATTTACACTTGTGATCTGGAAATTGAAACATCAGGGACACCGGCAAGTCTTCCAAACCGGTACAGCCGTGAAATTTTGCACTTTTATGAAACTGTTCTAAGGATTAAAGGATAAAAGGATTATAAAGGATAGATCGGTCAAAACTTGGTCGACTCAAATCTGACGTAGTTTTTTGAATCGTGCATTTAAAAAACTTAAACACCCCTCATTTTTTAGGTGTATGCTTACAGAGTGTTGACTCTGATTTGTTTTTGCCATTTTCTATTCCGTTGTCAAAATGGCGTTGATGCAAGAAGCGTACGAAAATTTTGCACGCGCATGAGCGCGCAATATTAAAATCATTGCCAAATCAACCGTGACGAATGTTATAAGTGTTCGGGGAACGCCTAACGACTGCCAGGAAGCCGGGATCAGGAGGAAACTAAAACCAGAAACCCGCAGCGACCGGAAGAATATCGGCCAGCATTTTCAAACGCAATCCCACTTTTTCCATCAGAGATATCGGAAACAAATTGGGAACGTCCCACACAACAGTGAAAAGAGCAATGAAACGAGTCAGACTGTCAACAAATTAGGTTACAGTGACACCAAATCGAGTTGATAAGCAAAACACAACAGCCAAAGGAAGAGCGCGTAAGTTGTACACGAGTTTGTTAACCAAGCTTGAATGCGTCGTAATGGACGATGAAACGTCAAGGCTGATTTCAAGCAGCTCCCAGGTCAAGAGTTTTATACGGCCACCGGAAAAGGAAAGGTTCAAGATAAGTTTAAGCAGAAAAAAATATCAAAGTTCCCGAAAAAAATACTTGGTTTGGCAGGCGATTTGCACCTGTGGGCTAAAAAGCGGAAGTTTCGTGACAACTGGCACTTTCAACCAAGATATTTATGTAAAGGAATGCTTGCTAAAACGCTTATTGCCATTCTTGAAGAAACATAGTTGTTTCGTGCTGTTTAGGCCAGACCTCCCTTCTTGCCACTACGAAAAAATGGCTCAGGAATGGTATACCGCCAATAGTGTGCAAATCGTACCGAAGGAAAACAAATCCTCCAGACACGCCGGGACTGCGTCCAATTGAAAAATATTGGGCAATATTAAAGAGTAACCTCAAGAGAACTAAAAAAAAAAAAACAGTTAGAAGTGAAAAACAGTTCAAGGCAAATTGTCGTTCAGCATCAAATGAGGTGGATATAACAGCGGTACAAAACTTGATGGAAGGTGTGAAACGTGAAGTACGACAGTTCGCATTTGGAAAATCGGGAGTCTAATCAAATGATTTTCCTGTGTTTTGTAGACGATGAAGTTCAGAAAAAATAAAGATTGATCTTTATATAATAAACTAATCAGTGTGCATTTAATCATGTTTGACCAATTTTTGACCGTACCATCCTTTATGGCAAAACACCTTTTACAAATATCGTAGCACATTGTCTCGTTTGCAAACAAATTATATTTCGAGAAATGTTTGCGCCGTCCGCACAATTTCGCTGATCACTCCTCTGTCTCCACTCGTGCCGATCGAACCGATTGTGCTACAGATCCCGAGCAGAAGACGACAACATATGAATACCTAATTTTAATCTTGATAGCAGGCCTTGGTATTAAAGAGCTCAGATTAAGAGGTAAAATACCTAAGCAAAATACCTAAGAATTGCAAGCAAAATATCTCTCGAATAACAAAACTTGTTTTTCGGATACCTGGGAATACCTGAGAGGTACTATTTTGGTATTGTCTTACCTCAATTTGGTGTTCGCATAACATAGTGGGAACAATTTTATGGTATTATCCTCATGTATTTTACCTCTTAATCTGAGCTCTTAAATACCAAGGCCAGTTATCAAGTTATTCGTTCCTGCTCGGGATGCGTCGCCCAACAAACATCGATGTTGAATAACTGTTTGTTCAATCAAATTTGGAGAAGTTGTTCAGCTTTTTCTTCTAGCAAGCTGAATAACTTCTCCAAATTTGTTTGAACAAGCAGTTATACGACACTGATGATTGTTGGGCAATTACGCCGATCTGGTGGTCTAGCTAGTTCGGTGAGGGTTATTCGCGCCGTCCGCGCACCTCACTTAACTCCGATCAAGTGGGTTTCGATCGATGGACCTTCGATCAATTAAGATGCGATCAATTTGGGTATGATCCCTTGGCTTTCGATAGTTTTGCCTATGTGACACGGAATTTTCTCCACAATTTTATTAATTTTGTAACGTATCTTCGTGAGCTTAGGTGTAGGTAGTTTGCTGGTGCTCAAGCAAGTGATCAGCCGAATTAGGCGGACAGTGCAAACATCTCTCACCGGATCGGCGTATTTGACGCATCGCAATCGGGACAATCGGCATGATTGGCGGGGAACGCATTGGAGTAAGGACCTCGTTCCAACGGACTAAGTTAACCAGCGTGCATCGACGGGCCCAACACTGACACCACGCACCTTAACCGTGAGTAGAGTGTATCGGTAGGGATTTAGATAGGGCTGTTAAGGACCGTTAGTTCAGAAAGTTAATAAAACGCCTTAAGCCCAATATCAGTTTTTGCTTTTTGGATTAATGTTATCATTTTCGGCAGAAAGGCTGAAAGGATTGAGAGAGCGAACAAAGTGTCTGGTCACAAAATCTCTGTAAAAAAAAGCTCCAGAAGGCAACCCAGAGAAGCAAAACAAAGTAACTTGTTGCTTCTGAGACACAAGTTCCACGTATTCTGGATAGCGTGTTAGATTGAATTATGTTGAAGTATTTTATTATACTACTATATTACCTTGAAAGTGCAATATATACAAGCTATTTGATTCTTCTATGTTTGTTTATACTGTATCATTCACATATTGAAAAAAAAAATTAGAGGTAGGTTATATCAGGGATACAACTGCGAGGTTCACGTAGGACCACGTTGGTGAATTGAAATAATGGTTTTATTTAATTTATAAATATCTTAGCACATACGATTTATTAATATTTTAATGTTTTTGCTTTGGCTCGTCCCTTCTTATGAATTTTGCATCATACTGCACTTTTGTGACCCTCTTCTGTCTAAGCTATGCTATTCAACGCTAGTATATCTTGCATTGCCTCCCATACCACAACCGCGTGGACTGTGACGGGTTGACAAAGCCCTGTTCGAACCACCAGCTGAGAGCCAGTGAATTCATTACGGTTAATCTCACGTGCTATATACTAGCGTTGATAGCATAGCCTTCAAAGAAGATAGGCACGAAAAAGCAGTACGAAGCAAAATTCGGGACGGACTTCAGTTATAAAATCAGAAACCGGCAACAAAGCAAAATAATTTTCAGCTGAGGGGTGTAGCTAGTGATGTATTAAACATGAAAACTAAATGAAATAAAAAGAAGACAGTTTGTTACCCATTTTTGAGGACCCAGAAAGGGGAAAACATATGTTCAACCTGTTTATAGGCAGATTTGTATGGGAGCAAACGTAGGTCATTTTTAAGTAAAAAATGAACTAAAGGGTGTACGAAATCAAATTGCGACACACACAAATATTCGACAAAATTCGCCCGTTCAACCAATCATCTTCAAACTTTCAGGGAGTAAAATAAAACATGTTGTAAATATTTTTCCATGTTTGTTTTATTCAATTACAATTCCATATCCAAATGCACGAAACTTTTTCTTTACACTACTCATAAGGTTCTGTACAACATTTGGACCAACTTTTTTTTTGCGTGGCAATCCTTCTGCACGAAATTGACCTCCTTAGCTTTGTACCACTCCAAAACCTCTTTCGAGTAATAGCACGAGGCTAAACCGGCCAGAAAACCGTACGACCATCGTGTGACCTCAGAAGAGGAAGTAGACGCTTTTGGAGGCATTTCTTTAGGTACACCTGCCCATTGACCGTTCCAGTTGTCACGAATGGGGTGCTCCGCTTTCCAAACGAGCCAATTGCTTGCCAAATCATATATTTTTTGGCCAACTTTGACATCTTCTGCTTTCTAACGTCCTCAGGGTGGTTTCGTCAACATCTGGGTGTAGAACTTCCGTGCACGTGTTTTACCTACCGTATTCTGCCGTTCATCGCGATTAGGCGCCTTTTGGACTTTGTACGTGTGTAGACCTTCACGTTTTTTCGCATCTTGCACGAAAGTCTTCGCCACATCTCGAACTGAACTGTTGGGATTCCTCTTGAAAGCTTGAACTACCCGCTTGTGATCCTTAACACTATACACTATAAAATTTCTTTGCGCCGCTGCTATTCTTCCGACTCCATCTTCCCAACATCTGCACATCTGCTAGTAAAACTTACACAGCGTAAACAAATACACATTGAACTAATTCCACCCAAAATTTCAAAAGAAAATACCCAACGGGTAAAAAGTTACAGCCATTCAAAAGTGGTGCAATTTGATTCCGTACAACCTTTACTTATACTGATAGTACTCAATTGAAATTTTCAAGCAAAAAATTTGTTAGTTTTTCTAATCAAATGGTGTATAAATAAAGTCATTCTGTTCAGACGAACGAGAGTAATACTGTTCAAAAACCTTACACTTTTGCGTAACGCTCTTATTTTTCAAAATTCTGAAATGACACCCGGTATCGAAAAGAGAAACGTAGTCCTACGTTAAAACAAAATTGATGTCACCCTGAAATAAGGTTTTCACTTTGAAAACTAACGTGAAATTATAAGTTATATTACAAGATGCCACATAGGGTATGTGTCCCTTGACTCAGCCTATTATGCAACGATCGATTACATTTTTTTATTATAACTCATAAAATTTTTAAGCTGCAAGCAAGATTCAACTAGTTATACACTTGCTCTGATATGTTTGATAAGACATTTAGTAGTATATATCACCATAAGTTACACAAGTGTTTTTATAAAGTCAGAAACTTGCAAGGGATATGGATTTAAGCCGGTCTATAAGCACCTAATTGGGTCTATTCATGGATGCAACTTCGACCCATTCGATGGATTTATTACTAAATGCAGCCTCCGTGCGTTTTTTTTTTCTTATTTTATTTATTAAGGCATTGCCAGCTGTATTTGCTTTACTTAACACACAATTTCACAAAACAAACTAAAATAAAACTGCTTCGAAACACTTAAGTGATGTTCATATATGATTTATCAGCCATTCATTGATGAAAACATTAGAATTCACTCTACAATGATTTTGTTCCACTTTAATAGCCTTTTTACTACGTTATTGATACAACAGGCCATAGTTGAGCACATAAAAAAATATATGTCCCCAACATTGAGTCTACGATATTCTTGTTAAATCATTGTTATTTTTGCTATGTGAACAGTAAGTTTGTAACGTGTAGCTATTTTCTGTATATTTAGACTGCATTACTCTGCAGATGACCGTGGAGATCATCTGTTCAGCTTAACCAGTGAAATCATAATGCCCCAAAAGTTCAAGAAATCAAAAATTACGCGGAAATGAACAACTATAAGTTGATAAATATTGTCTCAATTGTTTCGGATTACATTGGTCATCCTAATAGCAACATGATTTTGTTGATTATTATATTATGTTAATTAATGACATATTTGGCACATAGGCCGAATGACGGTGATAGGCAGCAGCAGCAATCCAAAAAAATAGGGCTCTGAAAACAATTTAAGTTATGTTCAAATTTACGTAACGCAAAAAGAGGTGGGGTAGCTTGACAATGCGTTTCATTCCATGTATTAGGTATAGGATAAGTGCGTGACGAGTGGCCGAAGATAATCAACAATATACCTTTTTGCATTACGTAACATTTGAACGGCCCGAATATTATTCAACATACAGAATGTGACAAAAATCTTTTTCAACACCCACGAATTTCTCCCAGAAGGACCATAATATCTTAATGCCAACAAAATATGTTTTGAAATCAATAATTTGAACCAAGAACATGAATGGTCCGAAGCACGATCAGCATGGTTCGAATCAGGGTCACATCTTCGCTGTACTTAGAATTAATATTTCAAATCATCAAAACATTATAATTTCCTACCAAGCCAAAAATTATAGTCATGTAAGATACTGCTTTCATACGTTCTAAATATTTGATAATAATCCTCAGAATTTTGTAGAAAACTTAGGATTAATTCAAAGATTACATGATAAATCATGAGAATGGTTCAAACCAAGATCAATCACTCTAATTTAATTTGAAATTATTGGATAATAAAGTTCTGTTAAGCAAACCAAGCTTAAGACTCCTCCCTTCAACTTTTCATCATATTATTGTGATCTATACAACCTGAAAACGATCTTAAGTAATCGGATTTACCGCCTTTAACTGTAGTTTTAAGATTCAGTTTTGAAAACTTAGTAAAGTTGATTCGACGGAGACTATTGGCGCTATTAGTAAACATACACGTTACGTTGAACTTTGAAATTGATTTGAATTTTACATAGTATTTTTTCACTTATAATGTAAAACAAAAGAACAAAAAGTTCTAATGTTTTTCAAAAACCGATATCAACAACGACAAAGAACAAAAATGCAATGTGCCGTTGATATTCTGAGTTGACTTGAAGAGGTATTTTTCAAGAAATATAGTCTTCGCCATATCATGCTGAGGATACCAATTTTTTTTTCCTGCATCCATTGACTGTTCGTCCAGTCCAAAAGACACAATACCAAAACAAGAAAACATCAAAACACTCTTTACTTCTAGTCTCAAACAATCTTCTGGGATTTCCTATGCTTCCACCGGGATGGAAACGTTTAAAAATTCATCCTCCGCGCCAGCGAAATGGAAAAGGGAAGTCAACAATCTAATGGGAAATAAATTATTTATAAATGGCAGTAATTATCTGCTCAACGTTGCTGCCGCTGTTTTCGTTCTGATATAAACCCCAGCTAACCTGTGCCTGGTATATATAGAAAATAGGACTACACAGACGTCGTAAAGGTAAACGTGATATGGCATGAAAACGCGCGCACCCACAATCCATCGTTTGGTATCAAAGCAAAACAACACCAACCCACATCATATGGCTTACAAAAGGTTCGAACACACCAACAAGGCTGTGTTTGCTTTCCGCAAAGCAGTGGGCCTTTATGCGAAACGTGACAGTGATCAGATTGTTGTAATAATAACTATATTAAAGCATGTCTTCAGCGACACACTTTACTCTAGTGCTCCGGTCGGAATAAGCTATTCGACAAATGAGTGCTTCCGAATTCCTTTTCACGCTGAATTGAACTTCACGCTTTAATCAATTCTCTCTCATCTCTAGGGTATCTGAATTTCCAACCCCTGAGTTGCCCTTGCCACCCATGCTGCTCTTTGCATATGTATGGATGCCTTTGTTAGCTCGAGCAGTTCTAGTGGTTTTCTGGACCAGAACCAAAAAAGGACCAGAAAATTTAATATCGATTTCTTACACCATGGTGTGCCTCGCTTATTAGAAAAATGTTCCAGTTAACGTTTTTGCTCTCCTTCTGGTATACACAACAACTTCGAACAACAGGTTGGAAAGTTTTGTGTTGTATGGAGAAAATGAATGGTCCATGAAACACCAGAGGTGTATGGAAGGGTGCGTATAATAGACCCTTCTGGAATGGAATCTCAAATAAAACACATCAATACTGGATGTAGAATTTTATTCATATTTCGTGTTATTGATAAGTGAGTGACAATCATATGAGAATTAAACGAATGGTTTTCGGTAGGATTAGTTCTTATATATTTAATTAAGATGTAAATGGCGGTAAATGTTACGTATAACCCATATAAAAAAACTCGTTATATTTTTTTTTTAAATCGACCTTCAAACACCTCTGACTAGAGCGATTTCTATAGCTACCGATAGCAAAAGTCAAAAGGAAGTAAGAATGTGGAAAATTGGAATCCTTTAGTGGGAGGGTATATTTAATATCCAATCATTGGAAAATGACTGATTGAACAAGCTTCATCCAGGCAAAGATGAGCCAGAAGTTTATTCTGCATCAAACTAAGAAGAAGGGGCGCAAGAAGAAAAAGCACCAGCTGAATCAATGTGATTGAATAAATCAAAATCCGGTACCTTCTCCCAAACCACTCAACATGTTGGAATGGACCCTTGAATCTGCACTGCAGGTATTGGAATGGTTAACAAAATTTCACGTTCGGTGTGCTATTTGGTTTATTCCTAGCCATGATGATGCATAGTCTCCTCGGTATGACGAGGCATAGCTACAACGTATGTAATTATTAAACGAAAATATCAACTTTTGACGTTGTATCACCTATCAATATAACGGTTTCAGAACACCTGAATGAATTGATTAGAATTGATTGGAAACTTGAAGATTTCAACTGTCAAAAATACATTCAGTTTCAATATGTTACATAAGCGCAAATAAGTAGAAAACTTGTTACGTACCAGCCTTCGTGGAAAAGGGAAAGTTATGTGCGATTGCCTCAGCTAGGATAACCTTTCAAATAGCTACCTTTCTCATCCTCTTATTTTAAGGGATTGCAAAGGTTAACTATGCTTAAGGTTTATCCGGTGCTTCGAGGTTCAACATTTTTACGCCGAATATTTGAAGGTGAAATGGGTTCAACAGCCACATTTGGACATTATGTTGAAAAAGGAAAAGGCAGATTACAAGAGGTTAGTGCACATTTATTTTGGTTGGGATTTGAGATCTACGGGTTCCAAATGGGATCCTACAGTCGTGAAAAATGTATCTGGTAGAATGTTTCCATAAAATACAGTAAGCTATTTAGCATGATTGCTTATAAATGTAAGTCGATGTTAATGGAAATATTCAACCCAACAGTAACCAAGCCGTGATTAATTTTTAAGAATTAAAGGTATGGTATGGAAAACATGAGCCACATAATTTTTCAAAGTATTCAAAATAATCAATTACGTTCATTCGAAAACAGGAACTCTTCTTGTTGTGGAACTCTATCAACAACAAGCAATATTTGTATTTATGATGTTTCGGCTGCAAATGTGAGTTTTATATATGTAGTTAGTTTGCGAAGACAAGCTATTTTTATTGAGATGGTACATATAAACAAAATGATAGAATCTGTGTACATAAAAGACACCATATATTATTTAAAAAAAATTCTAACAAGACCAAAGACTATTCAAATGTTGTCATTCAGAGCTAGTTATTAGTTTTGTGGGAGAAGGTGTTTTATATTTAATGAGACGTGGTATGCTTTTGACGTAGGACTACGTCTGTGTTTTCAATACTGGGGTACACGTTCGAATTGCGAAAATTTGGAGCGTCACGAAAAATATATAGGTTTTGAACGTTAATAACTAAGTCATTCCACGATTGATTTCCAAAATGTTTTCACCAATTGATCGGAACATTTTCTACGCTTCGATTTAAATATTTCAAACTATTGATTTTTAACATGCAACTAATAAAATTAACGCAAATATGAAGTGATGTCTTATAATATCGATTGTTCAGAGTAAATTTACCAAATGCATAGTACTTTCCGCGCACAGACTTCATATTTAAGTAAGGAACGTCTCCTAGGCAGCCATGAATGTTATATAAGGGGTACACCTTCGCATTTTGATTTAGTTTTCCGGCGGTCGTGGAGCTGTGCAGAGTAGGCACTGCAGTTGGATCGTAGTTGGCGGCAACACTGACGAGCAGTCGCTGCCCAGAGAGGCGTTGGTGCAGTTGGCTGTTGTTGCCGATGCTCCCGTCAACTTCGCTGCGAGAAAGATGGCTGCTGAAGCCTACTAGTTGGCGGGAAAAAGCCGCCCGTGACAACGAGACAAGAATCAATCATCCCACGTCACCTGCAGATGGCCACCTGCAATGAAGAGATGAACCAAGAAAGAAAGTCCAAGTTCAATCGCGAACTAATTCTCCCCCGTCAACTAAATCCGTCCTTTTCAGGACGACCAACTTAGTTTGCCAACTAAAGAGTTTATTCGGTTGAAATTTTCTCTTGTGCTGTTTGAATTACCGCGCCCCGGTTGAACATAGCATTCATTAAACGTCGGGTCCCTTAGTAAATGACAAAGAACGTTGAACAACCAACGTACGGAATTCGAGTCGAATTGCGTCACTTCAGACCGACCATGTGGTTGATTTCGTTGTAGTTCCTAGCTATGCATAGCGGATTAGTTGCTGGTGGTGGCAAGCAAATTAGGAAAGGTTCGGTGAAGAAAATCATCCGTATGGCGTGTAATAATTAAAACTAATTATTGTGGCGCAATAATTGAAGTTCGTCCCCTTTGATGCAATTTGTAACACTTTGCCTACGTAGGATTCGCCTTCTTTCGTGCACTAGCATCCGATGCTTTTACCTAATAGCTTTTAGCAGAACATTTTGATTCAGTCTTACGACAGTCGTTAAGCTGTGCAGTGGCTGTAGGATCGCAGTAGGCGGCGGCGAGCAGTCGCTGCCCAGAGAGGCGTTGGTGCAGTTGGCTGTTGTTGCCGATGTTACCATCAACCTCGCTGCGAGAAAGATGGCTGCTGAAGCCTACTAGTTGGCGGGAAAAAGCCACCCGTGACAACGAGACAAGAATCAATCATCCCACGTCACCTGCAATGAAGAGGAGATGAACCAAGAAAGAAAGTGTTTCTCCCCCGTCAACTAAATCCGTCCTTTTCAGGACGACCAAATTAGTTTGCCAACTAAAGAGTTTATTTGGTTGAAATTTTCTCTTGTGAAATTTCCATTACCGCGCCCCGGCTGAACATGACATTGCTTTAAACGCCGCGTCCCGGAGTAAATGGCAAAGCGCGTTGAACAACAAATAATCCAACAGATCCATAAATATCTTCTAGGCGTTAGAAATAGTGTCCCTCTCAACCATCGTAGAAAATTCAACCGGGCCGTATCATAATTAAGATCCACCAAATGCTTTCTAAAGAGCCTACAATACAATTTTCTTGGCCCTTTTCAGAACTGACTTAAATCAATTAGCGGATGGCCCTGACGTGTATGGGAATTCGATTGCTACGTAGTCCTACGTCACCTTTGCGCACAACCCCATTGGGCTATACCTTGTAGTTTTTTTAATTATAGAAGACCCATTTATTTGATTTACCAAACTACGTTAATATTTGTAAGCATTAAGCTTCTAAGATCATCGTGCAATAATTAAATATAGAATTTCAGAAAAATTAAAAGCAGATCAAAAAGTTGCGTTTTTTTACGTTTACGGCAAAGTTAGGGTGTTGAAAAGCACCTTTCGAATTACTTTATGATTGTTATTTTGGTATTCTCCGAAACGCGGTATATCGATCTATGATGATGTTGCTTTTAAGAAGGAGATAATTTCTAATCACCACGAGGCACGTGGAGTGAACCGTTGACCTACCCCGCATTGGGGATGTGTGGCAAAGCATTGTATGCTTGCTTCGAAAATACTACTTTACAAATGCCCTATGCTCAATTTTAAACTTCTTCTATTCAATTTTCACAGCCTGACGTACTCTGACGGAACTATCAATCAATCAATCAATCAATATTCGAGGTGATGAGAAATTATCTCCTTCTTAAAAACAACATCAACATTTTTCGAATTATTTTTTCAAATCCTTAAGTCCAAAGTCCTTAAATGAACGATGTATTTCCACGACAACATCCTTCGAGAAACGCGCTTGAAACATGAAACAACAGTCAAGCATCTGGGAGTAATGCTCGACTCCAAACTGTCATTCAAGAACCACATTTCTTAGATTGTTTCCAAGTCCTCGTCATAGCTAGGGCTCACCTTCCGCTTCGCAAAAAAACTTCAACGACGTTTATTGTTTGAAGGCACTATAGTGCTCTTTGGTTCGTCTTTTTCTTGTAGTATTGAGCCGTTCCTGTGAGGCGTATGGTGGCCAAAGCGTATTTCGTTGGTGACCTCCTTCAGGGAAACATCGATTGTTCCACTTTACTTGGACAATTTTTCTTACAATCTTTCTTCGTAAATCGGCACTCAAGGACTAACTACGGCAAACACGAGCCTGTGCTATGCATTAACAGCTGCTATAACGTGTTTGATTATAATGTATCCCATGAGGTTAAGAAGCCTTGTTTCCGAAAATTTCGGTGTGAATTTTTGTATGTTTTGTAGTTTCATCTAATTTTCCAATACGGTTTAACATTTTTATCTGTTGACATATCAATTAATTAATTACTAAACTGTGATAATGAATCAATTTTACTTCCAGTCATAGGCGAGAAGAACACATTACTATTTCTATTCGACAACATTTCAAACTTTGGCCTACATC
Source organism: Aedes koreicus (assembly GCA_024533555.2). Classification (NCBI taxonomy): domain Eukaryota; kingdom Metazoa; phylum Arthropoda; class Insecta; order Diptera; family Culicidae; genus Aedes; species Aedes koreicus. Next base: position 858,354 of record JAHHFK020000940.1, on the reverse strand, counting down.
AAATTAATCATGTAAAAAATCAACAACATGCGTATTTAGATCTTCTTTTTACCAATTGTACAGCAGACTTCTGTGTATATACATAGTTATCGCCTTAATGGAAGAATGAAGTATTTCACACAACAATTGAATACTAAATCTTCGAACATAATGCTTCTTCTCATAGCGACTGGGAATACGAGGTTTTACTGGAATACCATAATGCAAATTCTGAAGAAGCTAAACGTAGAATATTCACAATTAATTGGCAGAATATAATGCTAATGAAGTACGGCACTGAAGCAGAAAATTTCATTTAAATATTTAAAACCTAAACCTAAGAAGAAGCCGCATACCAAATAGCAAAATCATCTTCCGCTTCGCAAAAAAACTTCAAAGACGTTTATTGTCTGAAGGCACTAAACTGCTCTTTGGTTCGTCCTTTTTTGGAATACTGTGCTGTCGTTTGGCCCCCTTTCTACCAAAATGCAGTCCAGAGGATCGAAGCCGTTCAGCGGAGGTTTATACGCTTTGCTTTGCGACATCTTCGTTGGCAAGACCCTCGCAGATTGCCAAGTTATGAAAGTCGGTGTAAGCTCATCATCCTGGAATTGTTGGAAGGAAGGCGTATGGTGGCCAAAGCGTATTTCGTTGGTGACCTCCTTCAGGGAAACATCGACTGTTCCTCTTTACTTGGTCTCTTGAACATCAACACGAAACCTACGACGACGAAACCTACGTTTACAATCTTTCTTTATAAACCGGCACTCAAGGACCAACTACGGCAAACACGAACCTGTGCTTAGCATGTGTCGCGTTTTCAACGGCTGCTATAACGTTAAATTTTAATGTATCCCGTGATGTTAATAAGCGTTGTTTCCGAAGATTTATGTGTTAGTTATTGTATGTTATTTAGTGTTATCTCGTTGTCATTGGGATAAACATTTTTATCTGTTGATGAATAAATAAATAATAATAATAATAAAATGGCCAGTGTAGTTCAACCCACAACTGATACATTGGAAGAACAAAAAAACAGAAAGCACATAAACTATACAAAATGGAAAACACTATCGCTAATTTGAGGAACTATATGAGACCAACTCAACACAGCCATTAATTCAGCATATGTAGAGTATAATCGTAAGGTCGAAAATGAAGTCAAATCGTGTACTTAGACCTTTTTCAATAACGTAAAAACGAAACAGAAAAATAACAATTTTCCCTCAGGAATGCATTACATTTCCTGCCTTTGGCAAAATTCTTACAGGAGATATGCACCAAATTTTCCGAAGAAGATTGCTACCGCCATTTTTTGCATTCATTCCAGAATTTTCTAACAACATATTTGTCAATCAACTTTCACAGCACGAAATCTTCCAAGCACTTAAAATCCTGCATGCATCTCAAGGAACAGGACCTGATGGTATTGCACCCGTATATTTGAAGAATCTTGCAGAAGAATTGGCCCTTGCGCCTTTTTAATATGTCTTTAAAAAATGGAAAATTCCATGAAATTTGTAAATCTTTATATTTGAAATCAAATCAGGCACGAAATATGACATTCGCAACTAACGTGGTATTGCCATTGTCTATTGCATTTAAAAAAAAAATTGAATCAATCTTAAACGACAAAACTTTTCAGCAAGTTAAGAACCAAATCAAAAGCAAGCAGCACTTTCAGCTACCACTAATCGTCTAGAATTTATAACATTCATTCTTAACTCAATGAATGTAAGTAAAACATTGTAACCTCTGAATGTACTCTACATTTGCTTGACGAAATAGATAAATAAATTATTGAAGAAAATGAAAACAAAAACCGAAAGAAAGGTCGCTGACACCATGCAAGGCGTCTTTTTATCCGCGTTCGGGGAAGTGCTTCCACATCGTGAAGTTATGTGGAGCAAAAGCAACGAAAGCAAAGCATACCGCTCGGTCTGCCCGTGTGCTAACAGCGTAAAACATCGACTCGTGGGTCTTCTCCATTGAAGGAGGAGAAGCGCATTTTGCCTACAAGGAACAGCAACAAACCTGCCGCTACTGCAAAGAGCAGGCAAACTCGGGCAATTCATGTGTCCTGAACAAGAACATCTCGTCGATCAACATCGGCACCATCACGAACCCTACCAAACTAAATGCGCTACGAACGTTAATCAACATCCAAAGCCTCGATATAGTGTGTCTACGTCACAGGAGATAGGAGGGTGATAGTTTTCCTTGCCACACGGGAATGGGTGCAGCTATTGGTCTGAAGGAACACATCCAGGCCACTCACGTCGAGAGAAGTTTGGATAGCCATTTGATTGCGATGCGACTGCTAGACACGATGATTTGCAATGTGTACACTTTCTCCGGCTCTTCGCAACTCGCAACGTTGGAGAGTTTTTTTTTCTTCAATGGAACCCTTGCGTACTACCTCCGCCTCAACACTCAACACGTCATGCTGACTGGCGACTTTAATTGCGTACTTCGACCCTGGATTCGAGTAGTCCAAATACGAGCCCCACCTTTAAAACAGCTATCCAACAGCAGCTCCACAATGTATTCGAAAAACTATGTCCACGTGGTTCTGGTTTCACGCACGTCTGCCTCAACACACAATCGCGCCGCGATCGCATCTACGAGAGCAGCTGTCTAATACGAGCAGCGAAAACCTATGTCTGGCCACAAAGCGTTAACGCCTCAACTTTGCCTCCCCCATCTCGGACACGAGCATGGCCGTGGTTTTTGGTACCTTCGACCCCACCTTCTGATCGATGAAAACGTTGCGGAGTTCCGATATAAGTGGCAATATTGGACCCGGCAGCGTAGGAACTATGGATCATGAATCGAATGGTGGAGTTCGTTTGAAAACCCGAAAATCAAATCATTCTTCAAGTGGAAATTTCGAATCGTCTAAAATAAGCACAAGCAGCTTGGACGTCATCCCCCGAGAGTTAAACCTGATGCAAAATGAGGTACTGTGCGGAAATTTCACACCACAGTTTGTGGAAGGCATTATAGTCTTAGTCAAGATGAGAGACATCGACCGGACGGCACACTCATAAAGGCCCGTCTCACTACTCAACTGCGCCTACAAACTCTTCTCCCGCATTCTCAAAACCCAGCTGGAGCGAGTCATGCGAGAACATCATATCTTGAGTGACAGGCAGAAATGTGCGAGCTCGGAGCGCAACATCTTTCAAGACAGTCTTGCTCTAAAAGATCGCATTGCCTATTTCCGCCTCTCAGCGAAAAACTTCTCAGTTACGACTACATACAGGCATTCAATAGAGTGCCATACACGTATACATTCGCAAAAATGACTGAACTTGGGCTCAACCCGAATCTCATCACTTTACTTGCATTCATTGCCAGCCGATCCACCTCACGACCAGGGATGCCAGATATACCGACATGTCTGTATTTATACAGACATTTCATCATGCATACAGACATCATACAGATTACATACATTATACAGACATTTGGAAAATGTTACAGACATATACAGACATTCATTTCGGCGAACTTCTAGATTTAAAAAAACATGTCGATAGGGAAAGTCACATATGTCTTCTTCTTTAGTATGCTTTCACAATTAGCTTATTGCTTGCTCTCAGCCAGACCGGGAATCGAACCCAACCACCTCCAGCATGGTGTTGCTTTGTAGCTGCGCCTTTACCGACTGAGCTAAGGGAGGTTCCAAGGGAGTCACATACGTCACAGTAAGCAAATTATTGACAGTCCGAAGTTGGACCATTTTGTTGGTGAAAAAAAAACAGTGAGGGGTGTGTAGAAGTACACGTATGTGCCTGACTGTTTTATAAGGCTGTTTTCACTGATTTGACCCTTGTCTAAGACGTAGCACTAGAACGAACTGAAAATACGGCCATCATGACGAATCGCATCACCAAGAATTGGTGGCAATGATGCGGTCCAAACCATTTAGTCTTATAATCGATGAGTCAATTGGTCTTAGTAGTGAGGACTTTCTATTGGAATGGCAATGAACTGTCAATACGAGATTCTTTTAATCACATACTCGAGCTTGCTAAGGCGGATGCTACTACGATACATAGTGCCATTGTTACTAAGTTTAATGAAGACTTTGATTTTGTACAAAAAGCAGCTCAAAGCTTATTTTGAGCTTGCTCCAGAGCATTAACGGTAAAATATGAAGTTTGCGGTTGTTTGTTCCTTTCTTGCTCCGATTCGTGCTTCTAATATCGCGAGGTGGTATTGTTTGACAAAGAATTGTGCAGCGTTTCTCCTAACAGCTGGCAGAAAAACGTCAAGGCCAAGTAGAAAGAGGATAACAAACAAAGAGAAAAGTAGAAAGAGAATGAGAGATAGAGAGACAGAGTTATTTTGTTTTTTTTTCCACACCAAGCAATTTATTGTTTACGCTCAACTTGATTGTAAAATAAACACGGGCCGATTGAACAAACCACACTTTTTACTTCACTTTAAAAAAAAAACACTTTTGCGAGCGTGTTAGTAGAACGATTTTAATTGAAAAATTAGGAAAATTTAAATTAACACTTAACTTGAATCACTTTTTCTAAAAAAATTAAAAACTGAAACAGTTTTAGTGATGCTTAGTTTAAAACAGTGTTTCAGATTTTTTTTTTTTTTTTAAAGTGATCAATTGAAGTGTTAATTTAAATTTTCCTAGTATTTTAATTCAACCAAACTTTGTTTGCATATTTTTATATGTAGATCTTTGTTTATTTATAAACGAGCTAAATGATAAATTTATTAGCAAGATTAGTTGGTCAGTTTCACATTTAAGTTCACCAAACATTATCAAAGTATTTTTTGGGATTTAGGTGAGATCTTGAACATAATAAAAGCGTATGATAACTCAAGTTTTACCCCTATTTAGTCTATGTGAACAGCACATATTACACTTTATACCCCATAAACGCTTTGGAGTGCCATTTTTACTTCTCCAATCCCTTCATGGGCAGCGCACATTTCTGACGCCGAAAGGAAAAGCCACTCGCACGATGGCAGTGCCTTTTTGTGTAATTATGTAAATTAACATGTCTGCCTTTGCAGATTCATTCTATCACGAAGCCAGGATCACAGTTTCACACATGCAGATTGTGTGCACACTAGGCGTCAGCGGACGTCATCATCGTCATTGTTGCCAACAGCTTCGTCCGTTGTGTTATTCGTGTATGCATCTTTTCTTTCTTCCATATGCAAATATGTGACGAAAGTATCTCGTTGCCGTTACTGCATATCAAGGACAAGTTTAGCTAAGTACCACCACGATTTTTGAGGATGTCTTTAGGAGCTATTTAGCATATAAATAAGCTTTTCCTTTTTTAGCGCTGGAACGGTGTAATGCAGAAGAATTAACATACAACAAACGGTGGCGTAAAGTGCTTCGCAAGAGAAGAATGAATGGATTAAATAGTATCAACGTAAGTCAGCAGTTCAGTTCCCTTAATACAAACGTAAAACGCGTCGACCTTTTCATAAAGAATTAGCTTCCATTTAAACTATCTATGTCTACGCTTTTGATAAGAAACTTTCTGGTATAGGTGCACTTCTGCAGTAAAAATGTGAGAGTATTCAATGTTAATCAATTCATCAATCAAAATGAACATTTTCATTGTATAAGAAAATGTAAAAAAAAAACAATTCCGAAGATACACTTATTACTTAGATTTGGTTGTAGCATGGTTGCTACCTGGGTACCGTAAGCCAACTTGCACCAATATTCGTTTTTCATAAAAGACGAGATCATCCAGTATTTCATCAGAAAAAAAAATATGTTATCGTTATTGTTATCTATTGGCACAGAAAACAGACATTCTGGCTCGAACATTTTCCCAATTCACAGTGTATTTTCTTAAAACCAAGATGTTCGAACATCAGCGCTGCCTAGTCTAGGTTCCACCAAACTAAAAATTGACAGACAGTCAACGACTGTCAAATCTCGAAGGTGCGCAGGGGAGCCATTAACATACGATTTACCAAAACTGGCATAAAATAGCAGTTACAGAAATTTCCTCCAGCTTGGATGCCTGTTTTTTGTGCTATTGGATTTATTATAGCTTGAATCAAATTAAGAGTTTAATGAAGTGCTGGGTATCCTTTTACTTTAATCCTTAATGCTCGACGCCTGATAAAACTTTGACGTTTGTTCTTATTGCAAAAAAAAAATTAAAATTAAAAAAATAGGTTGATTCAAGCCAAAAATCAACAAAAAGTTACAAGCCAACATTTTACCGAACTGTTAATCTCTTGTTGTCCGTGAGAAACCATAAATATATATTTGTTAATAATTGAAGGGGAAGATTAATTTTGTTCTGATTTATTTTCACAATTCCATTAAAAATTTCAAACATATCACACATATATAATTCTGGTTACCCAGTCTAATCGTGAGGCCAGGACTCAAAAGTAACCACAAACCGTGTTTCACGGCTGATCATTCCAAGGAGAAATTGAATGACTTGGAGAGCTTGATGGCTCAATTAAGAAAGCATACACTTATATTTTTATTTTTTTTAAACAACGAAGTGAATCAAATAATAGCAAATACCGTTACAATCCCTTGAGAAATATTTCAAAAATACATCGTTAAATCCCGAGCAGGAACGAATAACTTGATAACTGGCCTTTGTATTTAAGAGCCCTGCATAAGAGTCAAAATACCTGAGGATAATACCATAAAAATGTTCCAACAATGTTATGCGCATACCAAATTGAGGTAAGACAATACCATAATAGTACCTCTCAGGTATTCCCAGGTATCCTAAATAACAAGTTTTGTTATTCGAGAGATATTTTGCTTGTAGTTCTTGAATATTTTGCTTACGTATTTTACCTCTCATGCTGTGCTCTTAAATACCAAGGCCGGTTATCAAAATTAGGTATTCATAAGTTATTTTCTCTGTTTTCTTTAAGTTGTAAGAACACCATCTGGTGATTAAATTCTGGACTAATAAATGCATCACGTCAAAGGTTCATAGAATAACTTTAGTGAAAATCGTATTTTAATACCTTATGTCATAAACTATCACCTAAGGTTTGTAACGAAAATAAACTGGTAACGCTTATGATGCGCTCACACATATACGCGTAAGATTATCAGTCTGAGCCTACTTAAATTTGATGCGTTCATCTGTCAACAACTTGATCAGCTCCTGCACATTCGGTAAACAGTGGTCGTTTTCGAGATGCTGCGAATCGAAAAGAGTTTTCAAATTCAAGTAGTGGCAAGTGGCTTCGTGAGAAGGATGTCTTGATTAATAAAATTGCAAAACGTACCGAAATTCATCACGATAGCGTAACATCTATCATCAACAAGTTCGGGGAACACAACTCGTTCAATGAGCTTTCAAGAAGAAGAAGAAAACCAAATCCAGCTGACCCAAAAGCCAAAGACTCAAAGAGCCAGAAAGTTATACAGCCGAGTTTTGAAACCATCGTCTGCCTCTCGTTTTGATTGATGACGAAACATATGTAAAAGAGGGCTCCAGATTACTACCAGGACCTCAATTTTACACCAAGATCATCGGCGAAGATGTGGCATGTCCAGAAAGTCGTACGAGCTTTCTCGTTTGTCAGGCAATTTGTTTCTGCAGATCCAAGTCATCGATTTTCTACACTAAAGGTGTAGAAGTGTCGAAGTCTATCGTACTGAGTGTTTGCAAAAAGGTATGCTTCTGGTATTCAAACAGCACAAGGTCCCGTCTTTGTTTTGGCGTGATTTGGCGTTTGCCTATTACGCCAAAGCCACAATACAAAGGATGCAATAAAATGAAGTAGATTTCATTGAGAAAAGCATCAATCCTCCCAATTGTCCACAGCTTTGTCCAATTGCACGCTACTGGGCTATCGTCAAGCGCAACTTTAAGAAGAGTGGTTAGGAGTGTAAGACCACGGAAAGGTTCAAAAAGAATTGGTCTGTGGCTTCCAGAAAATGAGGCAAAACCTCATGAGTGGAGTCTATTCCAAAATCAGAAAATTTTGGAAATAAAGTTGTGATCATTATTTTTTTTTTGTATGAGCTAAAAGAGCAAGACATGAATAAAATGATACAGATGTTTTAAATTTTGTTTTGCTTTTTTATGTCATGTTGTCAGTGTTGGTGATGGCCGAAAAAATCGGCGAAAATTATTTATTGTTATCCGTGCCTGAGACAACCGCATCGATAAATGTTTTGGCAAAGGCATCATACGCTGGAACTCAGTGAGTGAACAAGATTAGACGTTTGTAAATTACTTCATTCCACCACGCAAGTCGAATGGACAACAGGGGTGGCATTATGTAGCTCGAAACGAACGACTGTTTGTTACACAATTAATTTTATAAAGTCCGAAACTTTCAAGGAGTATGGATGTAATATCGGTCTGTAAGCACCAAATTGGGTCTATTTATGGATGCAACTTCGTTCCATTCTATAGACTTGTTATTAAATGTTGACAACGTACGGTTTTTTTTTTTCTGATTTTATGATATAAGGTGTTGTCAGCTGTATTCGCTATACCCAACGAAAAAATTCTCAAAACAAAATATTATAAAAATGCTTAGAAACACTTAAATGATTTTAACATATGATTTCTCAGCCATTCCATAATCAAAACATTATAATTCACTCTACACAGATTTTGTTCCGTGTGTTCGTTTTTAGATGAGCCATTTGAAAAACATTTAACCAAAACTAACATATTTTTTTTTTTTAAATTTTACCTATAACAACATTTTTATTACGCTTTGTATACAACAGGCCATAGTTCAGAACATATAATAGAATATGTTTCTAACATTGAGTCTATGGTTTTTCTAGTTAAATCATTGTTATTTAGCAATGTGAACAGTTAGTTTAGAACGTGCGAATATTTTCTGTACATCTTTGCTGTATTACTTGGTCTATTGGTTTAATTTAGCCAAATTTAGGTCATTTTAAGATGTGTAGATAATATGTTCAGCTTAACCTGTCAAAACATAGTGTCTCAAAAGGAGAGGCAAACGTAAATTACGCGGAAGTGAACAACTATAAATTGATTAATAATGTCTCAATTGCTTTGAAATAAATCGGTCATCCTGATAGCAAAACAATGTTGTTGATTATCGCCTAATTAATGACATATTTACGCAGAATGAAGGAGCTAGGCTAACATTACATCCCTTTACCCTATGTAACGTCTGAGAAAAAAATCAGCCTACTCAAATAGATTTATTTTTTATTTTCCTGTCACACGTATCCGATAAGTCACCCCCCCACCCAATACCACCAACCCAAAGGGTAAATATCCATATCGCCGCAACAACATTCTTTTGGTTTCTGTTTCAACAGAATGCATACATTTTTTATTTGTATGACATGGAAAATCTTCTTTACCGGACAGGGAATCCACTGCATTCTTTTGGTAATACCGTACCACTACCAACTAAGTAACCTGTGCCACCTCAGTATCTACCAAAAACAGAATATACTGGCCAAAGGAACACATGTCACTTTCTATTACAATTTGGCGTTAAGTTGCTACATATATTTCTGTTTTTCCCGCTGCATTTACTAGTTATACTGTGCTTTGCGGCTTCCGATTGATTTTTGCTTTGAACGCACACCACACAATCACCAAGTGATCCGATCGGAAGCTTCGAGCACTAGTACTCAATAAAATCAGGAAACGAAAATGAATCACCAACAGAAGCCAACGAATGAATCAATACAAGCAAGCAGGGATGAACACGCATACAATTGACAGGCGACAAAGTTCATGCTTTGTTCATTCAATGTTTACCTTGCCCCATCATTTTTCTGTTTGAGAGGTTGAGCAGAACTTCTCATTATGTGCGTTTATTGAATTAGAAAGGAGCGTGCAACGAATGATTTTTGATACAATTAGAACCATCATTTCATGCTGTGAGAATTAATGTGTTGCCAGTTAGTTTTCAATACAGTTCTTATTTGAAGTACTGTGCTATTTATGGTCTATATCCACAATAATTCAGACACCTTAAAACTGTTGTAAAATAAAAATTTAGCATTCCATTGCATTTCTAGTTGTTTATTTCAGATTCATGGGATTTGATTTGACAATTTACGAAGTCAAAACATAGTTATTCAGTATTTATTTTCTATTCATCCTTCCGTTAGGGTTTGTACAGACCATGGTGGCCGTCTTTGTCCAAATTTGATGCAAGTGTTTGATATCTTTGATTCCTTGTTTCTTTCCAGAAAGTTTCCACTTCATCAGAGCCCAATATCTCAAGAAATCTGGACAATTTTACGAATTTGCGGTTTATCGCTTAATATTCACTTAATTTGCTTCGTTCCACTCCATCACAGTTTAATAAGAACGGGTTGATGTCAAATCGGGCCAGAACAAATGGATTTCTCTATGGTTTTTGATTTTAAGGTAGCCATCGCTTATGCAGGAACTCTTTTAAGTTTATCTTCTAGTTGATTGTGCTAGTAGTACGAAAGATTTATTCCTTATGCCACACGTGAAAATTGTTTGCCCAACGAGGTATTTCTTAGGAAATTTCAATTCCTTATTCGTCTGAAAATGCTCAGCAGTCTGCTGAATAGAAGCAGAATAGAAAACTAGCCCTGGAAGCTGATAGAAATCCCCAGAACATAAGTTTCATCGCCCATAACAATGCATGAAAACATCGTCAAATATTCGCAGTACAAACATTGAGCCCATGATTTTGCTGTCAAGTTCTGTTTGTCGTTACGGTTTATAGCTGTTTTTACTTTACTATTCGACTTCAACCCCTGTTTTTATATAACCCCGTTCGCACGACAACCTATATTACGTGATATAGAGTATTTTGATATTAAATGCCATGCACATTGCATTTAATGCATTTCAGTAAAAACTAGATGGATTCATAGATGCTAATATCAAGATACTCTAGATTACGTAATATAGGTTAAATGGCAAACGGGGTATAAGGGTCCTGTTTAAGGGTCACTGTTCGAACAGAGAGATTCGAGGTTTCCTTCAATATCCTCTTTTCCTTTCGGTCTATGACAGGATCAGCACGTTCATTGTTTTTATCACTTCTTGGTTTCCTCTCGACCGTCAAACATTCCGAAAATGATTTAATTGGATAGAAACGGTAAGAATGGGGATCGGTATTCCTTCCTTTTGGACCGCCCAAATCGTTTATCACCCTCTGATCAAACTTCTTGACATCTCCTGACCACTGCTTTGAGCCCCTTGATTTTCTTTCACTCCCATAACCCATTTGACCTACTCGGCTATTGCTTGTCCACCAATGACCACCGTTTTCCCCAGCTGAGTTTTTATGAATGTCTTTAGGCTCAAATCCAAAAACACAAAAAAGAATTCATGAACCGGATCATTGAGTCTAATCTGTCTCCCATGACTGAAAACCACTGATGGAAAAGTTCACGAAAGTTCACTTGCAAACTTATCTGCTGGTTGGCTTCGTGAAATATCCAAAACTTTATATATTCCAAACTTCAAACCAAATCTTAAGATTATAAGGCTTCGTCTTGTGGCTAACTATTTTCTAGCCACAGTCATTTTGCTGTAGGACTTCGTCTATACCTACTATACTGGAGCAATAACGAAAGCTTAAAATCTGAAAAGTATAACAAAAGTATAACTCTGTCCGTAATGAATCGATTTTCATTTTATTCACACCAGCATTTGCTTCCTACGCATTTTACAAAAAATGACATGAACAATTCTCGATAATGAACTATTAAAAATGGCTTTAATGAAAAATTATGCATTATAATTACGTTTTGCATACTAAATTTACTAAAAGCACATTATTCTCCTAACGCAGCTTTCCATTGTCAGTACCCTAGGCAGCAACAAAAGGTATATAAGGGTTTTTTTTTGCTGAAAAGTCCATTTAATTGGCAGGTAGCTCAATTTTTCCTTATTAAGGTCATATGGAAATCTTGCAAATAATCTGTTCAGCTTAACCAGTGATGTCAGGGTAACAAAACATCAATAAAAATGGAAAAAATAGCAATAAAAATATGTGAAATCGCCACTAAATTATTAAACACTGTGCCAACGAAAAAATAACAATTCGCACTAGAAAAACTTAAAATAGCAATAAAAAATTGATAATTCACTTTCAATAATTCAAAAGTGACCGGTAAAACTTTCAAAAAAAAAGCAATGGAAATTAGTATAAACGCAATAATAAACTGATAGTTTTCCGTCATAATAATAAGTTCTAGCGGTAAACATGTAACCAAAGTCTTCAAACATTTCAAATCTTTCCAACAAATCGCAATAAAAAATCAAAACATTAAAAAAAAATTAAAAGAATTTGTTTGGTTTCAATTGGAAAGATTAGAAAAATTTGAAGACTTTTGTCACATGTATAGCGCTAGAACTTATTATTATGACGGAAAACTATCAGCTTATTATTGCGTTTATACTAATTTCCATTGCTTTTTTTGAAAGTTTTACCGGTCACTTTTGAATTATTGAAAGTGAAATATCAATTTTTTATTGCTATTTTAAGTTTTTCTAGTGCGAATTGTTATTTTTTCGTTGGCACAGTGTTTAATAATTTAGTGGTAATTTTGTGAATTTTCAATGCTGAATGCTAATTAATTAGTGCCAGTATATATTTTAGTCGTTAACCCCCATTGCCGCGTTTTTTTTTTTTTTTTTAAGACGAAAACAACCTTCCCCCTTTTTTTTTATTTCTTCCTGCCCCCCAAAAAAGAATTTCACAAATTTTTAACCTTTTAAAAAAAAAAAAAAAACAAAAAAAAAAAAACATCCTTTCACAACACCCCCCACACCCCTTTCCAAGGGGTTTTCTTTTCCTCCTTTCCCTACCGAACACCTTCAAACTCCACTAGTCGGTGGGAAATATGGAAAAAGGTTTCTCCACCGAGTACCTTTATTTCAGCAAAATAATCAAAGATTGTTGATATCTTTATGGTCATAACATGGCGACCACCCCCGAACGTATACATATGAAAAACAAGATAATAACAATCATATTCTTAATATGGAATGAATTCATCAAACCAGCTTACGGTGTACTTACTTGGTCTGTCTAGTTCATTGATCAAATCTTCCGTGTCTGTGTAGCTTCCGTCGCTGGCTGGAAATGTCGTCACCAGGGCAACCACTGCCAACAACACTGCTGTTCGTTTCACCATTTCCGTTGTGTCGTAAGAGGTGAGCTTTGGTTTATTTAGCACTTTATCACTGCCATTACTGCTTGTACCACTCACACAACATTTGCCACCACATTGACGGCATTCTTCAGACATCGGCATCGTACACTGTTTGCTGTGTACGAGAGAAGCCTGCACCGGTATTCGCAGCGGCAGTTCTCCGTAACCTTCTATTCGCCGACTAAATGTCATCACGTGTCAGATTTGCCGTCAACCAGTAGGAAAAATTGGATCAATCATGAGTATAAACACACCTTTTCACATTTCTCGCCCTTCGCCAGCTTGTTTGATGTTTTGCTTCACATTTCGCTATCAATAGTAGAATATCAAATTCAAAGCTTCATTTTCTTTAATACACATGCTTTCACCATGAAAGACCAATTTTCATAAGATTTCCACTCCTTGTGCATTGAATGTATTCGTCATTCGCGAAACATTTTGTTTGGATGTTCAAAACTCGTCTCTCTAAAAACAGCACCTCAACAGATAGGGTGTCAACATCAGACACATTGTTTCCATTCGGATTCTCATCGTGTGCCAATTCTGGATCGTCTTTCTCCTGAAAATAAAAGAACGCAAAAAAATGTCAACATTTGCACCCCATCATGAATTTACGCTTATAAATATATTGGTTGAACGTTGCACATATTGGACCCAGAGAAGAGATGCTGATGTTGCATATATTTTATTTTTTCTTTCTCTACACCACTCCTGTCCACCCCCCCTATGAGAGTTTTTTTCCTTCCATAAAATATTTTTATGATAAATACCGCCACACAAAGAACATCACCTCTCCTCCCCACCCTCCCCCCCCCGCCGCCGCCACAACACGCCCCCCTATTATTATTGCTTCCCCCCCTAATTTCTTCCTCCCTGGGCCGCCCTGCAGGGCCGTACCACTGTCTTCACATATTTTCCACTTCTTCATAAGCACCATTTATTTTTTTTTTTTTTTTTATTTTTTTAATTTGTTTCCCAATCCTTGTTCGTTGTTAATTCATTGGAATTTTAGAGCTCATTTATTACAGGGATTTTACTCTAAGATAGGAGTAGGCACAAGTACACGGTGTTCAATAAGTTCGAATACAAGTTTTCATCATTGCGTAGGTATGCGCCATGTACATATTCTGCATTGGTATTGGTGTCAGCTTTAGCTTCATTCATACTACGCTACCGAATGTGCGCGGTGTTGACATTCTGTTAGTTGTTGTTTGTTTGTTACGCGCGATGAAAGAGTATCGGGACTTCGTAATTAAGCGTTTTTTGAACGGTGAGCGACCCGGCGATATATTCCGGCTGCTGAAATCGCATGGGGTCAAGCGGAACTTTGTCTACACGACCATCAGGCGATACCGGGAGACGTCCTCGACCAATGACCGTGCGAGATCCGGTCGGCCGCGTTCAGCGAGGACGCCACGGGTCATCAAGATCGTGAGGGAGCGAATTCGGCGCAAAAAGAACCGCTCAATCCGGAAAACGGCTGCAGATCTCAACGTTTCCATTGGAACCGCTCACACCATACTCACCAAGGACCTTGGTTTCAGGCCTTACAAAAAACGTAAGGTCCATGGCGTTTCGGAGGCTACCAGCAAAAAGCGGTTGGATCGAGCTAAGAGGATCCTCTCTCGGCACGCTGGTCAGGAGTTTGTTTTTTCGGACGAGAAACTGTTCGTGCTGCAGCAGCCGCACAATGTGCAAAATGACCGGGTGTGGGCGCCATCGAGGGACAGCATTCCTGAATCCAATATAAACATCCCTCGGTTCCAAAGTGCCGCGTCGGTGATGGTTTGGGGGGCAGTATGCAAACGTGGTAAGCTACCCTTGGTGTTTATTGAAAAAAACGTCAAAATCAACGCGGCGTACTACAAAACTGAGGTTTTGGAAAAGGTTGTTGCCCCCAGTCTCCGAAGCCTCTACGGCGATGAGCACTACGTGTTCCAGCAGGACGGTGCACCAGCCCATACGGCAAATGTGGTTCAAGCCTGGTGTCGGGACAATTTAACCGACTTTCTGGACAAAACTTTGTGGCCTCCCAGCTCCCGGACTTGAATCCTCTCGACTTTTTTGTTTGGTCCTATATGATGGCGAAGCTGAACGAATACAAGGTCAGCACTTTGGATCATTTCAAGACGGTAATTCTCAAAATCTGGGACGAAATGCCCATGCAGTCCGTGCGTGCCGCCTGCGACGCGTTCGAGAAACGTTTGAAGCTCGTTAAGGAGTACAAAGGGGGTCATTCCAAGAGAAATGTTGTAAACGTTCCTTGTAAACATAGCTTTCAATAACATAAATCAAAAAATAAAAAAACATGTTTTCATTTTTTTAACAAATTTTGAAAGTGTATCCGACTTTGGAATGAGTGAAACAAAAATATGTTTTGAGAATGATTGATTGAATGATAATTATGGATTAAAACATAGCTATCTCGGCCTTTCTATGCACTTTGCCTTCAATTTTTTTTTTGTAAATTTCTTAATTAAGTTTTTATCATATTTTTTCCAAGATAGATGCTCTAATGCTAGAATATTTTTTTTTTTGATAGATGCTCCGTTCTTGGCTAGTGATTTATTTTTTTTATTCAGAGATTTAGGTAAACCGCAAATTTTAAACAGAGTTTTTCCAGGAAAATATGCAACTCTCGCACTTATGAAGTTCTTTTTTGTTTTTATTATTTTATATAATTAATCCATAAAGTCAACTCGTGGACAAAATTTTTGAAAGTCTGACATACCTCGGCCTATTTTGTACGATAATGTATGATGTATGATATGTACTACCACCCATTGTAGCACGGAAACCAAGTCCGACAGCAATGGGGCCTCCTCTCTACTTGATCAAGCTTTAATAACCACTGTTTATCCTAATCATGCCATTGTATGAAGGGCCAAAACCGGGTTGGGTGGATCGACAGGCAACATCGCTTATACGTTTCCACAGGGATATAAAGAATCTCCTTCCAACAACAAGATTGAACAATTGGTCATAAGAGCGAGCTATCTAACATGAGGGAGAAGAGCCCGCCCTCTATTCACAAACTGTTAGCAATAGGGAGTTGGCATTCCCACCCTCCCCATCCTTAGTGCTTCAATCGGGTGCGCTGATGGTCCTTCCCATTCCCATGAAATATTAATATAATAGTGTATACATTTATGTAAATGAAAAATACTACAAGCATTCGCATCTATTACACATGAGCTTCATTCGGTTGATCGTGAAATGCAAGAAATGTTGTAAAGTGTTAAAGTGTAGAGTTCTGTGGTTCCGCGCGTAAGCACGTTTTCGTTCGTTTTCAGCGATAGCAGCAATTCACGAAAATCTTGATTTGAGGTATCCCGAAAAAGTTTGTTTAATCTATTGAAATTTACCAAAACTAACATTCGTCTTTCTTAGCGTTTCAAGCTTATTGCTTTTGCAATTAGCTGATTCTCAGCCTAGTGTTCTTAATGCACTTCCACAGTTATTAATTAAAAGCTTTCGATGCCAGGGACCTTTTTTGCATTAGTATGATTGTGTGGCAAGTAAAATCATACCCTATGCCCAGGGAGTCGAGAAATTTTCCTTAACGAAAAATTCCTAGACCAGACCGGGAATCGAACCCAGCCACCTCCAGCATGGTGTTGCTTTATAGCCGCGCCTTTACCGACTGAGCTAATATAGGACCCAATCTAACTAAGATTTATACATTTTAATTTACTGTTGCCATTGCCACTGTTTGCTGCTTGATGGTGATTTTATAACAGCAAGCCGTTTTTATTTTTGCTGGCCTAATAGTTAGGAAAACAGGGGAGATTTAATTGAAGTAAGTAATGTTTCAATCATCTATGAAGTAAAATCTATTAAACAATATTATCAAAGATAATGATATTGTGAGTTATGATAAAAATAGATATGTAAAAAAACACACAACCCAAATAAACACACAGCGCTGCATGAATCAGATCAGCTCAGATTTGGTAAAATGTCCATTTGCAAAGCGGATATGAAAAATACATTCAGTAATAAGTGCAAAAGGCTACCATTGATTCCGTTGCAGCTTTTTGTATTCAAGGCACTAGATACTTCTTAACGGCTTATTGTGTACGATAATAAATATAAAATCCCCGCTTGTTATCGACCAACGTTTATCTAAACATCTAAATTACTTAAGTTTTTAGAGAAGATTGAATATGAAGTTTTTTGGAGGAGTGTTAGTGAGTAAATTCGGTCGGGATAGATTGTGCTCGCGAAAAAGTCCGTACTGTGCGGGTGAAATCGCACTCGAAAGCGCCTGAAAAGTGTTCTCCAGGCTAGCAGCAATCGCGTACGTTGTGGAAGTGATATTTTCCGTCGCTAAACAGTTTGGAAAAGTGGTGAAAACATTTTTTTTTTGCTTGGTTCTCAGCCTCCGTTGGCAGTGAAGAGGAGTTTTCTTGCTGAAAATGTTCTCTCTCTCGCGCTGAACGGATAGCTCTCTCTTTCTGTCTGTCGCTCGCGTTTGCACTTTGTGGGAGAAGCGCAGTGGTGTTGGTGTGAGTTTGATGGATTGAATTTTTTTTTCGCCCACCCTGGATGCGATTCATCAAAACGTAAAGATAGAGAGGTAGGTGGCAACAACAACAACAACGTTATCATCTAGCACGACGACTGCGGCAGTAGCACCTCATCGCGCGTCGCGTTGTTCTGCGTTACGGATTACTAGTGTGCGTGTGCAATTGGTTCCGGTGAGCTGAAGTTAGAAGAGTGTTGCGTGTAGCGGGATCGCGCCGTGCTCGCGATTCTTTCAAAAAACTGCATACTATCAATTGCGCTGTGATGTGTTGGTGATTTTTCCTCAAGCGAGCTCAGGTCCAAAGTGTCGTCGTTCGCGGGTATTGTGGGAGAAGATAGGGTGTATTGTTTAGCAACCGTGTAAAGTTAGAGGTCATGAGCGAGTTTATTATTCCTATTGATTCTGTTTCCTGCAACCAAGTGCAAAAGTCTAGAACTAGATTTTAGAGAAAAATACCACAACCATGCCAAAGTGAATTTTGATTCGGTGTGCAGGCCTAGTTTGTAATTTAATCGGTGCAAGGAGAGTGCATTAGACACAGATATCATGTTACTACCGGAAGGTTTCCGACACGTCGGCGACGGCCGGGTTGATGTGGACGAGTGCCGACGGCAGCAGCTGCGGGTCCAGCAGGACGTAGTCATCTAGGACATCGAGGAGAACCGGTTGGCAAAGCAACAAATTATTTATTTCTACCATATTTTGAAGACCATATCTAATATCCTGTTTTATTTTATTTTATTTTGTCTATTTTGTTTTGTTTTATTTTTCGTTATGTTTGTCTATTTTCAGTCACATTTGAGCGGTCTATTGCTTTTGGCGGATGGTGTAGGTATGTACTTTCAGCGTATCGTTAACCAAAACGAACCCTGCTGCTAACCCTTCCCCAACTATCCAACATCCCAGTGATTTCTCGTGGAAGTGCAGAGGATTTCTCGGCTTCCTCCAAAGCGAGTATCATGTCAACACGTTCCTTCCCATTCCCTACTTGACCAGCATTCGGGCACGGCCGGCGCCGGTATTGCTTTATAATGGGTCACCAGTTTTTACACATTGAAGATGTATGTTAGTCCCAAACATCATCTGTTGGTTCTTTGTGCAAATACAGCTGATCTGGCAATAACGGAATTGCATCCGTGGGCGGTCAATCATGCTCATGCTCATGCTCAAGATTGAATATGAAGTTTTTTGGATAATCGACTGCTTATCTCTGAAAACGCAATTTACCAAACTCTAGTAAGGACAAGGTTTTTATTATATAAAGGAGGTATTTGATACAAAAATTAGTACCACCCGTTATTCCTGAGCAATTCGATGACAAAAAATATTATTGAGAAAAATATAGATTTTTTATAATACCTGGCTACCTATAACGTGATTAATCATTGCCTTGAAATATAACTTCTTTCATTATGAAACCTTGTTTGGATTGAACATAAGATTCGAATTGATTTATGGTAGTTATCAAGAATTCACCCTTCCTTTTATATTTATTTCCGAGCTGAGGAAAATTGCTCGACTATTTCAGAATATCATCCAAACAGAATCAAGCCTCAGTTCTTTCTCAATGAGAAATTTCATTACATGGATAAATATTTGCTTTTCCCCAGCATACGGTCTATAGCGAGAGTCTGACAAAAAAGCTCCTTGTCAGCTGGATATTTTTTTCCATCTTTTTTGCTGCATGAAATCGCTAATCGAAATAAAACATAATGAACGAACTTTTCGCCAAACATCACGTACACAATTTGCCGTGACCAAAAAAGCAACATTTTTCCATTGCTGTACAAACAGTTGAAAAATTATTTTCCAAATCAAATAAAAAATTATTCTTCCGGATTCATTCTTTTGCACTAATTTTCCTCTTTTTGGCAGTTCTCTTTCGCATTTTTTTTTTGTCATTCTGATGTACGCTTGAACTGTTCTGGAACCTACCCATGCACGAAAACTAGGCGTGACGGTAAAAAGGGCACATAAATACATAGAACGCTACGTTTGCAGTTGGGTCCATTCTAGAAACTGACAACATCGGTGAAATATGTTGAAAAAAAAAGAAGCAAACGAAATGTTTCGTTGAGCGTAGGAAAAATTAACGAGATGGATGATGCCTTGCAAGCGCACATAAGGTGTATAATGACGGCACATGTTCACGGATTTTTGTTTCACCTACATTTCAACTCCACCAGTTACACATTGTTTGGCCAAAAGGGGCTCTCAAAGAATGATAGAGCAACAGGAACAATTGCAGTAGCATCATCAGCAGCTACAGTACAAGCAACAGGAATAATTGCGAGAACAGAGAATTATTATATTCCTGGGGTTCATCACAGGATTCGGTAACTCAACTGAGTATAATTTTGGCAATATTCACCATACACGATTTGTGGTATTTGAGAAATTGAGAGCAATTTCGAAGGTCTTCAATTGTTTTGAACCAATCAGAATTTTAAATTTTTCACTACAATGTAAGAGTTTATAAACCCTTATTCAAAACAAACGATACAGGATATTAATTTTATAGTTTTATAATTTTTAATTGTAATAAATATCATGATTTGGTCATCAATATGGGTGTAAGCCGGGTATAACCCTCCAAAAGTACAAAGGATATTTAGGCATTGTTATTTTTAAGCGTTGATCCAGCATCGGAACCGAAATAAATAATATTTTGCGGTTGTGCCGGATAAAGCGTTTTACGTCTAGCAATGACACGAATTATATATCTACTTAATATGTAGAACAAAGTGCTCCTGTTTTGATCTTGGGGACTTTATTACAAACAAACTAGTTAAGGTCGGAGGGTGTTGCATTATCACGATTAGAGATTATGGACTTATAAACAATGAGGACCTAACCTAACCTGTCACTTCTGACCAACCAAACACACAAACTTACTTTTCGGGGGTGTCATTCACTAGCCGATGTGGTGCGATCATTCAAAATCCCGCTTGGCAAAATGCAATGTCCTTTTCAATTCCTTTCATCCCAACTGGCATTTCAAATCCAGCATGTCGGTGCATGGCTCTTCTTAGTAGGCACGAACATTTAAAATCAAATGTTGACGTAAGAATTTGTACAAAATACAAGCTATTTATAAAGTTATTTACCAATCGGTTGTCTTTCGTCAACCAAGGGCTATTGAACATGCAATAACTGTTCACTAAAACCTGAGAATATGCACAGAAAAAATCTAAATTTTCTTTGTCACGTAAGTATTACCAGCATATAAAATTGTATTTCGTTCCACAAGAAGCAGCAACTTGTAAGAAACATCTCCAACAAAAGCTGCTTATTGCATACAATATTGTAGACAATGTATGAAATGTCTCAAAATTCAACCCGATTTATAGAATAATCTTGTGTGTTTTGTAACGCTCCAATTGTATGCATGATATTGGACAGAAATTTACACTTCTTTTTCGAACTGTGTGGCCAACGTGCTTTTGTCTATTTGTTTGAGGATTTTGAATGTGTCATTAAGCATCTAATCCAGCTTTAGAACACCGTTTTAGTATGGAGTTGAATAAGTTTGGAAAGTGGACAGATCGTCTAGTAAGAGTACGCCAAGATTGTAATCTTCGTTGCTTAGCCAATTAAGGTTTATTCACATAGAACTAATCTCTTTTCAAGCTTTCAATTTAAATTTAATGTTAAGAATGCATGAATTAATATGTGCAGCAAATAACCGTGCAAATTAAAAGCTTAATAAATTAAAAGCTGATTAGCAAACAGTTATTTGGGTGATCCTAATTGTTGACTCATAACATCTATGACTATTGCTCCTTGCCCTTTAGTCTATGAGAGTATGGGTGCTGTTGTGCTTAGCTGGTTGTTGTAAATATTTGTATTTTTTTTTAAACTCAATTACAAGTACTTCCAAGGATTATTGGTTATAGTGCTAGTATAGTACAGCTTACGCTCTGTAAAGTCAATATAGTATGACAACATATACGGTCGCAAATTACTCAAACATGACGCCTTTATATTTGATTGGGTGATTCGCTGATCTCTTTCATCTTTTAACTGGCGCTCTTGTTTTTCGCTCTGTCGTTACGAAGTGTTTTCCCGATTTTTTTCTTTTTCGTCCAAGTTCTTCGGTTAGTGCGCCCGTTTAGCAAATTTTCCCCTGCGCTTGCTCATCTACCAGTGGTGGCAAGCCAGAAGAAGGCGCTGCAATGTTTTGCAAGTTTTCCCACTCGACCTATTGCCGTAGCAATGGGTAATAAAAATCCACGCGGGCGGTGTCCTCTTCTGAAGACATACCAAAACCGGCTACCTCTCAGCGGAATACGAAGCTTGTGACAATTAGATTACTAGAATCACCCTAAGTATCTTGCCGTCGGACCTTTGCAGCGACGAGGAGTTTTATAAACTACCGTAGTCAATATAGCATGTGATGGTGTTCTGCTGTCCAAATGAACTGGAAACAAAAATTAATATCTGCCTTCTCAGGACAAACAATTAAATTTTACAATAAAAGAGTTTTTGTTTAAGTGAAATGTTCGTGATTTATTCTAAACAACCTTAGTATATTATCAAAAAATAGTTCATTTTGAATTGTTTGAGGCATTCAGTCGAGAATGGTAAATTCGACAGAGATTTTCCGTTACGGCCGAACTGAAAAACGTAAACAATGTTTTTTCCGCAAATTTCACGACATTGAGACCTTATCTCATTAATACACTACGATTGTTTTGTAGAGAAAGAGTCCAACTATCCGATAGAATTGGTGGCTAACATGAGTACACTTTGTGTCACAAGATATTTGCCGAAAGAATCCTTGTTTACGTTTGTCAGTTAAATGCTAATGAAAAATATTTGTCGAATTGTATGTTTGTCATTGAATGCATGGTACATGGTCAACTTTAAGCTGCATATAGGATGACTGAAAACAGAAAACAGACGACTACCAGCTGGACCTGAAGCAAGGGTTGGGTGGGGGGTAGTACGGCTTCTTCCCCCATGTAACGAATGTGCAGTATGTAGATAACTTCATAAGGGCCGGTCAAAGCCAAATAATACAAACCTTTTAATATCTACCAACGATATGTGTTTCATATGTTCAAATTAGATACATCAACGCGGTCCTACGTAATCCTTGCAGTTATATCCCTGATATAACCCACCTCATTTTTTTAATTCCTTTCTTATCTGGTGATATAAAACCACTTTGCATCAAGTATTCATTTCTACTACCAAGTACTACGCAAACGGTATCCAGCAACCAATGATGCATAATGGGATGTTGAACAAATAATGAAACATAAGACATGAATATATGCAAGAGTCTTCGAAAAAAAAGGATCAATTTTCGGCCCAGGGCTCTGATAAAAAGAAGCCAATAATGAAACTCCAAGGAATTGATGTTCATAAAGGGCGAACACGAAATTATTGCGACACCGAAAATGTCATGCCAATTTTCTTATAATGTTTAGAATCAAAGCAAAATGTTAGGGTAGTTTTATACATATATTTACTTCAAATATCAAAAGAAAAGTTAATCGATGGAGCCTTGAGTGTCAAATTGAACGCATTTTCGCTTGATGCCCTCCATAAAATTCTTTACAGTGTCATCCGGTACCAGTTTCTCAGTTTTTTCATTTTCTTGACATGTCCTTCTCGTCTTTGACTGTCTTCTTGCTCTTCCGAAGTTCCCGCTTCATCATTGCCCAGTACTGCTCCACCGGGCGCAGCTCCGGACAGTTTGGCGGATTCATGTCCTTTGGAACAAAATGGACAGAATTGGCCTCATACCACTCCATGACACTTTTAGAATAGTGGCATGATGCCAAATCTGGCCAAAATAGCGGAGCTTCATCGTGCTGCTGCAAGAACGGCAAAAGGCGCTTCTCGAGGCACTCAGATTTGTAGATCTCGCCATTTACTGTGCCCTTTGTCACGAAAGGCTCACTCCTTAGTCCGCAAGAGCAGATGGCCTGCCAAATGAGATATTTGGAGGCGAACTTCGACATTTTCTTCTTCTTAAATTTTTCGTCCACATAGAACTTGCTCTTGCTCCAACCCCGGTATTTGCTTAAAATCGGCTTTTATATACGTTTCGTCGTCCATCACACAGCAGCCATATTTTGTCAGCATCTTCTCGTAGAGCTTCCGTGCCCGAGTTTTAGCCGAACAGACATAAAGTATCATTTATGGGTCCAGATGAACAAGAGCTATCGAAAAATTTAATTTTTTTATCTTTTTGTATGTTTGTTTTATTAAGATTCAGTTTTTGGATTCATACTCATATGAAATTTATTTCGCCTTATTATCAGCTGTTTTCAGTTTTTTTCCAATATTATTATGATATTAATACACATTTAATTTTTATTTTCAGTAACATACCAGTAGATGTCAGATACATCTTGTACCTACGTTTATTATGTTCTCTGACTATTATTGTGAAACCAAACTCTAATCTTAGTAGATCATAATCCAATAGAAACTGCAACAGTGGAAGTCTTTCGATGAGTGGATGTTCAGCTTAGTTACGGATATATGTATTCTGCCATAGTTTACTGGCCTGCTGGTATCATTATTTTATATTATAACGTCAGTTTATTATTTTATGTTATGATATTAAATGATGTGACATAATTGCATTTAAATTCATTTCATTAAAATCACTATTTCCGATGAGACTCACTACATAAATTATTGAACGGAAACGGAACAGCACATCGAAATTTTAGGTTTACTATTTTATTGCTATATAATTTCAGATCATGCCAAGTTTTATGAGATAATTTAATATCATTTTTTTTTTCTCGCAGCTACATTGTCTAACTTTCAGGTCCACAAATGGAAGTGTTATTATCATTATTATATTCATTCACTATATTATTTGTCATTATAATATTCATTCACTATATTTTTATAATTATAATATTAATTCACAAGATTTTAAATATTACTATATGACACTGAATATATATTGGGAAAGGAGGGAGCATCAGGGTATCACTCAAGCTGGAATTGGACAATGGAGTGGTATGACAACCGGCGTCTAGGAGGGAACAAACAGTATCATTTTCTTTATCCTACCGATTCGATTGTGATGCTATGAATTCTACTCCAACAGTTTCAGTGAGAGTGACGCGCCCTTCTTAACAAGCCATCCCGTAGAAAGCTTAATGAGTATTGCGAATTGGGTTATTCGATTTGTTGGATCGTATCGTTGGAAGGAGAATCTCATGTTCCCGCGGGTTTCGCGTAAGTGTCTCTGCTTACGGGTCGGCCCCACCGTTTTTGGCCCTTCATACAGCGTTACTGTGAATACAACCCGGCAACTCAATTTGATCTTGCTATTAAGTGGAGCTGCATACATGACAAGGTCTTAGAAGGAATGGTGGCTACCTTACATACATACATACATACATCTTCTCGTAGAGCTTCCGTGCCCGAGTTTTAGCCGTCGATTGTTGCCGCTCATCGCGGTTTGGGAAGTTCTGTACCTTGTATGTATGTAGTCCAGCTCTCTTCTTTGCATTCTGGACGTAGCTCTGTGACATGCCGATCTTTTTAGCCAAATCACGGCTTGAGACGTTGGGATTTGCTTTAATCATCCGCTTCACCTTTCCCTCCGTCTTTTTGTTCTCCGGTCCCGGTTTTCTTCCAGCTCCTTTGCCGTGGTCCAACGTCAACCGCTCCTGGAACCGCTTCAACACTCTGGAGACGGTTGAATGGTGAATGTTCAACATTTTTCCCAACTGCCAGTGCGACAGGTCAGGAAATTCCAGGTGTTTGGAAAGAATTTGCTCTCTCGACTCGCGTTGGTTCACCTCCATTTTCGTTGAATCAAAAAACACGACTTCGAGTTTGACAGCATGTAAACAATACACATCAATGAGAAAGTGTGCAAAATTTGGTGTTTTTTTCCCAATGGTAAAAAAGTTATGCCCTGTTGAATTTGTCGCAATAATTTCGTGTTCGCTTTTTAATATGCTTACATGCTCTGATGACCAATGGACTGGCGTCGCTATCCCAATCAAGACAAATTGATTGAAGCTGACGACGATGTCAACGAATGGAGATTCTTCATCGAGTAATCAACTCTTTCTATTGCAAGGCTGTTATAATATGGAAGTGAAATGCTCCCTCCACAACGTCTAACGTATGTTCCGTTAATTTCTTCAATGCAACCATTAGTTAAAACCATAAGCTGGATTCCTGAAACTGAAAGCTTATTCCATGAATCTTT